>JADRCH010000082.1:10669701-10714808 GCA_019843965.1 Rhynchomys soricoides
ACTGTGGCCAGCAATTCCTTAGCTCCAGAAGGCTCCCCTGCCTTCCTCTCCTGGAGCCTCCCACTGTCTGGTGCTGCAGTGAGCCTGACTCTCCCATTCTTTGTCATTAGCAACTACCTGCTCCAGGTTGCTCAGCTGAATCTTTCCTCTGATGTCCCTGGGTTCCCTAGATGACTTGTTTTGTTTCTCTGCCTGCAATGGCCATTGTTTTTACTTATTTGCTGAGTCTTGTGAGATGACCTGCCCTTGTCTCTGCCTTCGATGAGTGGTGCCCCCACGGCACTCACAGTCCACAGTGGGTCCCAGAAGCAACAGGCACAGGCACTGGTTTTTGCTTAGGTGGCTCACGAGCACAGGAAGACTAAGGAGAAGTTCCATCAGGGGAGCCTGGTATGGAAATATTTCTTGGGTTTGGCTCCTAGTTACAGATAGAACGGCAAGTAGGCGACCTTAAGACTCTGGAGTGACAGGAACTGCCGAGAAAGCTATCCCAGCTCCCTGTAAAGCAGCAGAGCAGACAGCAGTGACTTCTGTCTTCCGCAGCCCCTCTGATCTGCTGCGGTACGTGAATGTCTTCTGTAAATGAGGGCGAATTAATAAGGCTGGAAGAAAACACATTGGTCTTTTGTAGAACTCTCTCAACAACTCGTTTCTGTGCCCCCATAGGACGGTTTCTTCCCACTAGTAAGCAAGGCACTAGCTCTTGAGCAGCCGGTGCCTCTGATGCAGTGCAGTCCCAAAACAGTCCATGTGAGGTATGTCAGTTCCAATGACTGAGGGTTCTGTCCCCACAGCCTCAAGCCCAGGGGTCTCATAACCCCTCCTCAGAGAGGCTCCCAGAACTCAGAGAAATACTTTACTCACACTTCGAGTTTCTCTGTTATTTTTAGTTTATAAATATGGGTGTTTTGCCTGCATGAATGTCCATGTACCATGAACCTGGTGTCTACTGAGATTAGAAGAAGATGTTGGGTGCCCTGGAATTGGACATAGATAGTTATGAGCCACCATGTGTATGCTGAATTAAACTCAGGTCCTTTAGAAGATCAACCAGTGCTCTTTACCACTAAATCATCTCTCCAGCTCCCAGTTTCTTTAAAACAAATTACAATTATTTATTTGTGTGTGTGTGTGTGTGTATGTACATGCTTGCACACATGCACAAACCTGCATGCATGCGCGCGTGCGCACGCGCGCGCACACACACACACACACACACACACACACACGTCAGAGGACTACTTGTAATTAGTTAGATCACTTCTACCATGTGTATCCCAGTGATCAAATTAAGGTTTTCAGGCTTGGTAACAAGCACTTTTACTTACTAAGATACCTTATCAGACTTCCAGTTCCCTATAAAAAATATAATCAAAGAGCCCATGAACAGGTTCCTAGGGCAAGATCAGGAAGCGTCCTGTGCATAGGATATTTGTTCTCAGGATTCTGAGGTATATTCCTCCCAGGTCACGGATGAGTTTTCATTCACCTTCCAAACTGCTGCCCTGGCAGCCCCAGTATTAACCCCTGGAGTCCTCTGAAACACCAGTCTGTGTGCAGGAGGTGTCTCTGATCTGGGCACACGCAGGGTCCTCATGAGAACTGTGGATCATTCACCACACAGGCAGCCAGTTGGACTTGAGAGCAGGCAGTGGGAGGGAGGCCCGGTGGTGGCAACAGACGAAGGTACAAGGGTTTGGTCAGCGGTGATGAAGGTAGGTCTTCTGGGTTTCAAAGATGAGCAAGACTCTCCCAAAACAGAGCTATGTGTTATACTGTGGTGACCATCTGGAATCAACTAAAGACCAGGCAGTGGAGGACACCTGTGAGGTATTTTCTTGAGGTGATCATGTGAAGTGGGAAGACTCACTCTTGGTCTGGGCCACACCTTCTGGTGGCTGCCCACATAAAAGGACATGGAAGGAGAGCACTTCTGCTTTAGCCTGCTCGCCTTCACCCTCACTGTTCATCTGTCCTGTTGCTGAGGCAGTCCTTTGCTGGTATTAAGCCCACCTTTTCAGGATTCTTTAGGGTGGACCAGCAGTTTTCTAGGAACCCTCCGAGACATCTGACCTCATGGACTGAACCATTACCAAATTCTTGACCTTTCTGTCTGACAAGCAAGACCACAGCCTGGAAACCACTCTTCATTCCCTTCTCACATACAGATGTTCATTCTATCTATTCTTGTTCCTCTAGAGAACCCTGACTAACACATGTACCAAAAGCTGTCTGTGGGGCTGGAGAGATGGCTCAGCGGTTAAGAGCACTGGCTGCTCTTCCAGAGGTCCTGAGTTCAATTCCCAGCAACCACATGGTGGCTCCCAGCCATCTGTAATGGGATCCGATGCCCTCTTCTGGTGTGGCTGAAGACAGCGACAGTGTACTTACATAAATAAATCTTTTTGTTTAAAAGCTGTCTATGTGAGCTCCGCTAAGACCTCCTGGTGCAGGTCTTCTATACACAAGCACAACGATGTTTACATATCTTTATCTCGTGTCTTTCAGCAATTCGAGCACTGTGGAAAGAACACAGGACTGCACCACCTCAACAGGGAACCCCCGTACTTGATACCTCTGCCAGAAGTAATCCCTGAGCTTTACACCACTTCTTAAGGACCAAGCCAAGGTAGCAGAGCCACCCTGCCGGCACTAGATGCAATGTCCCCAGGACTGTGCCATGCCTGCCTGAGGATGGTACCAGTTATGAAGTAGTAGATGTGATAACCAAGAGAAGGACTACTGTAGCCCAAAGCTTACATGTCTGTTTTACTTCAAACCAGATGAAGAAAAAAAAGAAATCAAACCACCAAACTGTTGACAAAATGAGCTCACATCACCTGAGGTAAAAGCAACACACTGTTTCTACAATGCAGCTAGCATTTACTCAGAGAGCCAGTAGGAGGAGACAATGCTCAGAGTTTAGCACTCCAGCCTTTAGCTTTGCCTTCTGGGTACATGCTTCACAGAGCTCCTTGGGGCCTGACCTTCCCGTATTTCTTTAAGAACAATTGTGCAAACGGATATAAATAACTCACCTTGCTGCTTCACATACATGACCAAATCAATGCCACGCTTTACCTCTGTGGCATGTTAAAAACAGGTGGTCACTGGCGGAGCTCAAAGTGGCAGCATGAACCCTTCCTTAGCCCCCACACTCACTCACACTTCAGCACCATCTGCTGCCACAGTCCTCCCAACCTCCCTTACCCACACCGAGAAAAAGCTTCTAACTTTCATATTCTAGAATACGTCCATAACTGAGTTACCTTCCTACTGGGGCTTTAAGGGTTTCAGCACCCCAACAAGAACAGATGCCAACCTAACTGACAGCCATAAAGAAGAAATTCAAAAAGTGGTAAGTGGTAAAAGGCTCTCATGAGACCTTGCTTAGTGCCAGGTACAAAGCACTGGCTTTATTAACAGTGATGAAGTCAGAGGCAGCCCCAAGGATGGCTGGAGGGACGTGAGGGCTAAAGATGATCTGTAGCCACAGGATGATGTGTGAGAACTAACTCAGGGTAACAACCTGTGCTGGAATTATTCGGGGAAATGCAATTCAACGGCAAGCCAAAGGACTTAATTAAACTCTTTTAAGACAGGACTTTGCTGAGCATCCCAGGCTGACCTTGAACTCGTAAACTTCCTGCCTCAGCCTCCCGAGGGCTTGGAATTCAGGGCTCGGCCACCACACCTGGCACAAAAGTCATCTTTGGTCCGATTTTATGAGATTTTAAGAGGGTTTTACTTACCTTGAAATTTGTTTAGGTTTTATTTTGGCTCAAATCCTGAGGCAAAACTCCTTCAGGGTGAGCTCATTGCTCAGCAGCATGAAACCAGCAAGTGTGATGCACTGGGCTGGCGTGTTTCCTTTAGCCACACCTTGAGCTCTCCATGTCCAGCCTGACACGCTTCACTCTGTAATAGAAGATTCAATTACTTGGCACTTATTTAACTCAAGGTGGAAGGCTTTTCACCTCTTCAGGAAAGAACACTAACGATATTCTTGTTTGTAGGCTGGCCTTCCTGAAGTGGATCTTCCTGCATCCATCTCCCCAGAGCTGAGATGACAGGCATGCCTGACTGACTCAGTACTCTGAATTTTAAAAGTCTTCTTCCTCTATATATGCTTATGCCATTTTAAAGATATTCTTATGAGTTTTTAAAGGGGATACACAGTAACCAGTCAGGCCTTGGATCACTTGCCCACCGCAAGTTAATGCACATATTACACCCACATTTAAATCTTGCTGGCCAAACAGAATAATACCCTGGCAGCACACCAGGGTTAGAAAAGAAAGAGGCCTCAGGAAAAATCTGTTTTCTTTAAAATAAAATGCATGCATCGATTATACATGCAAATAGATGTGTGTGAGAATACAGACAGAGAAACACATGTGTCCAGCCTTCACTCTACCTTGGTGGCCACCCTGCTTCTGGAAGCTGAGGGTTGTGAAACTATCTGCATTTCTCCTCAATGAACTGTCAACTAGTAAAAAACCAGTAAGGATATTCTTTACCACAATAGACGCAGGGCCCTTCCCCTACAGAGTTCCTACTAAGTATCTGGGGAGCCATGTTCAGAGGCAACTAGTAGATCTTCTCAGTAGATCCTTGCTAGGAGCAAAAATAAAGCGTGTGTTGTCAGCTCAGTTCCTAACTCTAGCGAGCACTCCCTGCGGTCAGGACTCTGCTGTGGGTCCTCTCAGGGGCAGGGTGAGGAAAGTCCGCCTGCAAGTCTCCCTGATGTGCCACCCACAGCCCTACACTCACGATACCAAAGCCAACAGCTTCCTCACAGACGCCTTACAGACCCGGGACTGTGGGTTGCAGAGCCATCCAGCCCGGTACAAAGGCATCTGGGCCAAGTGCCCAGAACGGCTCCTTCATCACCTCACCATGTCAGGGAGAAGGGCACACTAAGACCCAGGCATGGGCCTCCCAGAGCTACCTCACTTTATCACAACCCAGCTCCACCAAGATCCACAGAGCAGTGGAAGAACAGACTATGGGGTAAGCCTTACCATGTTTCTCCAGTGCCACCCAGACACACCCCAGAACCACAAGAAATAAAATATCATGCTCCTTCCACTCTGAGTGAAGAGACCTTCGCCCCCTGTGAATCCCACAGGCCAGGCGACTGCTCTGCCCATCAAACTTCTGCATGGACATGGTACTGCCTAGAACCAGTGCCTGAAAGAGGCAGTGGGTCCTCACTTCCCGTTTCTGCTGGATTGTCTCTGGGGATGTCAGTCACTGGGAAGAGGCCTAAGTTTGCTATGTGTTGAGATCATGTGGAAAGATGGTCAGTCACATCACCACAGAAGTCTTCTAGGGCACGACACTGAGCCAATGACCCTGGTGAACAACTGAAACCAAACCTCCAGCCACATGACATCTCCAAACAGAAGTGACCCCCCTGAGGCACCAGCTGCACTGGGCATAAGATCCTAGTCATGATGATCATGGACACGGCACTGTGTTATGTACCATATGTTTTAAGGTACAGGACTAGCCAAAATAAAACTACTGCTTCAAATTATGGCAACACTAAACATATAATACGCATTTCACCTCCAAAACGTTTTAAAGTTAAGTAAAATTAACAAATCCCAAGAATATTACAGACTGATAAAGATGTCAGAAGGAACAGAATATCTGACTAAACCACATAAGTGAAAACATCAGGAAACAAACTTTACCCTACAACAGACTCTCCATACTTAGACGGCTGCTCCAAAACATTTAACATATCTGTCAAGACAATAAGAAAGGGAAGGACTACTCAGTCTCACGCACACAGACATCCAAGCGCTAAATAACAGGTGAGCACATTTAACCCAACAAGGAGGGTGTAGGTGGTGGTTCTGAAGCTCTGACTGGGAATCTGTGTGTGAACACTGAAGGTCCTATTCCAATTGGTTCTTGACCCATCAATAAAGATGCTAGCAGCCAATGGCTGGGCGGAAGAGCAGGACTTCCAGGTTTCTATAGGCAGGCTAGGAGATGCAGAGGAAGAAAGGTATTTCACCATGCTTCGGAAGGGGAGAGAGCCACCAAGCCATGTGAGATCTTGGGTGAAGTGGTCATTGGCCGATTCCCCAACTGGGCCTGGGATAGCAGGGGGGAGATTAGCAACTCAACTAAGCAGAGGGCAGATTTAGGATGCTGAGCAAGGAGAAGGTAACCCAGCAATTTAGAGATGTTGAGCTAGGACTACCAGTAACTGAACAGATACGTTGAGGGTAGATTTAGGGGTGTTGAGCTGGGAGTGAAGATAAGGGCACACTAGCTGAGGGAGGCCATTGAGCTAAAAGCAGATTAAAAATAAGCTAATGTGTATGTACGTGTGTCTTTCATCCAAGGATCCAAGGGAATCAGGGCGGTGGCTGGTAGTGTGGTCTGCCCAGCGCTTAAAGTGGGGAGGTAGAAACTACATGCTACAGGTGGGCTAAGCGGTGGGTACACAGATATGTGTGTAAAAGTCTGATCTACCAAGTTAGCCACATGGGAGAAGCATAGAGATACGTATTGACCACCACGTTTCATACAGTTTCCTCTCAGGCAAGTCAAATCACAAGCTCATGGGTATATGGAAAACTGAGGATAAAGGCTAAGACAGAATTTCAAAGTGTAGGAGCTATCTAACGGTATTCGAGGAAAGATGCCATCAAAGGGCAGCGTGGAGCAGACTGAGTGCCAATGTCCATCTAGTTTAAGCTGGTGATGGGTGCATGGCCACTCGGTTAAAATGATTACTTTATACTAGTTTCTTCTGTTAAAAATAAAACACATAATAAATATATATTAGAAAAAATCAGCACTGGAAAAATGTCTCCAATGACAATGGGTTTACAGAGCATTCTATGCAGCTGCTACAAGCTAGCTAATGGCCACTTGTTGGACACTGCCACCAGATGACGGCCTGTAGCACAAAACAGAATAGAGAAACCCATGTGCCGGTCAGGGATGAGGCAGCTGGAGACTCTCTATTCCTCAGAAAAGAGAAGAGCCGCTGAGGAGGGAGACGGGAACTAATCGGGTCAGATAGACCATCACATATACATGTACTAGGCACTGGAACTAATGGGGTCAGATAGACCATCACATACACATGTACTAGGCACAGTACTCTCATGCCTATGCAGCTACATTTGTGATTATGAGACCAGGCAACCCACAGGATAGAGGAAGAGACAACGGCACTGACTGGCGCCCCAGGAGCTGCTACCCTCTCCACTTCTGGTGGCTGTTCTGGGTCTCGGAAGCCCCTTCTCTCACAAGTGTCTCCAGGCTCAACAAGCTGAGAGTGGACTTAAACAACTCATCCACTGATGCCAGGGAAGGCTAGTACCAACAACAGTGCAGTACAAATGGTATTAGCATGAATTTATCACTCTAGCACTTGAGAGATTTGCGGTGCCAGTAATAATCATATTGATTAAATGAACCAATTACATTTCCTCTTAAAGTGATATTTATCATTATAATTTAATCAGACTATGGAAGTACGGACTTTGCTCTGCCAAACACTAAATACGCTCATTTTCTATCTCGCAAAGCTATGAAACCAACACCATCACATGAGCGTGGGGTTAAACAGTAGGTTCACTGGCAGAGCCACTGTGTTTCCAGACTGCCGTTATCTCAGGCCTATATAGGCATAACAAGCTAGGCTGAGAAGCAACAAAGATAAGAACACCAGGACCAAGAAGCAACCTCCCTACCACAAGAGAACAGGCTCATGCAGAAGGCTAATGTGTCTGAGAACTGGCAGCCATCAGAGGAGGACTGAAGGTTCACGGCCCAGAGAAGAAGGGATGTCACCTAGGGAGCCAGAGAAGGGACACACAGATGCTACCACAGCTAAGACAGGGACATGGGACTGTCCAGGCTCTATAAGAGAAAGGGTAGGTAGAAGGCCCCCAAGCAGGTATAAGAGAGATCCTATTTATGTTCTCAGGAAGATCCCCAGCCCAGTCAGCAACAAACACTGTGCCTGAAGGGTGTGAGGTGGAAGCTGGGAGCACTGCTGGCAGCAGGAGGAGACAGAGGACTCAGTGACCAGCACCCAGCAGGAAAGGGAACCCAAAGCTGGCAACCACTCCTGGGACTGTGGTTCCAAAAGCAACAGGTGGGCTTTTCAAATAGTGATGTGAGAAAATCAAAAGGCAAGAGAAAATTCAGACGCTCTACGATTGTTCTAAAGTAGTAGGCCAGAGAGCTAAGGCCCATAGCCACTCTCATTTCAACAAGGACAGCACCTCTAAGGCCTAGCAGCTACAGCCCAGGACAGAGGCCCTGCTGGTTTGTGCACACCACCACATGGTAAAACTTAAGAATGACAACCTTTCATGAAGCGATGCTGGCAGCTGAGCTCACTACTCCATGCAAGGATGTTCTGAAACAGGGCGAATGGTATTCTGTTCTAAGAGTTCATGCCAGTTTTGCTTTAATTTAAACCGCTCTCTCCCACCCCCTGACATGCGCTGAGTTTCAGTCGAGGTGATAAGCCTGTATCATAGTCAAGCAATCTGATTTGTCTCAGTTCTGAAGACTCAACCAAGCCAGCATCCTTCTAATAACGTCGTCACGGCCACTTAGACTCCAAGTATCACCTGGCCTGGTCTTGACTCTGTGTTTTACTGAACAGACCAAAGGAAGGGTTTTGTCATTTGCTTTGCTGACTAAACACTTTTTGTGTTCTTAGCAAGTAATGACATCCTGAGAATGGACTGTGGAAATGTGAGGGTTCACAGGATATATAAAAGCTCCACCTACATAAGCCTCCTGGGAAACGCGAGGGGACCACATGCTCCACACAGCTCGGCTCCCTGGCAGGGACAAGCAAGTGTCAGTGAAGGCTGGGGCAGATCTAGCAAAATAACCGTCTTCCCTGCAGCGGGTCTCGGGATCTCAACAGGGATAACATTGCTCACTTTTAAATACATTCAGAGCTTTTTGTTTTGTCAGCTCTGCTTCTACAGAAATGTTTAAACCTTTTATTTTTCTGGAGATGGGGTCTTAAATGGCCCACACTGGCCTCAAACTGAATATGCTACCACAAATGACCTTAAACTTGATCCTTTGCCTCCATATTCTGAGAGCGGAGATTATGAAAGTGTGCACCGAACCTGGTCAATCACAGAGCTTCAGGTCCTCTGGGCAAGCGCTCTACCAACTGAGCTACATCTGTCCTTTTATTGAGCTACAGGCCCAGGCCTCATCCTGTATTTTTAAGTGAATTAGTGAACGTTTTTGGAAATATTTTTATGACACAAGAGGAAAGACTATCTCAAGCTCTCAGCAGTCTCAAGATCCCTGTGAAATTTAAGACTGTTGCAAATATTGAAAGGGCTCACTGAACAAACGGGGCTCCCCCAATCTGACTGTTTTATGATCAATTCAAGAGGAATCTAATGATCCTGATACCATGAATGAGCTCTGTATTTCTGGAGCTAGAGTGAGAGAAAAAGCAGACATGGAGAGAGCTATACAGAGAAACATAAAGGCAGAGCCCATAGAACAAGAAACAAGAGCCCATGGAGCAAGCCAGCAATCCAGCATGGGTGCTGGCCTCATGCTGAGGAACAGAGTGGAGGTGGTGAGTGAGAGATGTTGCCTGGCACCTTTCTCTTCAAGTCCACCCTCTTGGGAGAACTGGGCCAGATATACCCAAGCTTACTCAAAAGGCGTGGAGCTCAGGCTCCATGAGGAGGGCCTCTGTCATTGTTAGGTGCTCACAATCTCAGAGACTTGGTTTGTTTCTCTAGGTATCGGGAAGGAATAAGTATCTTACTGGGTGGGTCTTGAGGATTTTCTACGTAATTAATGAAGGCCTCCTGGGGCTGTGATTTTCCTTGTCAATGAAAAGAATGATCAGCCACATAATCTTCACTATGGCTTTTTCTTGCTTTTAGGGAATTGTTTTTAAGACTTGAAAGTGAAGGTACTTTCACCCCATTATAGCTGACACACCAACAAAGGCAAGAGGACCCTTTAAGGTCTGAAGTCAGGCTGGAGCACATGCAGGTACACTGAGTCACAGAGACACCAGCTGCACCAACAGTACCTCACACACCCTTCTGACTCGGTGCCCAGTGAAATGAACTTTTCTCAGTAGCACGAGAGACCCAGGTCCCCAGATAACACTGCTGCTGGATGTGTCTGTGAGTTTTCACAGAAGATGTTGGCACTTGGACCTCAGTAAACTGTCCTCTAGTTGCTAAGCATCACCTGACTCAGTGAGGATCTAGGCAGAACCAAAATGGAGGCTGGAGGAATCTTTCTACTCTTTTACCTCCCTGCCTGGTTGACCTGGGATATCTTCTCTGGGCCTAGAGGAAGGATTCACACCACTGTTCCCCATTCCCAGTCTTTCCAACTCACCCTGATTACACCCTGGCTTTCTCAGGAATTCAGCTCAGAGACAAGCTAGGGAATCCCCAGCCTCCCTGATTACACCTATCAATCTCTCACTCTACCTTGTTCACTTTCTCTTGCTTGACACAGAAAGATGAAGAGACACAGATTCAGTGAATTAAAAACAGAAGCAAAGATACACCCCACTGGCTCTATTTCTCCAGACAACACTGACTGATACACCAGCAGACACAACTCTGTGGAATGGACCTGTCAACTCGGTCTTTTCCCCAAGGAACTTTGGAATGGATTGTTTACAAGAACGAATACAGTCCAGTGAGATGGCAGACCAGGGTTTGATCTCTGGAACCACAAAAAGATAAATGAAGAAAACGGACTCTACACAGTTGTCCCCTGACCTCTGCATGCATGCCACAGCACACACATACACACAGTGGTGGAGGTGATGATGGTGGTGGTGGTGGTGATGGTGACTAAGAGCTTCTATGAAGAAACTCCACAGACATACAGAAGAAGGGGAGTGAAAAAGAAAAATTCAACAAGTACAACTGCAAATTTACTGAGTTTTTAATAACAGAAAAATAAAATTAAATTAAATATGAGACCCGTCTTAAGCCAAGTAGAGCAGAAGAAAAATGGTCAGAAATCCTTATGGCAGCCAGGAGAGCTAATAAACCAGTCTTGGGAAGATGGGTACCAAAACAAGCCATAAACTTAAGGTCTAAATGGTGAACTAATCTCTGCACTTAAGGACAGTAATAAGAACAGCCACCAGCTACGCGTCTACACCCTGTCACATCACTTACACATCACCACCTCCACACACATTACCCGCCAACTTCACCTTCTCGCCAACTCCACCCCCACACCCCCAGAGCATCACTTCATCTGCACCCCAGCTTCACCTCTGCAAGTCCACAGCTTCTACTCCCAGTACTCAGAGCTCCGTCTCCATACTCCCTCACCGGCTTCACCCCGCAAGCCACAAACTCACCCCACAAACTTCCTGCCTGCAAACTCACAACTTGCCTCCCACATGCCCTGAGGTTCCCAGCCCTGAGGTTCCCCCAGATTCAGGCCTGCCAACTAAGTCTCTTTATTCAAATCCTAAGAATGCGATTGGTTATTATAGGCGATGTTATATTTGGAAGTATTTGGTAAGCCGATATAACAAATATCATTCTACATGTGCAACACTGTATCTGACAGCTAAACATAGAAGTCACCTGACTGTCAAGAAAAGCCCTATCATCACTTCTGAAAGGAATTCACAGAGCTGCAGCCTGCTCCTACTGGATGCACTACATCAAAGCCTTTAACCAGACACCAGACACGGTGGGCAGAGGGTGGCAGAAAAGAGCTGAGGGGCCAAGGCAGGAATGAGCGTTCTACGACCCCCTCCCCTCTGAACTAAAGATGTGACTATAAGACCCTGCCTCCTAAAGGCTCTACCACCTTCCAATAGCACCTTCCTGAGGACCAAAACTCCAGCACAGGATCCCTCTCTGGGATCAAATTCTAGAGGGCAGAAAAAACACAAGCAACAACCAACCTGGACCAAGGACAGAGAAATGAGACAGAGTGGTAAAAGCTACAAAGACACACAGAGGGGAGAGTGCAAGATTCTAAATATGTGTAGCCACACAATCTTTTCACAGTGAGGACAAACAAAGGTGTTTCAGACAGAGTGCTTCTGGGATATTTTGCTACCGCAGGAAGTTTTGGGGGAGACATTTCAGAAGGAATGTGGTCTTGGACAGAGAATACATACTACAGAATATGGAAAAAGAAAGAAGCCATGTGTGGAGATGCCAACAATGAGGGAAAAAAACAAAACAAAAAACGAACAACCAAAACCAAAACCAACCAAACAAACAAAAGCCCAGGTCTTACATAAGCCCTTCCAGCAGGAAAGAGGGACCATGTCTTCCCGAGGCCAGCACAACCCAGCTCCGGACACCACAAGTCAGTAGCCAATGTCTCTTAGGAAGATAAACACAGGAGTCACCAGGATGTTTAAATCCAGCAGTACGGAAAAGATAGACCATCACAGCAAACTGGATGCATGCCCACCAGGAAGCATTAACATTCAGAAACCAAGTAAGGAGGTATGCTGGCGATACACTTCTATTCAAGTATTCTTCAAGAGAGTCGTTAAAAATTCAAATTGGTGTTGACATAACTTTCTGTCATACAATAAATCTGACGATTTTCAAAGAGAAGAAAGAAGGAGAAAAGCACAGAACAGAAACGGTGAAGCTGATATCACGGAGACAAGCTTTTGTTAACAACAAAAATGAAGCTTAGGTATACACTCGTCTCCTATGTCGCCCCCTGCACCTCCCTGGGGAGGACAGCAAAGTTGAAAGGGGCAGCAGAGCACCTGGGGACTGTTCTAGGAGACATTAAGTCATTACAAACAGAGCTGAGGGGAGGCAGGGGCGAGACATCTGACTTTGGTTCCTGGGAGACTTCAGGACTACTGTATTTTGTTCTAGTAAGAACAGGTGTTCTTGACTAACAGGTAGTTCACTAATGGGCTTCTGGAAGTTCTAGTGTTGGTCACAAAGGGCTGCATTGGGTGTCCAGATGTGCTTAGCTAGTAAAACTGAACCTGCCTTAAAGGTCAGGAACACAGTTCATTGACGGAGCACTGCCTAGCATTCATAAGGCTCTGAGTATCTTCTCCAGTGTATGGGGGGGTGGGGGTGGGGGAGATGAAGTCAAGTTTCCATACACCAAAGCTCATGACCTGCACTGATATGCACTGTAGTACAAAGTGAGCCCAAGTACATCAAACATAACCAAAACCCAGACTCCCTGTGATGCAAACAATAAACTTAATAGCCTCTCTCTTAACACAACTAAAGTTAGTCAAGGGTAACCTAGGAAGTGACTTGACAAGAAGCATGGCTCTTGAGCAAGGCTGTGAAGTTCATGCAAAGCATGCTTACCAAGGGCCGCTTTAATTTCTCTCAGCCCTTCACTACTGTCCCTAGACTTTAATCATAGACTTGCTTCTGCATAATCACTGCCATATGAGCTCTGCATACATGGTTTTTCACATGTGGCTTTACGGTGCTTCTGAACCGGACCTTTTCAGTAACTTCTCCATTGGGAAGACTTCCAATTTCTCCCTATAAAACAAATGTTTATAATTTCCCCATTTTGCTAAGGTTGTGACACCTTCTCTGCTGGGAATTGCGCTGACTAAGATAATCTACTTGTGTCAAGTATCACATGTTGTGTCAAGACAAGTATGACTAAACCAACCAGCCATTTTCCAGTTTACGCGTGCACTTACACAATGAAAAATGACGTGTGAAAAAGGCACAGGTCTTACACATAAGCTGCTGGTAAGTCCAATAGAACTGGCTTCATCCAGATTCTTACCAATCCCTCAACAACACTGAGCTGTTTCCACTGAGAGCTTGAACAACCCCTGTGGAAGGGGCTGAGGTACGGAGCCACGCCCTTTCAGGGAATGGCTGATCCAAAAGGCTTTCGATTCAAGCGGTGATGAGGTTTCCATTTCCTTGCCATTCAGTCCATCTGATTGCCATGGTGTCAGATAGGGTCTTTTACAGCATTAAGAGGACCACAGAAGGACTGACAAGGACCAGAGAACTTCAGTGACAATAAGAAAGCTTGCCAAAGGACTGAAAGCAGGAGCAGATGGAAGGGGGGTGACCTGACAGGGAACCTGTGGAAAGAGACCACTGAGGGAAAGGGGTCTTCAAAGCAGTCAGCCACGAGACAGTGTTTCCATTGCCTCCACAGAAACCAAGAACTAGGAAGTCTGAGGATTCCCATGGCGGATCTAATTGACACCAGGGTCTAAAAAAGCAGGCTGGGTGAGGGGATGAGAAGAGATCAAAATGTCAGTGTGCAAGGAGGGGAAGAAGTTTCCCTGCAAAAAGAACTGGTATCTGATTTCTCATCTCAGCATCAGACGCTGGAAACAACGGAGAGTTAGCACTCTCTGAGTTCGGAGGGAAGCTGACACAAAACCTGAACTCTAGACCCAGTCAGAGGATCATTGATCGTCTGTTAGAACACAATAATTACATGTTGAACACTGGGTGAGAACTCAAGAAGCCTGTCAGTCATGATTCCCCAAAGCAGCTGATTAAGGAGGGGCTTCAGCAAAACAGAAAACAGAACCCAAGAAACAGACATCATAAGATAGAGAAGCCATGGCAATGGAAGCTGCCAGAAGCAGCTCAGAAACCTACAAGACAGAGTCTCCATGTGACCCTTCTTTGATTGGCAGGGGTTTTGTGCTTCAGAATTACACTTCTTTCTGCTTGGTTCTATGGCACAATATATTTACGTTACAATAACACTATAAGTGCTGCTTCTGTTATAGTAAAAATTTTAGATTGAAAAATCTGTAGAAAAGAAGTATAGAGTCTAAGCGTAGATGAGGAACAGACTACAAGTGTTTTGGACTCTGTCAATCATGATCTAAAACCATAACTCGTAACAACAGAGAGCTGGAGATTGACAACTGCCCACAGGATCCAATCACGGGAAATACTAACCACAGTGACCATAAGAACTTAAAAGAGAAAAAACACAAACCACACTGTGAACACAAACCAGCCCTGGGCAAGGGGAGGATGGAAGGAGGAAATTCCCTGTGTGTGGGGATGGGGGGGAGGGGGCATGCATATGGAGGCCAGAGGTCAACCTTGGGTGTTATTCACCTTGTTTTTTTGAGATAGGATCTCTCACTGACATGGAACTCACTGATTAGGCTAGGCTGGCTGGCCAGAGAGCCCCAGGGTTTCTGCCTGTATCTGTGTCACACTGAATTTTTTAAAATGCGGTTTTGGGAATCAAACCTTCTTTAGGAAAAAAAAAAAGTTTTGGATTTATTTATTTTATGTGTATGAGTGCTTTGCCTGCATGTATGTATGCATGTGCACCATGTGCAGACCTGGTATACCTGGAGAGGTCAGAAGAGAGTGTCAGATCTCCTGGAACTGCAGTTTAAGGACAGTTGTAAGCTGCCATGTGGGTGCAGGGAAAGGAACCCAGGTCCTCTGCAAAAACCAAGCAATCTAAGCCACTCTCTCCAGCCCCTTCAAATCTTCTTACACGTAATTTATGACTATTTGATTCTGTGATACTGTTGTGTAGCTATTCCTTGGGCCTGACACATTCTTTCCTAGAAGGTGGAAAGAGCTGAGGAGGTTCATGAAACTCATGGGGAAGATCCCCATGTCCCTCTCCAGGGTTCTACAGATAAGTTACCTTCTTGCAGGGAGCAGACCCCGGTGCTGTGGTTGCCTGGGAACTCCAGTGGGGCGGCTTTCATGAGTACCCCTCATGCTGGGTGGGCTTTCCTCCAGTCATGCATTTTACTATAAGCAACCCCAATAAGCGAACTAATGCACCAAATGAGACTTGAGGGGTTTCTCTGGACAGTCATTGACTTATTGGGGGTGAACAGAAACAGATTCTCCTCCAAAAAAAGTCACAGAGCTAATGTGGTCTTACCACTTGCTGGTATCACTTTGGATTTTTAAATCATTATATAGAGACTACCCACAGAGAGGACATGTTAAATAGCTTAGTGTGTAAACTGAGGACAGAACTACTGCAAGGTATTGGTAAGTGAGAGGTTTTTGTTGTAGTTTATAGGGGAGAGAACGGCCAGGGGCATCTGGAAGAGTCCAGAGCAGAGAGAGAGTTTGGTGGACTGGACAAGCCAGCCGACTGGGCCTGGTGGGGGTGGGAGTAGGTAGACAAAGAGAGAAGGTCAAAGACAGTGAGCTGCAGTAAGTTTACGGCAGGGAGGAGGTGAGAAGAGCTAGGTACTTAGGATTCTGAGGGAGTCCGGAGTCCAGCATGCACTCTGGCATGCTAACAGGCACCACAGATAGTCATTTGTCCATTCTGCCAGTGATAAGGGAACTGGATCATTTGCTATGGGGGAAGGGTACCACAGTTTGGGGAAGTGGAGCTTCTTTTGGACCTGACACTTAGCAAACTCTATACAATACAGCACAGAGTAATGTGCTCTCATCCCTAAAGAATAGAACATACTGTGAACAATGAATGGCTGGGTGCTATCATCATGGTGCAGACTCTGCATCTACATTAAGTCTAGACGGCACAGCCCACCACACATTGAGGCTGCACGGTGTGTGCATGTGGCAGTAGCTCCAAGAGCTGTGATCAGTTAATGTGAGATGACATCAAGCACAGAAGGAAATGATGTAATGGAGAACTGCAGCAGAATGAGGCTGCTTGTGGCGCAACAGGGAATACTGTTTCCTGGTCAAGTTTCTCCGAATGTCAGGACAGTCTGAACTACTGGTGAACGCATAGTTAAACAAATACATAAACTAAAACCACAGTAGGTGGTGTCTGGCCGTTATGTGCTGTCCCTTTAGGCAATGACAGCAGCACAGGTCTGTACACACCTACACCACACACACTTGATCACTACAACTACCACACAGCCACGCGGGGGCACTTTTCAGCTCTCACAGAATCTTAGGTTCTGCAATCATACACAGTCAGCCACTGAAGTCATTGTGTGTGACTGACGACATTTGAAACCAGAACTTTCAAGGGGGAGATTTCTCACTAGGAAGAAGGGGAACTTCCTACAGGACACATCATGGTGTAAAGAGCAAATGGGTGTGATGGGGAAAAATATCTTAAAAGAAACTCAGAAGAGCAGGACAGTTTCCCCAAAAGGCTCAGTAGTGGAGGCAGAGGGAGACACCCTAGAGCAGAGCTACACTGAGCACAGGTTTCAGGCCCTTTCCCATGCTTGCCAGACAGAGATTAAAGACCTGAGGCAAGGCCAATCTCAGTAACAACCCTGAAGACAGTGATGCAGGAAAGAGCAGCTCTGTGGGCTGTAAGGGAAAGGGCTTCCAGGGAAGACTGCAGGCTGCTCACAGGCCAGCTGCAGGGGCAGGAGCAGCTGGGGTTAAAAGGAAGACAGGGTTAAAACAGCAAAGCATGAACACTATGAACGATGAATAAGAGGGCTTGTAACCGGGTATAAGATAACCAAACCAGAGAGATTACGTGGGGCGCAGAGCCAAGGATAGCAAAAGAACAGATGCAAGGCATTATTAGCCCTTGATTCTAATGTAGCTAATCGTAGTAGACGGAACTGGAAGTAAGGATTGTCTTCTAACATGAAGCTTCTACCTAGAAGACCACCTCACAGACAGAGAGTGAAATATGAATCAAGAAGGACTGCAGCTAGAGCTTGGTGGTGGTGACAGAATACATCTGCCATGACAGAGCTGCAAGCTCCTCATGTAAACATGAGAACTAATAGAATTTAATGTAATTAACAGCACTAGAGACACCTGCAGGGTAAGAGGGTAGTTACGAGCCCCCTGGCTAACAGCTAGTAGTCAAGTTGGCAACTAATAAAACCACAAGTCAGAGATGGACAGGGGGTTCTCAACAGTGCATAATCATCTTGGTTGGCCCAGGAGGTCATGCACGAATCAGAGGGGTCTGCCATTGGCTTGGTCCATGACACACCGGAAAGAAACAATTTCACAGCAACCACCTCAACCTATGTCCAGTTTCTGCCACATTCCCATAAACAACATAGACAAGAAGTTAAGCAGGTTTTCCCTCTCTTAGAAGTCCCTCCTATTCTCGGGAGTTTTCCTTATTTATTTCAAATTACTACTTTTCTTCAGTTTGTCACTTTTTTATAAAGCTTAATAAAGCTGGCTTCTGTTTTGCATGAGCACAGAGCAGTTGCTTTTCATCTTCATTAATGTGAGACAATGAACTCGGAGACAGTGGTTCAGGTTGAGCTTTGATGGAGGTTCAGTGTCTCATACCTTAGGACCCTGGGTCGAGCACAACTGAGCCAAAACAGATTCCAACAAGATAAGGCAAGCTCAAATAAACAGATGATTCTGTCACTGACCCTGACAACTTTTCTCCTGGAGACAGCCGACAGATACAGTAGATGGTACCTTCCCTGACTGCCTCCCTTTGTAAGGTTCTAGAAGAAAACAAAGCCCCAGCTCTGCCAGGCAAGGGCGTACCTCCCAAAGCACTCCCCAGACACGAATGGCACTTTAATTGGCATCTCCTCGACGTACTTATATTCCTAGCCCTGCAAGACCCAACCTCATGCAAGAACTTGGCTTCTACCTATCAAACATGTAGTGTTTAGTTCTACTGCAAGAATCCCTCCCCTGAGAAGATGTTAACAATGTTTACTCCCTCCTTCTGAGGTTCCAGTGAACAATCAAAGAACAATCCTACCGAATTTCAACCTGGGGAATCAATGAGTTTATTGAGCTTGCTTACACAGGTGATCCCAAAGCTGTCTTGCTGAAAAGTCCCCATCCAGCACGGATGAAGGTTTCCCCGGAACCACAAACATGGAGTCTCCTGTTACTCTCCTCCAGACTAAACATCCTACCACCTCCTAAGACCCCGAGGCTATGTGCATTTCGGGCAGAACTGTATACAAATGGTTACGAAGAGCACATGGACTTTCCTATGAGGAGCCAATGACTCTCCCCCAGTCTTCTCTATCTCTGAAGAACACCCACAGTCAGCAAGCCCAACAGAGATGGCTGCCTGCGAACAGGGCAGGCACGGGCTGATCTGATGAGAGATGACAGCAGTTCTACTTAAGGAGAACACCCTTCAGCAGTTCCTTAGGTAAAGGGGCTGATAAAGATGAAACACAGAGATAAACAAGTGAGGACCTCTTCAGCTTCTAGCCTTGCAGGAACAAACAACCCCTCTTTAAATGGTAAGTAGGTGTCCCCAACACTTAACCTGGTGGACACTACTAGGCTCACAACCACACAACCACACGGTACGGAACAGTGATCCACACTACTGGATTTTAGAACAGACGAATGCTCTGCACATGTTACAGATGAAAGTGAAAACGCAAACAGCTTCTGAAAAATTATTAGTATATAATTAATAAAAGATTAAAAAGATGTCTAGCTTACAAAATTTATATAGCAGACATGTAAAATTCAAAAGACAAATTACAAAAGGGGGGAAGCATACACCAAAGGAAGTCAGGAACCTGACTGCTGGTATTAGACAGTATCTATAAACAGACGGTGATTTCTAACTATGCTTCTTATTCTGGCTTCTCCGGAGGCCATGAGTTTGGTGGACCCAGTCAGCCAGAGGTGACACAAATACTGCCAATTACTGTGACCATCCAGTGCCAAGAGGAATCTACCAAAGTTCAAGACTCTGCTGGTCCCATGCAGTGAGGAGCCTACCTACAGGACAGGCCCTTGTATCTTCACTAGGGCTGAAGTGGGTCACCTCCCTTTGAACACCAAGAGATGAGATCAAATACCTCAAACTCCCTGTTTTTGTACACCTCTGAGATGAAGGAGTGGACTAATTCAAGCACATGTGTGCAGCTAGTTCTAATCAGAACACTACCTGGATGGAGGAGGGGCTTATTAGACCAGGAACCTAAGGGAATTTAGGCAGCTCAAAGAGTTGCCTGTAGGAGTCACAGGGTCTGTCCTCAAGGCCATGCAATGAACTTCTGCTGGAGAAAGAAGACTTCCACTGGAGTTGTCTACAAGTTGCCCACAGAGCTCCAGGAATACTGGGTCTCAGGTGGGCTTCTTGGTGATACAGCTGCCTTTGAGTCACCCACACTCCTGCAAGTAACCCCTCTCCCACGCTCCTGCGAGTAACCTCAATAAACACACTCGTTCACCAGGCTAGACTTGGTTGAGATCTTTCTTTCTTTCTTTTTTTAAGTTTCCCGTTTTGGTGTGTCATCAGTGCCTTATCTGCAGTGAATAGACATTTATTCATGTCTCCCCAGGAAAAGTCACATAACAGCTTTCCATCAGACGTCTGGTCATCCTGAGACTTCCTGGGCCTTTAAAAGGCAAGGGCCCGCACAAAGCTAGCTTGTGAGGAGATAAGCGAGCTTGGGAAATGTGCCCCCAGAAAAGTCTCTGGTGATCTAAATTAAAGCACACTGACTCACTCTCCCCAACAACTAGCACACTGGTCTCAGCACAGGACAGAAGGACCCTCATGCTCAGAACTGAAAGCTGGCCTGTTTGAGAGCCCAGCCCTTCAGCTTGCTGGCCTTGAGCCCTTATTTTAACCACAGCCTCTGGAGCCTTCCTCCTGCGGGAGAGATTAGCAGTGGTGCCCACCACAAGAGCCACACAGTGTGGGTGGATGACCCATGTGGAGCTCTGTACAACCCCTACTCAGAGCAAATGCTCAGTAAGTGCCAGCTATCCCTGGGGAGAGGACAACTTCAACACAACTAACGACAGCCTGTTAAGTACAAAGCCTAGAATAGAAATATTCCTGATCAACCAGTTAGGTGAAGTTGAAGAGCTTTACCATATGCTTTAGTACAAACAAGCTTTAAAAACCATACTAGTGCCAGAGAGCTGTCTCAGCGGTAAGAGCTCTGAACCTTAATATGTGTCCCAGGTTCAGTTCCCAGCACCCATATGGCAGCTCATAACCATCTATAACTCTAGTTCCAAGGGGTCTGATGCCCTCTTCTGGGCTCCCTGGGCACACAAGTGGTACGTAGACTTGTATACAGACAAAACGCCCATACGCATAAGATAAAAACAAAACAAAACAAACCATCCAGCTCAGACCTCACTCCCTGTGTATGCTGCAATCACAAACCTGCCTGGAAGGCAGACTGTTGCCCCACTGCTCCAGTGCTCCTGTAGTATTTTAACTTACTTGATCCCACAGTGTTCCTTGATTTAGGACAGAATTGCTTCAGCAAGTACTAAGAATGCTTTAAATCAGCTGAGGGTTAGCTTCCTATGTGGCATTCGTGACAGGGGATTACTTACACAGTAGAAGCCAACTGCGACGTTCAAGCTGAAATCTGAGAAATGCAAGCAGCAGCCAAGCTGTAACTGACCTGCCCACTTGCTGGGGACAGGAGCAGGAGGGCGAAGCTGGGCTAACTCAGCACAAAAGTTCCTCAAACAGAGACACATCCTGGGGAAGCCCAGGGATACAGGGCAGGGGCCCGGCCCACTCAAGCCCCCAAGGATACAGGGCAGGGGCATGGCCCACTCAAGCCCCCAAGGATACAGGGCAGGGGCCCGGCCCACTCAGGCCCCCAAGGATACAGGGCAGGGGCATGGCCCACTCAAGCCCCCAAGGATACAGGGCAGGGGCACGGCCCACTCAAGCCCCCAAGGATACAGGGCAGGAGCACGGCCCACTCAAGCCAGAACCTCTGTTACCCTCAGCGCTGTCTGACAACTTTCTAGTCATTCGCAAAGAGAAACGCCCAGATACTTCTTCAGCACCTTCTCAAAAGCAAAGGTATAGATAAAGGTAAAAAATCTCCATCTTCAAATAACCCAAAAGAAGACACTAGGGCAAAGAAGGTAGATTTCGAAGCAAAGTGAACCATACAGGCACCCCCATCCAACTGTGGCCTTCTTCCCACCACCACAAGGTTGCACACACACCTCCTGGTTGTGTCCCCCTCAGGTCACTCTTGATATGTGGGACTTTAACTTGGGATCATGACCTACCGTGACCAGGACTTGTGGGTCAACTCCCGGGTCACACATGTCATATTGGGGTAATTATTAATGGAAGGCTTGTTCACTACCAAACATGTTTAAGCAAAATTATCTCATGGTCACTTGCTTTATGAGGTTGAACTGCCCAAACTGTGTGCTAAGTGTCCATACCAAACAGGATGAGTGAATAAAAGCTATCTGGTCAAGCAGAAAGACTCATTTAGCTGTCTGAATGAGGTGCTGCAAAAGCAGTGACATCAATGTGCCTCACCGCTCACTGCTGAGCAGTGGAAACAAAAATATGGAGATTTTTGAGGCACTCCCCACAAGACAATAAAGATGGGCACATGTCATCACAGACTGTGCAGCCTACAGAATGTCCAAGAGAGGACTCTGCTGTAAATGCAGGTGGTGATGACATAATAGTGTGCTCCATCAAACTGTAATAAGCTGTAGCAAATAAGCTTTCATTCAGTTTCCATCACTAAACTATCATAGCATGCTTGTGACACCACAATGTAGAGAGGTTCCCACCCACAATCAACTACATCTGTCATGCCTGCTGACTCAGTTCTAACACAATCTACAGGGCAGACCACCAGATACTACAGATCACCCGTTTAGTTCACAAGATGGCCCCTTAGATGCCAGATCCAGCTTCCAACCTGGTTTGCCCAATTTTCTTTTTTTTTCTTTTTTTTTGTTTTTCGAGACAGGGTTTCTCTGTGTAGCCCTGGCTGTCCTGGAACTCACTTTGTAGACCAGGCTGGCCTCGAACTCAGAAATCAGCCTGCCTCTGCCTCCCAAGTGCTGGGATTAAAGGCATGCACCACCACTGCCTGGCTAAGACCTCATTCTTAGGTGACTGTGTGTTTGAGAGGCTCACAGAACATGGGGAAGACTTAATCACATGACTGGCTTACAAGGGTCTACATGAAGAGATGCACCACATAATAAGAGATGTTCTGGTGCTCTTCCACCCTCCCTAGACACCACCCTTGGGAACCTTAATGCACTCAACTCTATCCTTAGGCTTTGTGGAACCTTCCTAGAATAGGCATGTCCTGTAAGCAGCCTAGTAAGAACCCAGCAGGCCCTCTGCTCCAGTGATCCAGTCTTCTTTATTTCAGGGCAAAGGTTAGGACTCCCCTGCCTCATGACTTACAGAGGATGAAAACACATCAGAAAACTTAACTATGGAGTCTAAAACCCAGGCAAGATGAGTCTGATTGTCCACGCTAAGGAAGGGAAACTATGGCCTGCAATGGGTAGGGAGTAATGAATCCGGAAGTATGGGCCAAAAAAGTGTATAGATATAGAGATACAGACTATAAGAACATATATATGATTATTATGCATGATATATTACAGTATATATCAGCATATGACATCTATGTATCGTCCGGTGGAGGGTGGGCAGTAGAGGAGATTCCACGTGTTGGGTACAAATAGGTACATAGAGACTGTTGTGTTTTGAATGTGAAACATCTTTTATGGGCTCCTGGGTTTGAAGACGTAGTCCACAGCTGGGAGCACTGTTTGGAAGACTCTGGTACTTTCAGGAGGTGGAGGAAGTGAGTCACTGGGAGCAGGTTTTACGGTCCAGCCCCACTCCTGTTACTTCTCTTCTTCCTGTTGGGGATGCAGTGTAACCAGTCACCTCCCCAACCCTCATGACAGACTGTATATATCCTCTTGAACGACAAACTGAAATAAAACTCTTCCCTCTCTAAATTGGTTCTTGTCAGGTATTTGCTCACAACAACAATTTTTCTGTGAAACTAAAACTATTCTTAAAAAAAAAAAAAACAAACTTTATAGCAAAGTAACAGACAGACAGGAACAGGGCTATAAAGATGGTTCAGATGCTAAAATGCTTGCTATGCAAACATGAGGCCTTGAGTTTGATCTCCAAGAACACACACAAAGAACCAGACACAGTGCTACCTGCAGTCCCAGTGCTGGAGAGGAGCCAGCAGAATCCCCGGGTCAACGCTTCAGGTTTATGGAGAGACCCTGCCTCAAGAAATAAGGTGGAAGTGACTATGGAAGATAGCTGATATCTCTCTCTGCACAAGCATACAGACGGACAGGCACACAGACGGTCACACAGGCAGGCAGAAGAAGCTATAGACAGATGTCAGGGTCTGGTGTGCCCTGGCGGGGCCAGCAAGAGTCTGATGGAAGCTTTGGGGTCAGGACTTGGCCTGGGTGACGGTAAATACACAAGTGTGCTCCCCAGTGCTTAACTAAATTGCAAACCAAGGCCCATGCACGTTCCTGTGTATGTAATGCTTCCCAGCAATGAAGGTGAACCAGCCATCATTTCAAACTACTACTGATGGGAAACTTAAAAACGGGAGAGCAAGAAGGAGGAAGGAGCCCCAGACACAGGCCACTGTCTCTTGGGAGGGATATGAGACAGAGTTAGGTGTCCTGATGACAGCGGCACGTGCTCATGAAACACACAGACTCCCAGAGCACATACACTCGGGGGCCACACGGGGCAGGGAGTGCTTATGAGTGGCAGGAGTCAGACAGTCACGGATCTATAAGGACAGGGACTGGGACAGAAGTAGTCTGAGTGATTCGAGGAAGCAGCCTGGGAATCTTTCTTCTCCCGACACCCTCCATGAGATCTGATTTATTCTTATTCTCTTAAATAAGGAGAGAAAACCAACCACAATGACCCAGACAAGACAAAATTAACCTTGACAGTAACAGTGACTAAAAACATTAAATACAGCTCCTCTTCAAACACTGGAACCTCCAAAGGGAGTTGTATGTGCTTGAATAAGTTATGAGTCTTTCGCAAACTGCCATCATGAAGAGTATAATCCCCCAGGAATTAAAACTTTCTGTCAGTAGCAGTTATTTGGTTCAACTCCCAAGAGGAGTAAGCAAACAAACAAGAGAGAAAGTGAGCAAATCCTGCCAAGGCTGCCACCAGCAGGTCCTTACAAGCACCGCACCCAGCCCTCTCTGGAACCTGCCCTAGGCCTGGAAAACAAGTTCCTTTGCCTTTCCTAACTAGCTGGAAACAAGGAAACCAGAATTCCATCACAGGATAAGCAGAAACGTCTTCGGGCTTGTTTCCTGGGGCCACTAGCCAGTCAGGCTGCCGTTTAGCTGACGCCAGCTCCTCTGTCCAGACTGCACAACCAGGAAGCCAACGATGCACAGGAAGGAATCTTAAATTTTCTTTTCAAAGTTTGGAAGTAAAAATACATGTAAAACAAACTAATTTGAGGTTTTTCTTTCCACCCCAGCTCACAAAGCAGAGGGTTAGGCTAATAAAGGAAGTCCAAGCTTTCTGGAAGAGTGCATGGGCTGCAGACGCATGTCCACAGTGACTTCTGACTGACATAGAGCTTTCTGTGGAATGTCTATGAGGCTACCTCCTCACGGTGAGCTGAACGCATCAATGGAAGTGTCTATGGTAGAATTACAAAGGAAAATTTCAGGAGCAAATTGTTGCTTAAACCCAGTGTGGTGGCTTCTCTGCCAACTACAACCTAATCAACTGAGAAGCATGTCAAACACTGAGCTTAATCTCAAACCTGGGGAAACAGAAGTGTACTAACAGCTCAAAACTGTATTTGCCTTCTTGCCGGGAGGGTAGGCCACACCCAAGTAAATCTCTAGAGGAGCCAGAATATAACAGATGTGTAAGCCACAGAGCAGCTTCGGGGACATGTAAAGATGAATCCTACAGGCAGGTGTGGTATACAAGCCTGTAACCTCAGCTCTTGGAAAGGAGAAGGCTCACCGTCGGTTTGAGGCTAGCCTGAAGAATAACAGCAAGTTCTAAGTCACCCTGAGTTACAAAGTGAGACCCTGCCTCAAGAAAGAGAGAAAATGTGACTCTCACAATCGGGCAATACTGCTAAAATCCAGGAACAACAAAAACAAAGAAGTGGGTCACACAAAGGACGACAAAGGTTGAGGATCTGAGGAAAGAGAAATCTTAATCTACTGCTGATAGGAGTATTAATGCAGCCAATATGGAAATCAGTACAGAGACTTCTCAGAAAAGAAAAAAAAAAACAAAACTAAAAATAGAATTATCATATGACCCAGATACACCACTTCTGAGTATTACCCAAAGGGCTCTAATCAACATATTCAAGAAATACTTGTACTTCAATGTTTACTGAAGCACTCACAACAGCTAAATTATGAAATAACCTAGATGTCCATCAACAGAGAAATTTTAAAAATTATATATATACATATATATATATATATGGAATTTTAGCTGTAAAATAAAATTTTCACAAAAATGAATGGACTTGGTGTTATTAAGCAAAGTAATCCTAAATTAGAAAGGCAAATATCACATGCGTTAGGACTGGAGCAATGGCTCAGAGATTAAGAGCACTTACTGTCCCTGTAGAGGAGCCAGGTTCAATTCCCAGGACTGACAGAGTGGCTCACAACCATCCAGTTCCAGGGGATCCAACACACTCTTTCTATCTCCATGGGCACCAGGCACACACATGGAACACCCAGAGGCACACAGGCAAAACACTCTCACATATTAACAAGACGCCACATGTGTTCTCTCATATACACAGACGTGTGAGTGTGGGCATAGGTCATAAAGCTAGAAAGGGGACTACGAAACAGCGAAAGGTTTTAAGGGACTGGGCAAAGGGAACAGAATACACAAGCCTTAAGAGGAAAGGGGGACGAGTAGGGGTGGACAGCTCAAACAGGAAAGAACAGAGAAAGGGGGATTGTTTAGGACACATAAACAAAGAATTCATGACCCAAATTAGCAACGGTCAGAGAATATGAGTACACATGTGCATAGTCATGCTACGACACTGCAATGCAGACAAACAATTCATGCATGTACTCCAGCATGCACATCCACTCAGGCACATGGTCTAGCCCCAGCTCTGCAGGAGCTGTGCAGTCTTTGGCAAAACGACCCGGCCTTTTTGCTCCTTGTTCAAACAGGAGCAGAACCTAAGCAATGCCCACTTCCCTGGCATGTTTACAGGATGCTAACAGGTCACCGAGCTTCTGGTGTCTTGACAAGGACCACAACCACCCAGCCTTCCCAGATCAACAGTACCCTTCTAACTGATTCTACACCTAAGCAATGAGCATTACAAAGCCCATAACAGTACCACCTTAAGGAAAAGATAGCACAGTAGAAATTGAATCTTTGACTCCAAGTTTAGGATTGAAGCATAGAAGTCGGAGCAAAGAAGAAACAACCAAGAGTCATCCAGGGCAGGGTAAGCAGTAAGCAAGAAAGTGGAGAAGCATCTGGCAGTTTGTGAGTTCCCATAATCGGTACCCACATGCTAAGCCATTCAGGGACGTAGTACAGTTGCTGTTTGTACAAGCACTATTTTGTGTGTCAACTTGACACCAAGAGGAGTTATTACATCGAAAGGAGTTTCAGGTGAGAAAATGCCTCCTTGAGATCCAGCTGTAAGGCATTTTCTTAATTACTGATCAAGGGGGGAGGGCCCCTTGTGGGTGGTACCATCCCTGGGCTGGTAGTCTGGGGTTCTATAAGAGAGCAAGCTGAGCAAGCCAGGGGAAGCAAGCCAGTAAGCAACATCCCTCCATGGCCTCTGCATCAGTTCCTGCTTCCTGCCCTGCTTGAATTCCAGTCCTGACTTCCTCTGGTGATGAACAGCAGTGTGGAAGTGTAAGCTCAATAAACCCTTTCCTCCCCAACTTGCTTCTTGGTCATGATGTTTGTGCAGGAATACAAACCCTGACTAAGACACTGTTGCTCTGGTTACATAGTCCACCTCAAAGCATACTCACAGAAAACTCAAAGGTAAACCTCACGAACATCCACGTTTTTCCAACCTGAAAGGTACCTGCCCCTTCCTCCTCATTCATGAGTCACTCCAGCGAATATCTACATTATTTGATGGTGCCCTTATCAGTGGATTAGCAAAGTACACGCTCCCGAACACTCGCCAACCAGACATGAGGAGCAGTGTTCTAAGGACACTCCTGCGACATTTTTACGTGTGTGTGCATTACCTACTTTTCTCTCTGCTCTGATAAAGGCAGCTTAAGGAAGGAGGCATTTATTTTGGCTCATGGTCTATGAAGGCAAAGAAGGCTAATGGAAAGAAGAACTCTAGCTGTGGCAGGAGGAATGTGAGGTGGCTGGTCATACTGTCTGTAGTCACAAGTACAGAGATCACTGCCGCCTCTCAGCTGGTCTTCTTTTTTCCATCTTAATACAAGATCCCAGCCCAGCCCGTGGATCTTAATCAGTGTGGATCTTCCCTCCTCAGTTAAACTTCTCTGGGATCATGCTCCCAGACACTCCCAAATGTGCAACTCTTAGGTGATTCAAATCCAGACAAGTTGGTAATGAAGACTGACCATAAAAGCATACCTGCATGTGTATGCTGTCTCGTTGTGTAACAGCATGCTTGCATGGGTGTGCTGTCTCATCATGTAACAGGATACCTGCATGTGTATGCTGTCTTGTCATGTGATAGCATGCCTGCATGTGTGTGTTGATTCATCATGAAACAGCATGCTCGAGCTGTCTCATCATGTAACAACATGCTTGTAAGCGTGTGCTATCTTGTCATGTGATAGCATGCCTGTGTGTATATGCTGTCTCGTCATGTAACAGCATGCGTGCATGCGTGTGCTGTCTTGTCGTGACAGGGTTTTGATCTTCTCACATTCGATTTTAAAAACAGAAGTTTCTGATGCAACACCTTTAATGTGCTCAAGCTCACCCGTCTTTCATTTTGTTGAACCTACATTGAGTTACACTTTTGAAAAGGCTTTCTTTCCTATTTGCTCACATTTTCATTTAACACTGCGTTCTTTCTCTCTCTCTCTCTCTTTTTAAATACTTCACTCTCTGAACCATCCTGAGCTTCTTCTGGTACGCAGTGTTATGAAATAAAGCTCTGATAGGTGGTTGTGTCAGGATCATGAACTGAATCCATCCTTGGCCCTGCAAGGTGAGGTATTCCTTTATTATCTGCTAGAGTCCCACCTGCATTCGGGCTTACGAGGAATTTATTTAAATCACGTGTCCATGAACGCGCTCCACCACACTTCAGGCAGGCTTCTCTGGACAGAGCTACAGCCTGGCGGATGGAGTTTTGCCATGGCACATTCATCAAGGGTTTACTAACACTATACAGGGTGGCTACAGTGTCACTAGGACATTCATTGTAGAGAACCACTGTTGGAGGCGCTACCTAATGTTGACTTGGACATGTAGTGTGTGGGTGTCTGCTCTACGGCGGCTGGTATAGTGTGCTGATACTGGTAGTGCTGTCATCTATTCTGAGCTCTGTCTTTTCCAAGTCTGTTTAACTTTCTATTCAATTTTAGAATCAATTGCGAGCATCACCTATCCCCTCTCCTGCAAAACAAAAAACAAACTATTTGGAAAAAAACAACAACAAACCCATGACTCTTGTTCTTTTTCTCGTTGTACTGGCACCAAACTAAGTTAAAAAACTGACGTAGAGCCCAGGGAGGTAACTCAGTAAAGTGCTTACTTAGCATGACTGAAGCCCCAGCGGTACAGGAACCCAGTATGGTGGTGGTGGGTGCCTATGATCCCGGCACTTTGGAGGTAGAAACAAGATCAAGACTTCAAGTGTGAGACCTTACCACAAAAAGCAAAACAAACCAACAAACAAAAAACCACCAAGCACTTTCATTTTGGGTCTGGTTAATTTTGCTATGTGATGTTTTTTATTTGCAAGTTCTTATTATAAAAAAGTATTTGTTTTGTTTTGTTTTTGCTTTTGTTTTTTTTGTTTTTGAAACACAGCTTCTCTGTGTAGCCCTGGCAATCTTGGAACTTGTTCTGTAGACCAGGCCATCCTGGAACTCAGAGATCCACTTGCCTCTGCCTCCTGAGTGCTGGGATTAAAGGCATGCGCTGCCACTGCCTGGCAAAAGTAAATTTTTTTAAAAAACACCAAATTAATTAGGTAATGTTGACTGAGAATAGATGTCCTGCTAGTGCTGGAATGTTCTAACCACGGCAGCCACTGGCCAGGCTTGGGCTGGGGGAAAGGCAGAGCTCCAGAGAACAGCTCTGCTGCAGGGTTTTTGGATAGTCTGCCAGCAAAGGGACATCGCCTTTCTCTGTTCATCATTTACGGCTTTGTTTTCTCTTGACCTTGGCTCATCTTGCCTGGCCAGCAGGTACATCAGGCATTCTTTGTCATCACTAATGAATCTCTACCTGTGTACTTGGTGCAGCTTCTTCCAGCCTCAGGTTCTTCGGTGCTGCCCACTTCTCTACTTATTTGAGGTGTGGGGATGGGGAAAAGTCCATAAAAGAATGAATTACCAGCCCATGGCTTATCTTGCCTTCCAACTCACAGTCTTTCTTTATCTTTCTGCTTCTCAAGTATATTCAAGCATCTCTAGTACTTCCCAGAGAAAAATAAAACTTCCATTTGAGCTGGACGGTGGTGCCTCACACCTTTAATCCCAGCATTGGGGCTGGGGGTGGGGGTGGGGATCTCTGAGTTCCAGGACAGGACAGTCAGAGCTACACAGAGAAACTGTCTCAAAAACAAAACAACAACAAAACCAAAAAACCTACTTCCATTTGATACATGTTAAATTACTGATGTTGTGGGTCCTGAAAAAGACAGATATTTAAGCTTCTAGATCTCTTTATTAGAATTTAAAAGAAAGCAAGAAAACACATTTTTTTCTCAGCATTATGTCAGCACTCAGATGCTCACAAGCCTATCTCACCATTGGCTCCGCCTATCATCCTCATTAACACCCAATCCCTTATGGCTATGAATGCCCTGGAAGGACTGATGTCTTTCACAAGGGCACAAAACTTTGTGGCTGTGAAGTAGGCCAAACTCGCTCAGCGTGGCTGAGAAACTGCTTTAATGATTTGTTGGTTAGTCTCTAAGTCATTCATCATTAGCACAGTTAGAGAGGGCGGCAAGCACACATGGGCCTACAACTCCCAATGCCTTTTGGGTTTGTGGGTAACGAGCTATCTGTGCAAGTGTGGCAGCATTGGGTCTGTGTACTTCCTCCCACCTCCTCTAGGTCAGTAATCGCTGATGGATGTGAGAAACATGATAGACAGACACACTTAGAACTGGAGGCAGTGGCAGACTACACTCACACTCACATAGTAGTCTAGGTTGCAGTGTTGAATACAACCTCTACCCACAGGGAACACAGGGAGCTTTGTTAGGGATCATAAAAAGGCTTTAAACCCAGCAGGCAACACAGGCAAGTAGAGAAAGGAACCTATAAAACCCCCCATGGAATTTAATAAGCCTGTTCCAGGATACAATTGCAATAAAGAGAAAGAAAGGAATTAATATCGCTATGGAAAAGAAAACGGCTTTGAAAGGTTTAAATTCTATCGATAACACCAACGAGCGAGCGAGAAGCAAACAGTCCGGACCCGAGAAATGACACTTCGCACAAGAATGTCTCCACCAGATTGCTACTGGCCTCTACAGTCACATCACAGAACAAGACAACAGTATCACTAGCAAAACAGACAGAGAGAGCAAAGAGCTGATTTCAGCCAAAATCCCTAGGCATGGGCATCCTGTAAAGAGAATCACACAGTAAGTTCAGTTTCCTGGCACTTCTGCAGCTAGGCGAATCACATTTCCAGTCCTCTGGCTGCCCACAACCCCCAATCCATTTTCATACAGGAAGCCAGCTCTTGATGAGAGCTACACTGCAGAGAAATATACTAACTTAAAACCTCACTCTTCCTTATCTGCACTTTGACTTTGCATGGTTACAGTTACCTCAAGTCAACCACAGTGCCACCATATTTTTTAAAGCCCAGTTAATTTTGAGCATTTCTGAGTAACACAAAGAAATTGCTCATTGTCTGGCTTTACCCCACCTAGGAGATGAATCATCCCCATGTCTGATATATATATACACTGTAGATGCCAACTGCCTGTTAATCTCTCAGTAGCCATCTTGGCTATCAGGCAGCCTGTGACTGAGCCACAGGTGAAGTGACTCTTACTGACTAGCCCAATGTTGTATCGCTTCCCACATCCCTCGTCTCACTCCATCTCACCAAGCCGACTCTGCATCACCTCACACCACCACTACGAGAGAAGGTGCTACACAGTAAGATGTTCTAAGAGAGAGCATGGTAGCTTTGACTGCAACATAACTGTTCAATTTATTGTTACTTTTGTACTGGAGTTGATTTATTAATTAAGCCTTATTGCAGGTGTATATGGTCAGGAGAAACAGTACCAATGAGGCTTGGTCGTCTTCACAGTTTCAGGCAGCTCAGAACACATCCGCAGTGGGTGACAAGGACAGTCTATGCTTGTTTGAAAGAAATTTAATGGAGAGCATAGAGATACAATTTTAGACCGCTTTTATCTTTGCAGTGATCAAAATAACTCAGTAGTTCCCTGGGACTGGCTCTTATGGGTTGCCTCATTTAAATGCAATTAATTAATTGTGATATGAGAACCTCTTCGACTGAGCGGAAGAAATAGAGCCGATCAGGAGCAGATGAGGGAAACAGAGAAACCAGGTCTTTCATCTCTCTCATTCTCAAAAGGCCAAAATGAAACTCAGGTTCCTCTAAGACATAAGCCAAATAGCCAAATATTAAAATGCCAAGGATCAATGATACATCGAAGGCTAACAGGAAGGCCACTTACGGAGAAAAGCCAAAAATATTGCAAGCATTACTTGACTCCACACCAGCCCTGCTACAGGGAGCTCCCCCGACTCATCTCTAGTGGCTGTACTCAGAATCTGCGAACTTCACTTGGGAAAAGCAGACTTTCTACTCCTGTCACTAGCGCTCAGACCCCCTGGCAGACAGCAGTCATCCAAAAAACCTGCTGGAGCACGTGGAGACAGCACCTTGTGTGAGGCCCCCAGATAGGCTAGAGGTAAGCTCAACTGGACAATAGGTAGTGTCTATACCCATGAGCTGCTAGACAAAGCTCCCATTCCCAAAAGCTCCCCTTGCCACTCCTGAAATGTCCCCGATTAGGGTCCTTTACAGTGCCCCTGTACTAGTTTAAATGTCCACACAATCTAGGATCACCTAGGACAAAAGTCTCAATGAAGGTTAGATCATGCTGGCCTGTAGGCATATTTTTTTTTTTTTTTTTTTTTTTTTTTGGTTTTTTTAGACAGGGTTTCTCTGTATAGCCCTGGCCGTCCTGGAACTCACTCTGTAGACCAGGCTGGCCTCGAACTCAGAAATCCGCCTGCCTCTGCCTCCCAAGTGCTGGGATTAAAGGTGTGCGCCACCACTGCCCAGCCATGTCTTGATTATGTTAGCTGATGAGGGAAGACACAGCCTGAAGGTGGGCAACACCATTCGTCCACTGGGTTTGGGTTCTAGACTGCGTAAGAGAGGAGGAAGTGAGCTGGGTAGTAAGCGGGCAGGCCTGCATTCATTCTCTCTCTGCTCATGGCTTTGATGTGGCATCTGCTCCAGGTCCTTGCTGTCTTGGCTTCCCTGCTATGATGCACTGTAACCTAGTGCCCCTGAATTAGTTTTGTCTGTATTTTATCACAGTAACAGAAAATGAAACTAGAACATTATGTCCCATTCTGTCACAGCAGACCCATCAACTTTGCTTGAGGTTACTACAATAGTAATGGCAGCAGCTCTAAAATACCTGAGGGTCCTCTCCTTGTGGATTTTCTTGGTTTTCCTGGGCCCATTTCTCATTGCTGATCTCCAAGCTACAAAGGGTCTATCTCTACTCTGATTCATGGTACCTGAACTAATGATTTCCTGGAGTTAGAAGTCTTCCTGAAAATAGTGTCTTTCCTGGAACAGAAGTCTATGCTAGGGTGGGAAGTCAGTTAACTGTACTTGGGCAATTGTCTCCTCCAATTTCAAAGATCTAGGGCCCACATGGTCACGTTTTGTCATGATATCCCTTCTATGGTGCCAATTTTCTGTATTATTTACTTTTGTGTCACTGTGACCGAAACAAGGGAGTAAAGATTTGATTTGGTTCACAGTTTCAGATTTCTGTAAGACATGGCAAAACTGTTCAGTGCTTTGTGGTGAAAATATGAGGCAGAGGCTGTTCATATCACAACAAACCAGGGCAAGGGCTAAAGATAACCTTCAAAGATCCATCATCAGTAACCAACTTCTACCATTTAGGTCCTGATTCTCAAAGCCTCCAGAATTTCTCAAAATAACACCACCAGCAGCAGACCAAGGGTTCAAAATGTAAGTCTGCAGAGGGCATTTCATATTCATACTACACCTACCTCTCAAGGACATCCATAGATAGTCACAGCCTTCCAAGGCTACCCAAGGCAATCTAAGGCCACTGGAGGATACCTACGACTATCCAGTGCCATCTAAGGATACCCATGCATGCCTGCCCAATACCATCCAAGATACCCAAGGTCACCCAAGGCCATCCAATGATAGCCAAGGCTGCCCAAAGCCATATATAGATACAAGACTTTCCAAAGCTACTCATATACTTAAGTTATCATAATCCAAACATCCAAAGGTACCCAAGGCCAATGAAAACACCAACATTGCTCAATACCACCCACGATTATGGAGGGTTTGTCCAAAGTCATTCAAAGCCAGCAGCTAAAAATACAAAAAACTACAGGAAGCTCAGGTGGAAGATGACAATAATGGTCCTATCTGACAGAACTGTTCTCACTTTTGGAAAATTTATAAAATTGTACTCCCAAGAAGACCCTGCAAGCAAAGCCTCTGGGCTTTGTGTGATAAGTTGTATTTTCTAGTTCACTGGGTGTGTTCATGTGCTATTTGAGAGTGTGCCATTCAGCATCCAAAATCTAAAATCTAAAAATACACTGTTTAGAGCAACCAACCACAAAGAAAAATCAACAATACAGAAGTCGGGACAAGAAAAATCTTCATTTGAGGCAGAAGGTACAAACACAGAGGAATATCTAAGGAATTATTAGTAGGTTTTAAGTGTTTTTCTTAAATAGTTTTTTTTTTGTCTGAAATATTATATATTTACAACCATTTTAAATTCAGCAAAACATGAAGTATACACATATCTCATACAAAGGTTCCTATCATTTATCTAATATTATTATACTTCTTACAACTAATAAATCAATATTAGCTGAAATCCATACTTTAGTCAGATTTCCTCAGACATTCCCTCAGGTGCCTTTCCCATTCAAAGACCTAACATTTGTCCTTCTGTCTTTTCAGGCTCCTCCTCTGACCATGAGTTTCTCAGACTAAGGAATCAGGCGGTTTTTGTTTTTTACCCCCAACTGGTGTGGGCCCTAGGTTTTCTCAGGGTTGGAAGGGGTCTGGGCCCATCACGGTGGCACTGTCCTGGACCACCAAGTAGATGTATACTCTCCAAGGTTCTCTCTGTGCAGAACTTCACTGTCCCCTTCAACCCTGTGTCCTTAGGAAGGAAGCAACCCTGCCCTACCATGCCCATGGTGAAGAGTCATGCTCCTCTGTGTTCCTCTTCCCCTTCAGGACACAGCCACAGCAGAGCCTGTGGATTCCACTGGCAAGGGAGCTCTGCCTCTTTGTTTACCAATCAGTGATTTGCGTTCATGTAGACTCATTGACGTCTACTGTATTCTTTGGACTATCACGCAGTACTACTTTTGTTGCTGAAATTGTTCCAGCAGTGGTCACTGGCATCTACTCCGGTTGCTTCCAGGCTGTGGAGTTGCTGTATCTGAGTGCTTCCTCACCTTGAGCATCTCCTGTCTAGTCCCGGCACTTGCAATTTTCCCAAGAAGCTCTTGTTCTTTATTTCTTACTTGCATTTTTATGGGGCATGCAGTTACACAAATGAAAATACAAACTTGTGGTAGACAGCAGGTACATCACCTCTGATAACAATACTTAAATATGCTGAGAAAATGGCTTTTCCACTGGATATGACTACCTTAGCGCATATATATATATATATATATATATATATATATATATATATGAATGAGGTGGCTTAAACCATGTATAATATTTCCAGTATTTTTTTAAAAAAAAGATTAAATTCTATATCAGTAACAAGTAGATCCTAATCAAAGTAAGGAAGGTAATACTGAAAATTCTGATTGGCAATTAAAAAAAAAAATAGCTCACAGTAGCATAAACTCTTATCTGACAAAAACATGCTTACCACGGTACTTACATCTATTCCCAGTGAGCAGTCAGCAAAAAATAAAGGCTTGCTGGTATACCCGGTACTCAATCTGAATGCCTGTGCTTTTGATAATACAGAAGGCTACCTGGAAAATCACATGCTCTGCCAAAAGAGAAGATGGAAATATGAACCAGTTTCCAAAGGCCAAAGGATGGCTGATGGCTGGAAACAGGTATTCTTGAAACGCTAACCCAGGAACTAAGTACATGCTACCATGTCAAAAGCACGGGAAAATGCTTTTCTTGTGCCATGGGAATAAGGACTACAGAAGTCAGCACCGAGCTAAGGCTGTTAATACAAAAGCTCTTCATATGCTCCAAGCGAAAGATTTCAACAGGTCTTGGTTGATTTCAAAGACTAGGTCCTGAGCATCTTCTGAGTACTGTCTTGAAGCTCATGGGGTCATAAAAGAAAGCTCTGGTCAAGGACTACAGCTAGGCAACTACAAGGCCATAGAGCAGCAATGGAGTCAGTATGTAGGCGGGGCAAGACGGCTTAGGGGGTCCAGAGTCCAGGTGGGAGGAGTCTCAAAGGGGGCAAGGCCAGGCTCTCTCCCTTCACATAGATAGATCCTGTATGTCCTGCCTGGGGCTGACCATAAACTGTACAGTTGCAAGTCCTCACTAGACAGGACCCAGAGAAGACTCCCAATTCCCTGACTAGAATCTCCAAGCAGTGCCTACCCATGTAGGCACCACAGAACAGAGTGTGGATTATATGACCTTGGTGGCCCAGCCTGACTTGGTATTACTGATGCTGGCCCTACTGATGCTGTTTGAACAGACCTGCTCTGAGCCTGAGGCCACCATGCCTAACCCCAAACTGACCCCTAGCAGCCTGATTGGCTGTGAAATCATGACCCAGCATTGGGTTCCATACCTGCAGCAGCTTCCACCCTGCACCTAGCTCTCTCACACTGTTTGCTGTGCTGATTCTGAGGCTCACACTTAACTAGGGCTTGCAGCTTGGATATGCCTAGCTTAGGGATGGCATGCAAGCAGCGGACAATACAAACCCTATAGAAAAGATAAGGAAAGGAGATCTCACTAGAGGGGTTGGAGCCTCCAAGAGAGAAGAGGACTGCCAGTGTCTCAGGGTTTCATTGTTGTGAACAGACATCATGACCAAGGCAACTCTTACAAAGGAAAACATTTAATCAGGGCTGCCTTATAGTTTCAGAGGTTCAGTTCATTGTCGTCATGGCGGAAAACATGGCAGCATACGGGCAGGCATGGTTCTGGAGAAGGAGCTGGGAGTTCTACATCTTGATCCTAACAGAAGGGGACTGTCCTCCGTAGGTAGGCAGGAAGAGGCTCTGATTCCACACTCAGGGGAGCCTGAGCATAGGAGCCCCAAAGCCCACCTACACAGTGACACAGTTTCTCCAACAAGGCCACACCTCCTAATAGTGCCACTCCCTATGGCCAAGCATTCAAGCACATGAATCTATGGGGGCCGTACCTATTCAAACCACCATACACACAGCATCCTGCTGAGGGAGAACACTTGTTTAGGAACTTGGATGACAACAGCTCTACCTTGGGACTCAAGACCTGCCTTTTTTCCTTTTACTCTTTAAACTTACTAGGTCACAAGATGGTGAGTTGCTACTGGACATTAGTATCTTAGCAGAGAAGCAGGGGCAGAGGGGCATCCTCCTGGGTCATCCTTGTAGCCACTGCTATAGAGTTCTCTCAAGAACCAAGACTTTGGGGATTTGGCTTGGGGACAAAAATTGACCAGTTAGCAGGCTCCACACTACAGCCAGTCAGCAGGTCTATCATGCATGCTCCCACACTCAACACGAGTCTGAAGTTACCATTCCAACCAGTTCCCACATGACCTTCGGTGCTACCTTTAACACCTGTGTAGGCCGACTAGCTTTTACAAGTTAAAAGTCAACTTTTTTTTTTTTTCCCAAGACAGGGTTTCTCTGTGTAGCCCTGACTGTCCTGGAACTCACTCTGTAGACCAGGCTGGCCTCAAACTCAGAAATCTGCCTGCCTCTGCCTCCCAATGTAGCTTTAAAAATCTTTTAACAGTAAAGACAAAAAAAGGCAAATCAAGTATTTCTAAAGAAAATACAGGCTAGAGAAACAGCTCAGTGGATAAGAAGCACTTAACTGCTCTTAAAGAGGACTTGAGTTCAGTTCCCAGCACCGATGTCAGACAGCTCACAACAGCCCACAACTCCAGCTTCGAGGGATAAAATGCCCTCCTTTGGACTCTGTGGACACCTGTACTCTTGTGTTAATATCATAGACACACACACACACACACACACACAGCGCATACACAAAATTTTTATTCTTAAAAAAAAAAAAAAAGACTAGAAGGTTACGTGCACTATGCTCACAGAACTGTATATTTTTTCTATGCATGCTTTTATCTTTTCAAATTCATATTTAGACTATTTTGTGTATAAGTCCATATCTCCAGACAGAGCAAGGGACTAAGCCTCAAGAGGGTTATGGAAGGTAAGCGTGGTGTAACAGCTTTCTGGTAGCATCAAGTTCACATCCTGCAGAGATATGTGAGGTTCTGTGGACTGTGACCTTGAGAGACCAGGCAGGCAGGTCAGGAGGCACCCTCAGAAACAGCAAGTATGGTGGCTAATATGAATTACCAACTTGATAAGATCTAGAATCAGGTGGGAAACAAGCTCTGGCTATGCCTGTGGTTGATTAGGTTAACCGGGGTAAGAAGACCAACCCTAAGTGTGGGTGGCACCATTCCCTGGGCTTTGGTCCTGGGCTGCAGAAAAATGAAAGCATGCAAAGCATGGGTATTTGCTGCTATTTCCTCAATTTGCCAGACTTAGTTGTGCACCCTTTAATCCTAGCACTCGGGAGGTAGAGGCAGGTGATCTCTGTAAATATGAGGCCAGCCTGATCTACATAGCAAATTCCAAGCCAGCCAGGACATCATGACTGCTTGAGATTCTGTCTCAAAAGAAAAGGGGCAAAGTTACATTGATTTATTATTGTATGTGCACACACATGCATGAATTCACGCATGCCACAGCACACATACGGAGGCCAGAGGTCAGCGCTCCTTCTTTTGTAGGTTCCAAGAATCAAACTCAGGTTGTCAGTCATTCATTCATTCACTCACTCACTCAGTTTTGAGACAGGCTCTCTTTATGCAGCTCTAGCTGTCCTAGAACTCTGTGTAGACCAGGCTGGCCTTGAACTCTCAAGAGATCCACCGGCCTCTGCCTCCTGAGTGCGGGAATTCAAGGCCTGTGCCACCACGCCTGGCTCAGGTTGTCATTCTTGCACAGCAAACCATTTTACCAGAGGAGCGATGTCATCAACCAGCTCTCTATTTCTTACAACCACAGATGCAATGTGACCAGCTAACTCAAACTCCTGACTCTACGACTTCCCTACATGATGAGCGGAACCCTCAAACGGTGAGTCAAAACCAAGTTGCTTTTGCCAGGGTACCCTGCTGAAACAACAGGAAACATAACCAGTGTGTCTGCAGGAACGGTGGGTGTGAAGTACACTTGACATAGTGGAGGATGTGTTGAAGACCTGCATTGTTCAGTAACACACTTAGATTTAGGTACCCTAACTGATCTGCAACCAACAGAAATGACACAGCGCTTTTTAAAAAGACTCCCAGTGCTCCTAAGCTTAAAAAAAATAAGTAAATAAAATAAAAACAAAAAACACTGAGGATCAGGAAACAGCTCGGCAGGTAACGCTGTTTACCCCCAAGCCTAACACCTGAGTTCAATTCCAAGGACATAGATGGTGCAAAGAGAGAAGTGACTCCCTCAAGCTGTCCTCTGATTTCTGGACATACGTCCCCACCACCACACCACACGCACCCCCTACCACCCTGCACACACAAACACAAATTTTAAAAAGTTTTAAAGTGACTTTCACACTTAAAAAGACAACTAACAGTAACTTATTGGATACAGTAAGACAGCTGTGTCACTGGAAATCACAGTTTTTCAGTTGCCAGCCCTGCACTGCTGGAAGGAGCAATGCTGAACCTACAATCACCCCTCAGTGGGAAGGCAGGAGCAAACATGTCGGTCAGGTCACCACCCACAATCTCCAGGGTCCATCACCTATCAGTTAGTGCTCGCCCCACCCCACACAGGCTGGTAAAACAGACAGACACTATCTTCTTGGAAATATGAACCTTTGTCAAGGATCTTTCTGCTCTACAGGGAACATGTACTTGACCCAAAAACCTCAAGTGCTAATTCTGACAGAGGCAGTGAAGGTCAGAGAGAAGCTAGGCCAGCTGACCCAGCCTACACTGGTAAAGTCTCTCTCCTCGGGAGAGACTTTAACTGAGCATGGGACAGGAGACTGGTAGGTGCTCAAAGAAGCTGACAGATGCAACAAATGACATGCAACTAATACACCTTAAAACCTGTCTCTGATTATTACTTAGCACATCCTGTTCACCAGACCTTGCCACAAACGCACCGCCCAATAATTTAATCACCATAGAAATGAGGGATTAACATCTTGCTTTGCACATTGAAAACCTCAGGCCTGGCAGATTAAGAATCACACAGTAAGGTAAGGATTCTACCAAGCAGTTGGGTTCCAGGACCCAGGTGAGTACTTCCTGCAGCTGAAAGCAGGAGCCAAGCTGCAAAGGACATGGAAAGGGTAGACTGAGGGACTGCTGGCAGATGGAAGCCAGGGCCAACACATCTTGGAACTAATGAGGTCCCCCCCCTTCCCCTCGAGGTACAAATATGTCTCTGAGTACTACATGCACAGGGCTAGGTCAGTGACTTTGACCACTGTGTGACAGCATGGAAGAACTGTAGAGCTCAGTCAGGAGGCAGGTAGAGAGTCCTGGAAAAGTGGACATCTGGGTAAGGAGGCTGCAGTGGGCACACAGATGCAAGGGACCTGAATGATAAAAGGAAACAGGGATTCTGGGATATGCACCAGATCTCTAGCAATCAAGTGGTTGGTGCTGTAAAGAGGAAGACTGGAAAATGAAGCACCGGTTGCAGATGTTAGCCGGAAAACCAGGTGAGAAGAGCTTCCAGAAAGTCACCAGAAGCTTGAGAAGAGAGAGCGCTAGTGACCAGCATGGCCCTGCCTCCAAACATAGCACCTCCCAGCTGCCAAATCGGAAGTCCTGGCCCTCTGAGTTGTTACTAATGAGGCAAGGTCCCACTGAACCACACAACCCCACAGACATATCTAAAGTCCCCACTAGCACCAACCCTTGTCATAGAAACTCCACAGGTGGTGCCACAGTCATCTTTCCAAACTATAGCTTTGAATTTATCCCGCCCTTAGGAGAGAGAGGTTTCCCTCTCCAGAAGACCCAAGCCACCTCATACCATGCCACCAGGGTCCTGGGCATCCCTGACTAGTTCTCAGGCTGGGAAGATGCAGTCTTCATGAGTCTGGCCCCTCCTGTCTGCAAGATGGTGTCTTTTGTTCCCTTTAACTGAGAAGAGCACTGTGGCCTCTTCTCTGTAGGACACTGAGGGTCAGTCCATCAGCTCTTCTAGAGGGCAATGCTGAAAGCTCAGGCAACCTTCCCTCAGTTCTAACTCATAGCAGAACATTCCACATAGAAACTAAACTGGAAGGGGATGTGAAGGGAGGGGAAGACTCCTCCCAAGTCTCTAGAGGGCCCCTCCACCCCTTGTCTGAACCTTTCTGGATTTTCTTTGGTGCTGTCACTCCCAAGGTGGCTGGGGATAAAAAGCAAAGCAACCCGGATGGATGCCTTTCCTCCCCTCTGGTTCCCCAGATGCTTTTGCTTTCCTGATGAAAATGACGCTCTTTCTTGCTTCCTTCTGGTCTGCTTCCTTACCATGCTATAGAAAGAACAGCCATTACCAGACTCAGAGACCAAAGATGGAGATTAAAAAACCACATTTTGAGGCAGCTGAGTAGAGTTGGCAGCATGGCCTCCTGTCAAAGCCCCAGCATGCTTCCCTGTCAGTAGTGGGACCCAGGGAAAAGCATGTAGATTTGGGAGATACCCAAAATGCATCCACTGGAGCATGTGTGGAGGGTGAAAGGGGAAGGAGGTTGACAGCAGCAGTCAAAGGCAGATTTGGAGGCCCAGGGAGGGGGCGGACAGGATGGGGACAAGAACACACAGAGAGAAAAGCAGAGAGGAGTCTGGAGCACACAGAGGAGATAAGCCAAGAGGCCACTAGGCTGGCACAGCCCCAAAGCAGGGCCAGTCTTGTCAAGTCCTACTGAGACACTTTGACTGACACAAACATTGGCTGGCAACCTTGACAAATGGCAGGTTGCTAAGGATTAGAAGAGCCACTTCAGAGTCCCAAGGAGGTAGACACCATAAGGAAGTCAGAAGTGCTGCTCACCACCCGCTTGTGGGAACCAACGCTTTCTTCAGTGCAGGACAGGAAGCCTCTCTCTTGGGATGACCCTTGCCATGTTCCAAGGTCTTCACCTTTCCCCTTTTTTCAGAGTGGTTATCTTTCATCATATCATCTTCACCACTAGCTATCTCTGCATCAGCAAGGGCCAAATTTCACTTGCTCTTTGCCCTGTTTGTCAGAGGCATGCATGGCTGTGGAAGAGGGCTAGAGGGAACAACCAGGTGAACTCAAAGCCCACGAGAGCCTTCACTGTGTACAAGGAGCCTAGGCAGCAGTGGTTTTCAGAGTTCCAGGCTATACCACACCAAGCCCCCATTCCTCTTTTGAGGATCCCTGAGACCAGATGTTGCAGCTCCTCCAGGCCAGCAGTGGAAGAGTCTCTTCTGCAGAGAGGCACACAAAACGGAAGAAATAGGAGGCCTGACCAAAAGGCACAAAGACAGATGTCAAGAATGCCCGTGCATATGCAAAGACAGACTTCAGACATTCCAGAAATTTCTAACACCTGAACCTTTACCAAAACAGGACAAGCCTACTTTCAGAAACATGAAGGAGGCAGTAGTGAAATACCTCTAAATCAACAAGGAGCAATGACCTCACTGGAGAGAGGACTCAACACCCACCAATGCCTGTATCTTGTGCTTTCCAGGATGAGATGGATGTTTCAGGAAGCCTGCAGAGGGAACCATAAGCAGACTTGGGTGGTCCTACCTGATCCCTCACTTGGGTCTTCAAGGGTTCTCCTAGCCTTGAGAGTTGATGGGAAATAGAGAAGAAAGTCCAGAACAACAGGCAATCTTCATAACACCTTGGTACACAGCAGCTAGGATCTGGCTCCCGGCCGAGGACAAATGACTAAGTGAAGCCCCAGGCAACATGGGCAGTGTTGGGGCTGCTTCCTTCCTCAGAGACTGCCTGCCTGGGAGCTGATTTTAGAGCCTTTGGTTTCCTGGCTTTCATTGTTCCAATTGTGTCAGCTTTGGGGTGTGATCTGAGACACCACAACTATTCTGATCCACTGGCGACTAACAGAGCACCCACCCTATCAGCTGCAGAGATGAAGCTTTCTTTGGCTTCAAAACACCAGGAGTGATAGCAATTTGGACATCTTTAGGATCTAGGCTCTATGTTCAAGAGAATAAGTGAAGAGGGCCTGGAGAGATAGATGGCTCACTCAGTGAAGTGTTTGCCCTGCAAGCAGGAGAACCTGAGTTTAATCCACATCAACCACAGGGAATTTGGGGGGGTGGTGAGGTGGGGGCCGTCCGTAATCCCAGTGGAGAGTGGGTGTGGAAACCAACAAGCAAACTCCAACTTCATGGAGGTATACTGTTCAGAAAAATAAGATGGAAGGCCAGTGAGGCGGCTCAGCAGGCGGGGGTACTTGTCCTGCGGAGAACCTGAGTCTGATTCCTGGAGCTCCACAAAGTTGTTCTCTGACCTCCACATGCCTGCCATGGTACAGGTGCCCATGTACACACACACACACACACACACAGAGGGGGGGGGTTGGTAAATTTAAAAAATAAATGGGAAATGACAGAAGATACCCAACAATAACCTCTGAGCCTCACACACCACACATCCACACACAGATACATACACACCACACACACAAAAAGAATATAGGATGTACACCTCTTGTTTTAGAGAAATGAAGCCTTTTTTATTAAAATGATTTCTTAAATTACCTAGGTGAAAGGTTAGATTCAAGCATGATTCTATAAACAGCTTCAGTGACCATGCCCCTCATGTCAAGTGGGCTTTGGAACAGTCCCCTAGTTTTAAGCACTGGTTTAATATTTAGGAAGTCGTGTTTTTCCTGTGTCATGTGCTATTGGCATTAGTCATAACCAGGTGACTTACAGGGTCCCTCTACAGTTATCAAACAGAACACAACGGAGGGGAAATTTTATTTTAGACAAGAGCTCTTAAACTCTGATGTTTTGGGTTTTTGTTTTGTTTTGCTTTGTTTTTCGAGAAAGGACTTGCCTGTGTAGCCCTGACTGTCCTTGAACTCACTCTGTAGACCAGGCTGGCCTTGAACTCAGAAATCTGCCCACCTTTGCCTCCCAAGTGCTGTGATTAAAGGCGTGCGCCACCACTGCCCGGCTTAAATCCTGATGTTTAAAGGTAATGTTCGGGCCAGGCATGGTAGTATAGGCAGGTAATGACAGCATTTACAAGGCTAAAGCAGAAAGATCAAGAATTCAAGACCAGCCTGGGCTATAAAGCAAGGCACTATCTCAAGAGAAGAAGGGAACGAATGGGATAAAAGACAGGAGAGGGGAGGGAGAGGGGGGAAGATGGGAGGGGAGACTAGATGAAATAACAGTGATCAACTACCAGACTGGGACTTGGTCTCATAAATGTTACCTAAAGGACGAAATTCCAAGTTGAAACTGTACTAAAAAGAGAAACCATGCATACTCCCCAAACATTTTCTTCGTCGTTGTTGTTGTTCGTGTTTTGAATCCATCGAACCAACCGGTTATGACATTGTAAAAAGAATGAGGAAGGTGAGTCATCACACAAATGAAAGGATGGGGGGACTGTCCACTCCAAGACAGCACCAGAGGGGATGCCATTGTAAGCCTCAAGGGAAAGAATGAGGCTGAATGGGAACTCAGCACAGGCCTCCCTCCTCAGACCGCACCCCAGGCCTCCCTCCTCAGACCG
>JADRCH010000082.1:10714818-10745844 GCA_019843965.1 Rhynchomys soricoides
CCCAGGCCTCCCTCCTCAGAGCGCATCCCAAGACTCCCTCCCTTGGTCACGGCAACTATAGGTCTTTCACATCATACTCTCTTCCTCTGAACCTGCCTTCAAGAAATTTGAGGAGGAAGGTGATCTCTAGAGTCTTGTGAATTGTTCCAACTAAATAAAGTAGAGCCGTTTTCTTATTAAAATAATGATGTTTAAACTAAAGACAAAATAATTTGCAAAGGATTAGAACAGCAGAAACCCAACCCAGTGTGCAGAATGATGAGCAGATGGGCCTCCAGGGTCCCCTGGCTTGCATCCAAATGCCCAGCTCAACACCATCCATGCACCATCTGGGTTCACCAGTGCCTCCTCCTCATGAAGCTCACCATTCAGAGTATTCACCTTCTCATCCACAGTTCATCCCTGTACCCAGCATACCATACTGTGAATGTGGAGATGACCATAGCCACCAAGCTGCCTCAAGACACATTAACCAGAGGCCCGTATCACCTCCTGCCCTCCTTAAGAATGACTGACAGAGACCAGGCCCAGCACTGCTCACTCAGTGCTGACATTCACACCATAATAGAACCAAATTTCCAATTACTATGCTGTTATAGCCCTTTTGGCATTAACCTTTTCTAATGTAGAATCACAGCTCAACTTCTTTGACTTTTACTCTTAAGAATTTAGTAAAAGCAAAAACAATCGTACACATAGCTAGGCTGAATGTCAACTAACATCAGAGCTGGGAGTTTCAAAACTCAACCAGTGGAAGAAATCAGGTTGACTTAAAATAATACCAGGGGCAAAAATAAGCGGAAGTCTACCTAAGGAGAAAATTGGCAGGGACAGTCAATAGATGTGGCATCCAAATGACAGATGCTTCATGAGGACAAGGCTGACTGATCCCTATATGTCCTGCTATGCATCCAACATCCAAACTGTACCATAACAGGCACACAGTGGAAATTCTTAAAAGGTTTGTTCAATGACTGGGTAGACAAACGAAAGGAGAAAGGTCTAGTTTGTGCTAAAGGTGAGAAGCTGGGAAAACTTAAGCCAATGGCACCCCTCATATGTAAGCAGAGCCGATACCACGAACCCATGTTCTGCAGTCAATAAAACCAGTACCACAGTAGTCGTGGCCCAAGGCTCAGGACACAGGAACTATTTAACGATAAACATGGGAGGGATTTGAGCTAAGTGTGAGGACACCATGGTGGCACAGGTCAGCAGCAGTCACCTGGAGAGGAAGAAGTGCTGACTGGATATCACAGGCTATTTCTGGGGACGGTCACATGAGAACCCTGACAGGAAAGCTATCACCTGCTTCACAACAATTGCAGCAATTCCGAAATAAAAATACAGAACAACACAATGGCAAGTGCTCCAAATCAGGCTTCTCCCCCTGCCTTGAGAGGCGGCTGGTAAATATTTACACCAGTAGGAACGCTGTGTAGTCCGTAAACCACATCTCAAAAATCAGCAAAAGCTCAGGGCTGGGAGTGGGAAGAGTTTCCTCTTGAAGAAGGTATTAAATAGAAAACATGAGTTTCTAGTGTGTGAGAAGCAGGTCTTCCTTAGAATGTCAGGAAGCCTATCATGAACTTTTCTGAATAGAGATTGCAGAGGGGAACCACGGCCATCTCAGCAGATGCAGAGGATGCAGACAGTAAGTCCTATGGCTGCTCTTGACAAAGATGACTCTTTTTGTTTCTTTCTTTGTTTTTCGAGACAGGGTTTCTCTGGGTAGCCCTGGCTGTCCTGGAACTCACTCTGTAGACCAGGCTGGCCTCGAACTCAGAAATCCACCTGCCTCTGCCTCCCAAGTGCTGGGATTAAAGGCGTGTGCCACCACTGCCCGGCGACAAAGATGACTCTTAAAAGTCCTCAGCAAACTGGGGAAAGAGAGTAACTTGCCACAGACAACATCTACAGAACACTACAATGATCCCCCATTTAATGACAGCACAAGGGGACTTAAGTAAGGGTCAAAGAAGCAGCCTGCTCATCACCACTGCCATCTATGCAGTACAAGCCACGGGGTACCCAAGACTCTAGACAATAACGTTACAACTAAGCATTAGATATCACGATGCCATGAGTAGGCCATGTGTTCACGATAAGATCCTCTACGTAGACACCATGAGATACAATTGTAAGCTCTGGCTATAATCACACACAAAATCCACAGGATAACAAGCCTTGAAGGATAAATGATGAAACTTCTGCTGTAATGATGCCTGGCCTGGGGACATGGGGCAGACCACTCAAAAAAGGCCAACCCTGGGTGCAGAGGAAATGCCCTCCGCCCCCCTTGCCCTTGGGCACCTGAGGCAGTCAAAAGTGCTGATCCTGGGGGTCATGAGAGAGGATGAGCTGGCCCTGCCCCCTCACTGGCCGAAGCACTTGGGAGAACAGGCCCTGCCTCTTACCTGGGCAGCACAGTGGAGCTGGCCTTGGTGGGAGATGGCTCAGGTGAGCCAGCCCTGAGAGTGTGGACACGAGAGAACTGGTCCCCACTATTCATCTTCTGAGAGGTAGAGAGGGTGAGAAGGTGATGCCCTCCCCCCACCTCACCCCTTGCTACCTGCCCTAGTTGGGAGAGCTGGTCCCAGAATCATGAAGTCATGAGAGCTGAGAGCCGGAGAGTGAACCCTGCCCTCTCACCAGCTGTAGCACTCTTTGGGGCAACACTGAGGAGCTGGCCCTGATGGCTAAGGCATGGGTGAGCCAGCCCTGAGGCTGTAAGAGCGGGCCCATCCCCTGGCTGGTTGAAGCACTTGAGAGAGTGGGCCTTGCGTCTTAACTAAGCAGCACTGCAGGGCTGGCTCTGGAGGCATGGCTGTGGGTGAGCCCGACATAGGGCACATATGACATATGACATAGGGACATAGAGTGGAAGAACTGAGCCTGCTGAAGGCAGCGTTGGGTGAGCTAGCTGAAGCAGTGCTGGAGAGCTTGCTCGGGAGGGGTGATGGGCTGACCAGCTCAGCTGCTACCCAGGCCAGATCCAGGGCTTTGAGTTAGCCTTCCCTAAAATCTACATCATCTGTGAACTGTTGGGAGAGTGTGAAAGGGCCGGTCCTGCCAATCCAAAACTGCAGGATCTCCATGACACAAGGCAACAACAGGATAACCAGGAGGAGTCCCAGTGAGGACTCAATATTGATGGTGCCACAGAAGCAAGACCTCAAACCAGACCAATGACTCATTGCAATGAACATTTGCAAGTGAAGATGTGTGGACACAGGGGTCACACTGTGACGCACTGCAGCTTCTACGAGAGATGTTTTCTCTGCTTTGTTTCGTTTATTCTGTTCGTGTGTTTTTTACTTGGGAGGGAGAAGTTGCCAGGGTGGAGGGCAGATACAAGGGGACAGGGAGATGAGTGGAACTGGGGTGCATAATGTGAAACTCACAAAGAATCAACATAAAGTTTTGTTTTGTTTTGTTTGTTTTTAAAAAAGGAGGCCAACATATTAGGCAGACCTCAAGCCACAAAAAAAATTATTTCGCATTAATCAGGTAAATGTGAAAGGCAAAACAACTACTAGAAGAAAATGAATAACAGCACAAAGAAAATGCCCTCAGATGAGATATGAGGGCATAAAGGAAACAGCGGACACATGTAACCATGTAAAAACCTTTTTGGAGTAGGAAGGGAGGAAGGGAGGGAAGGAAGGAAACCAAAGCCAAAGATTAAGGAAGGTAGGAAGCTAACACAGGAAATACTCATTCCACGTTGGGAAGCAAACACTCAATAGCCCATCTAGTACTTGAATCATAGCTGGTGGTTGGAGAGACGTCATCCTGCCCCTGAGAACTAGTGCCCACCCGTATATGGAAGGACATCTGCAAAGTGATGCACATTGCAGCTAGAGAGGCGACTGGGATTCCCAGGAGGAATTAGATGTCTTACTGAAACCACTGGAGCCCCTGTGGGCAGCAGAGGAACACACACTGAGCAAGGAGGCAGAGACTGGCCTCTCCTGGGTGTCAGCCACCTTTAGATCAGCACTGCCCCAGGGGTACATGCTGGTCTCCCCGAGCTTTCTTTCTAAACTTTATTTTGAAATGTTAGATGTATAGGAAGATTTAAAAAATGCACAAAGGGCTCGTATGCCCTTCACCTCACCTCTCCCTAAACTTTAAGCATAGGTTTGTGAGCTGTAGGAAACTGTCAAATTGGGATATGTCAAACTCTGGTGTGGTACCACTGACCACACCATGGACTTTACTGACATGCAGCAGCTTCCCCTAACCCTGTCTCTCCAGGCTCCCACCCAGCACTCCACCATGTATCTCATTGCTGTGGCTCCTCTACGCCCTCAATGCAAAGCCAGCACCCCCCCCCCCAAAGTGAATACTTTGTAAGAGCACAGTCGGAGTGCTGACAGGCGACCCAGATGGATCAGTCCAAGCTCCCTCTTATTAGACAGCAAGCCTGTTTGTGCAGAGGACTACAAGAGGTAGTCAGGCTCACTGCAGGCCAGGTCATCCTTGGTGGGACACTATCTATTACCTTTCTCCACTCTAAAGTTACTATTTTTCCCTTTTTAATAAATAAACAACTTGGGGTAAAGAAGCTCTGTTACAAGGCAAATCTCCCTTTTCTCCTCAACTTTTACCCACTATTCTTAGCACCGACCTCTGGAGACCCTGTCCTGGGAGCATGGTGTTTGCCTACTGGGGCTTCTAGGCCCTTGTTCCTTCCACACTGACTGACACTCTTCTTTGAGAAAGAGTTGTCTCCTCTCTGGTTTTTACATGCTTATCTGGTCAGCTGTTAATAGCAGTGGAGAGTGACCTGCACTTTGTGCTGTGAACTAATTAACCATCATTCTCGTTCTCTGTTAACAGGGAGCTCCTTTAGGTTGGCTCCTGAGCCTTTCCTCTCTTCCTGGCACTAAAAGACATCTTCTGCAAGCAACAGTACAGGGTGCGCGGTGCACTCATTGATAGTGGGAGCCATTGCTTCTGAGTCCTCCCAGAGGATCTATGTGAGACCTCGCACATCTGCATGGCCCTGTAACATTAAAGACTATCCAACTCCAATACAACAGCCCATTCCAGCCCTTCCTGTCCTTATCTGAGACCTCCTGGAGTAAGGGAAATCCTGGCTTCTGTTATCTACTATGATCTGCCCACATACACAGAGTACAGCCTCACACAACCCTTGACCCTAGAGAAACTAATCTATCAGGATAGAATAGCAATTAATTTGGTTCTTCTAGCTTTGCCCTTAAAGGATCCAGTCAATATACTGTTTTCCCTCGGCTTGCTCTAGTTGGGTCTCTACGTGTACTCCATATAGGGTTGCCATGCATCCTAATTGTCTACTTCATTCTGAGTACATGAAGTATCTGTGCCTCCAAAGGCCAGGCTGTACCAAAGGTATACCGTAGCAGTGCAGTGACCCCATCCCTTTTCCCTATCACTTCGACATCCTGCTATGACCACGCTCCTCTATCCCCACTTCCTCTTGTATAAGCAGCTAGCCAGCATGTGTTCCCACATGAAGGAAGCTCACCAAACATTCACACTCAGTATGTCCTGGAAATTGCTGCAAGATGGTCCACAGAGATGGCTCCATTCTTTAAGACTCTCACGCATCTGAGTATCTAGGTCATGCTACACATTTACACATATTGGAGATGTGTCTTGAGGGAGATTCCTAGAAGTGAAGCTAGGTCAAAGGTAAGCATCTATGTGGTTTTACAGGCTGAATGTGAGTTTTATTTAGTGGGTTCCATGGTTCAACGAGTACATTTGATGTTCTCTTCTGATGAGTGAGGAAAACGCACACACACACACACACACACACACACACACACACACACAAATACTGCTAAGAATCTGACAGAAGACTACCATTTTAAGAACCCTACATAGCTTCTGTTCAACATTATGGTCAAGATAATTCATCCTGGAAACAACCAAGGTCCGTGGTTTAGAGAAATCCTCAGTAGAAAGCAATGGAAATCCATTGAACAGAAATAGAAAAGCAGATCCAAACAAAGACATTTTTACTAGTGTTTGAAGCAGTAGCGCTTGCAATAGTTACAAAGCAGAAAACAGTCTAAAGCTCATCTCTGGTAAGGGATAACCAGGATGTGTTACATTCACACCACAAAAGGGCAGATCCCTACAAGCCTGCAGGGTGGGTGAACCTTAGAAGCATGTAAGTGAACTTACACCCTGCACAGAAGTCTACCTAGGACTTGTTTCCTGAAGATGAAAGGTTGGCAAAAGGGACTCTAGAGACTGCATGCAGATGGCCTATGGCAGGAGCTGCAATGTAAATACCTGAAATCAGACATGGGGAATACTCCAGGCAACGGAATGCTCCGAAACTGGGCCATGGTAACATCGCCACAATCCAGACCCACAAGAAAAACTCTTAACTAAAATAAGCAACTTCATTTTCTGCCTCATCTTCCTAGAGCACTCTGGAAATTAACCTTCAGACAATTTGATCCTGTTTGCATTATGTATTGCTTCTTTCAGCAGTCAATAAGATGGAGAAAATTTCTGGATCAATTCTTGGATCCATCAATTCTTGGATGGACCGCGAGAAGACACGGGGCTGGCCTTGGGTCTGCACAGTGCTGTTCTGTTCTGCTTTCAGGAAACACAGCAGAGTCCAGTGAATCTCCACGCTCAAAACTGCTGCAGAGAAAATCACACACACACACACACACACACACACACACACACACACACACACACACCTTGCTCCAACCAGAGACTTCAGGAATCAACAAACCTAAACCCACTAAGAGTGTGCCCTTCACACCCTTCCCATGTATATCTGCAGCTCATCAGCACAGGGAAAACTTGAGGCAAGCAGACTGGGAACTACATGCCAGGCATGCACAAGAGGCATATACTGGCACTGCCCTGTAGGTTACACAGCACCAGCTTTCTCTGTGGAAATAGACTCATTCTCCTTATACGGTTTCACTAGAGGGATGGAATTAAGGAACAGAAAGTGTTTCTGTGAAATGATCCAATATGTCACTCAGGCATCTGCATGTGGGCGATAATCATCTACTATGAGGTACCAAGAAATACAGAGGGGAAAAATCCCCGGAGCAGAAGTCAATGTCTCTGCTCCTGGTAGCTCCATGGCATAAGTGCCAAAGGACAGCTGGTTAGCAGAATCCAGACAGAGGTTTTCCTCGGAGCCCTTCCAAAAGCCAGTGGAGATGTTATGCAAGCCAATTTTTTCACAGGGTTTCAGCAATGGTGAAATCTAGGTTGAACTCTGTGATCCCCTCTGTAGCTCTGACACCCTTGTGACTCATTCCTCTCAAGTCCACGGCTTAGGGAACAAAGATGCAGCTTCACCTCCCCAAACCAGCTTCTAGCTGCACCAGTTACCGACCATTTACTATTATGCCACTACCCGCCTGGAACTGGGAATTTAAACAACAACAAACATTAATTGCATGTGATTCTGTAAAAGTTTAGACAGTGTTTTAATGAAAATAAATTTTCAATGTATTATGAAAGGGAAAATGATCCCCTGGGGGCTATCCCACAAAAGAACACTATGTTACACAGAAAAAAACCTAATAAACAAATACAAAATGATAAATTCAGTTCCGGAATAACAATTTAGCTCTATTGTTACTTTGGGTGGAAATTTCCCCAGAAAGAAATCAATCTGTATTCACGGACACTAAGAAACATACATTTGATGTAACTAATTTTCCTATCTAGAACAGTGTGGACATGAACAATCAGGTCACTGCACCTTGAACTGCAGCCCAAGTACCTGATTCTCTCGGAGCCTTTGCCTTCATACAGATAAGCCTCAGGCCACTCGTATTCAGGCCTAGAACATCTATAGATCCACACTAAGGCTTTCTCCCATTCTTGTGTGAGGGGTGTGTTTGAGAGAGAGAGGAGGTCTTGTCAGGAGCCACCCAGGTGGTGAGTGCCCTCTCTCTGTGGCAGCAGACAGAATTCTACCTACTCTTGGGCAGCCAGGGTACATATAAGTTACAGGCTCTGCCAATTCAGCACCCACCACAAGATTCCACCTCAGAAGAAAAAAAAAATCTGAGGAAGTAGGTGCCTAGTGCAGAGAAAGAAACAAAACATAAGAGGCACCAGATTGGAAGGGCTCTGAGGTCAGGCTCCCAAGACCCTTGAATAAATCCCTTTTCTCAAGAGAACCGACTTACCTAAGGTAGGCTAGCCATCATGAGGTCAGTGTATATAAGTTGTATGTTTTAACAATAACAATAACAACAACAACAACAACAACAGTCTGTATTTATGTGCACTGCCCATAAGCAAAAGCACAGGAAAACTGTGTGACTTTCTGATTTTGTTTTCTAGCCCGATTGGTAAACAATGTTAGAATAAGGGACAATTAAATCTTAATTGGTTATCTTGATGAACTCCAGACTCACAGAACTGCTAAGTTCAAGACAACAGACAACCTAATCCCTTTGTGCCAAGTGAAGTGCAAAAGGGTTGGCCAACTCTGGCTCTCTGAGGTCTATCTCCTATTTCCACACAAAACCAGAGTCCCTTACTTCACCTCCTTCAATCTGCCCCAACCGTGTTCAACTCCTCAGATCCCTCTTGGACACTACATCCTTTCAACACCCATTGATCCGATGGGACACCTGCATGTCAGGTGCTAGCCCTGAATGAACCTTAGCAGCCAAGACATGAGGGTCATGGTATGTGCTGTTAACTACGCTTGCACGGGACTTCCACAACGAGCAGTGGCCCCAAACTCTCAGAAAGCACTTTCTCACTCCTATACACAGGTCCTTAACAGGAATGAACCTTGGAAGCCACTATTTCAGCATCTCCAATTTCACATTCAGGGAAGCTGGGGCAGATTCAGAACCAAGCTCAGATTATTCCCGCCAAGTCCCTAAATTCTGGAGCACTCTCCTGCTTGGTTCTCCACCAAGCAGCTGATAAGCTGCACGGTCTCCAGTGTTAATTCCTGTAAGCCTGCACAGTTGAATCACATAGATTTTTCATTCTGTCTGGCTCCTTTTTTCTAAAACCTCCCAGAGCATCCTACTTTCAATGCTGTTATCACTTAAGGGAACGCATCCCAACCACATGCCGCCCAATGGTGTAAGATGATGTCGCTGAGACACAACTGTTTGGTTATTTTTTTTTTCCTTCAGGATGTGAGCACCCTGTTTTCAACAGATTAATTTACTATATTGTACTTTGTGATTTTATAACAATTTTGAGTGTTTTGTAAATGTTTCTATTCTACAAAGAAAAGCAAGGAAGTCTGGAGATAACATAGACATATGGGCATAAATATATGACTGATTCAGCAAGTACAGTAGGGTGTGGGGGGCAGTGCGCAAGGCAGGAAGGCATACATTTGCAGAGGCAGACAACTTCCTCAATCCAGGCTCTATGGCTTACCACCTACGGAAAGAAGAAGAAGTCACTGCCTCAGTCAGCAAGCATTTAAAAGTACCTGCCATCTGCCAGCCATTGTTCTGGGCCTCAGGATACTTAGAGCAACAGTCCTGCCTTCCAGAGGCCTCTGTTCCTGCCAGGTAAGTTGTATGTGAATAAAGGGAGTTAGGGGTAGAGGCAGATGACAATGATAACAGAGAGGTGACAGAGCATGCACGTAGGACTGTGTGCAAAGAGATGAGAGAGCTGGCTAGAGGCTAAGGGCAGACTGGGGGTAGGAGACAGAGGGACAGCTGGGAGCACCTGAGGTGGAACAGGTGCAGGGTTTCAAGCAGGAGAGTGACATGGTGTACCTTGTATTAAGAGGTCAGGCTTGACTGCTAGTCAAGAACAAACGGAAAGGACACGTAGTGGAAAGAGGGAGATTGGGCAGGCAGCCACTCGGGTAAACCCTGTGAGCAAGTTCCCAGCAATGAAAAGGGGCGGTGGCAGTCCCATGTAACTGTGTCCTCCTGAGATCAGCATGCGGATCAGTCAAGACTAGCCATGGGTGACACACAGGAGCTTAGGAACTGTTAGCTAACATCCAACTTTCCCAAGATGTCACCGAGCCTCTCGGCATTACTTTCATGGTTGATGTGAAAAATATCAGCCATGGGATCTCCTACCAGGGACGGCTGAACAGTGCATGAGCCAGGTGCAATGACCTGGCCTCCGTGAGCAGTGCCAGCTATACCAGTTCAAAGCCTGGAAACTCTGCGGCTTATAGACAGTATGCGATATTTCACTTTGTTTTTGTTTATTGAGTCAGGGTCTCTCTGTGTAGCCCTGAGCATCCTGGAACTCGCTCTGCAGACCATGCTGGCCTCCAAGTCACAGAAAACCACCTGCCTCTGTCTCCTGAGTGCTGGGATTAAACGTGCGTGACACCACCACCCGGCTTGTGATGATATATTTCAAAGACTACGTAAGTAGAAACAAATGCTACACATAATATACTAGTGGATATATTGTCCATCATTGAATATTCCCAGATTCTTCTGGCCCTTAGCATCACCACTCAGAGTTACAAGAGCTTCTTAACCTCTGTTCGTGTTTTCTACCTCTATCTCTCTATCTCTGTTTGTCTCTGCCTCTGTCTGTCTGTTTTTCTCTCTCATATACACATATAAATAAAATAAATTTAAAACAGAGAGAAACCATTAATGGCTTCTGGGGTAGGGAAAGATGAGTTTTTTGTTTTGTTTTGGTCTGTTTTAAGGGTAGGGCCCTACTAGGTCAACCACACTCCAGTGAATGGCCCCATAGCTACTAAGAGATGATCAGCACAAATTGGACTCACTGGATTATTAAAGGCGGAGCCGAGAAGTTCAAAGGGATAGGGATAGATAGGTGGGAGGTATCTGGGAGAAGCTAGAAGGAAGAGTTGGGTAAATATGATCAAAATATGTGTGAGGCAGGCATGGTGTCTGTGCTGGCGAGTTTAATGTCAAGTTGGCACAAACTGGAGTCCATCAGAGAAGAGAGGAGGGAGCTTCAATTAGGAAATGCCTCCAGAGGATCTGGATGCAGGCAAGCCTGTGGGGCATATTCTTAATCAGTGATAGATATGAGAAGGTCTATTATGGGTGGGGCCATCCCTGGGCTGGTGGTCCTGGGTTCTGTAAGAAGGCAGGCTGAACAAGTCATGGTGAGAAAGCCAGTAAGCAGCACTTGTTCTTCGTGGTCTCTGCATCGGCTCCTGCCTCGAGGTCCCTGCCCTGTCTGAGTTCCTGTCCTGACTTCCTCCAACCGTTTCTTCCCTATGGCGTTTTATCATAGCAATAGTAACTAACCCTAACTAGGTCATGGTGCATGCCTTTAATTCCAGCACTCAGGAGGCTGAGGCAGCTGTAGCTCAGTGAGTTCAAGGTCAGCTTGACTACATAGTGAGACCCTGTCTCAAAAAGCATAGAAACAAACAAAACACATGGAATTCCAACGAAATATATGTGGCATGTATGTATGTATGTATGTATGTATGTTTTGATTTTCTTTTTTTTAAGGGTGGAGGATCAACCAAGAAGGTTGACCAGACAGACCCAGCTGGGCTTCCACACAGGCTATCAGAGTCACCTATGCCATGAACAGGCATCAGGGTGAAAGTGGTCACAAGACAGGGTTAGAGCTTCTGGACAGCTCAGTCTGTGGCAGCTCACGGGGAGCTAAGCAAGAACTCATCCACATGCTACAAAGGACCACAGGGTCAAAGTTTCTTTGTGCAGTACCCTTCTTCATAGGTTATGTGTTTGTGTGCTTCAAAGTACCCTTAATAAGAAACTATAAATGTGAATAAACTGGTTACTTTCTGGGAGCCATTCTGAGGAGGGGTTGTGAGAATCCTGACTTAGCACTGATCAGTCAGAAGTTCCAGAGGTCAAGACAAAAAAAAAAAAAAAACAAAAAAAAAAAACAGCTTGAAGAAGAGATCATCTTAATTAAGGACAGAGCCCTTACTTAGTCTAGGGGACCTACCATCTCCAGGCAGACAGTATCCAACTGGACTGAATCAAAGGACACTGCTGGTGTCTGGTGCAGAACTGGTTACTTGCACAGTGAAATCTTGCCCCCCCTCCAGGATGATGTCATGAGGGGACGGTAGGAAAAACTGCATCTGAGTTAGTGTTTTCTGCTTCATCTCTCCTCTTCCTGGATCTGTCTTTGGCTTTCCCCCACCTCTACAACTCTGACTCTGCATTATGTAAAAGCTTTAACCCTGATTTAAAACCCTGCACTGCCTGCACCACCTGTCCCTACATGTCTGTCCATCCAGCCCCATCTTCAAATATCCAACTAGACAATAATGTGGCTCCTTCCGCTAAAGCAAGGTATGTCATCAACCTAAAGGGAGCTTTGTTAAACACGATGAATATCACTGTGTCGGCATTCTCTGTGTTGCCTTCCTCTGGGGAAACGGGGCATTCCAAATGCACTCTGGCATTTCCTCTAGAGCCTTCAGATGCCAGGTTTGCTCATCGGGGCTACATCTGATAACCCTCCTTCCACTGAGGATACTTAGAGACAAGGGAACTTTTTAATAAAGAAAAATTCCATTGCATACAAATCTCTCATAAGAAGGCCACAAGGCATGTTTACTTGTAAAAAAAACCAGTATTCTAAGTTCTATACCATTCTTCTTAATCCAGGAAGCAAGTCTTCCAGATGTGTTTGAACGAACTGAATGCAGTAGTTACCTCTTTGCTGGGATTGAACATCCTTTCTCCTTCAGCCCTGGAACCTTTCCAAGGACTGGCTTCCTGCAATGTTCATTCCAACCAGGTTAAGAACATACTGCCATCACTATCCCAAACAAGATGCCCAGGAGCCTAGTCCCCAGTTTGAGTTTCCTCAGTCTGCTCTCTTTAAAGAAAACTTCCTTAGAGAGTCATCCACATTTAATGCCCCAAATGTCCCTTCTCCTCGCTGCTTGAGAACCCACTGAAGTCATTGATGGCCTGCCTCTCCTCAGATCCAAGGAAATATTTTCCAGAACCCCTAAGACTGAGAAGCACCTGATCATTCATGTCCTAGACAACTGACCACTGGACCCTCCTGCTTGTCTTCCTCAGCAGCATAGTCTGGCACCCCCTCCCCTGTGGACTCCTTGCCAAGAGTCCCTACCTCTGCTCTTCTCTTCTGCATCTATAGTCACTGTCCAGCCTAGGACATGAAACAGCAGCTACCCTCAAAAAGACACCTACATTCACATCTCTGGCCCAACCCTTTCCTTTGCCTGACCTTGAATTTCCCTTTCTATCCAAATCTCTATTCAGATGACTAATCATAAAAATAAGCAAAGCAAACTATCTTAAATACTGCTAGTCAGGTACTATTCTGGGCCCTCTACATTAGCTAAGCATATTGACTCAAGGCCCATTTGTGATTATCTTTCTTTCCTTTTTGTTGTTGTTGTTTTTGAGGCAGGATCTCACTATGTACCCCTCTCCGGCTTAGAACGGCCTCTCTCATTCCGGGATTAAAGGCATGTACCACCACGGATACACAAGACCCAAATTCTATTCTCCTTGAACTAAGGATGAAGAAACTGAAGCACAGAAAAATTACACAGCAAAGTGTTTAACACCCCCCACCCCCACCCCCCAGGCCAGTGTGCGGTACGATTACTGAGCAAGGTCTCAGGATTCATTTTCCAGATCTCAAGTCCTAATCCCTATCCTAAACCCACAGCCTTCCCCAGGCTTCCTACTCCACCATCATGGCACTACCCCACGCTAAAAGTCAGAAGACTCAGCTCACAGCATGCTGTGTTGCGTTACTTCAGTATCCTGTTTTTTAATGAAAGCACAAGAGCATCACGATAGTCTACACTCCAAGTCAGTCCTTTCGGTGAGTGTAAATGAACACTAAGTGGTAAGAAAGGGTTGCCCTTCTCTAATTGGCACATCTTCCTGTCAGGTATTAAAAAAAAAAAAAAGGCGCACCTCACAGAGAAAGCATCTTACACAGTGATGAATGCACCTCTTCTCCTTGCCGGGGCCCAGCCTAATGATCAGGCGTCTAACAGGGTTTCCTCTCTGGTCTCCGCTAGCACTCCTGCCTGCGGTACTGGAGTGGGGGGGATGAGAGTAGCGTGCTATAGAGAGAATCTGTCTGACTGTGTGACCTTGAACAAGCACCTCACAGTTCTCTGCTTTGACAGTCCCCATCCATAACATGGGAAGAGCAGTACTAGACTGCAGAGATGGTTCAGCAGGTAGGGGTGCTGGCACACAGGACCGACAATCTGAGAAGCTGTCCTCTGACCTCTACCTTGTCTACACTCCATATACACATAAAAATAAGATAAATTAATAAAAACCGAACGGTAATAATGTTCACCTTTTGGGCTGTCGAATGGTTGAACTGACAAACATAAAGTAACCTGGACCAGCCTAGCATGTGACAAGCTCCTGAAAACCCTCAAGCCAGAATGATTCTTTTGGAAGATAAACCAGATCACATCCTTCCCAGCCCTGTTCAAAACTCTCTAGAAGGGAAAGGGGGAGGGGGAAGAGATGGCCGGCCAGCCCTCCTAAGACCTCCCATCATTCAAGGATTAAAATTTAAATCCCTTACCACAGCCTCTGTGCTCCAGCAAGAAGCAGCCCTCCCCAAGTCTCCAGCCATGTCTCCTGCCTCTCTCCCTCCCTCCCTGGCCACAATGGCTCCCTGATGTTAACAACACATATCAACATCTCAGAGTCTCCTCTTCCTGGAAGGCCGAATCAGGCTGTACCCCATACTCCTTGGCCACCTATTCTGGCTGCTTCCACCTAGCCATTCTTCCTTTGCCCTTCAGGGCCACCTCAGGTTCACCAGGACAGAATCTGGAATACAGGTACCACTGATGAGAAGGAAAATAGCATCAGGTTTGAAAACCACTAACCTAGGGCTACTTTTGTTCCCTTCCTGCTTCATCTGAACTCAGCCTGCTACGGCTGAAACCAAAGTCACTGGCGTGGATAAACACTAGGAAGAACAGCAGGCAGTATTATCAAATTGTTTAAAAGCAAGAAACAACTTGATATTAATGGTCCTAACTGCAGCAGAAGGCAAGGTAAATCTCTCTGCACCTTTATCTATGCTCGGAACAAAAGGCATACCTCAAGAAAGACAGTCACTAAGGAGTAAGGAAGAAATCTTAATCTAGTGCAACGGTTCTCAACCTGTCAGTCATGATCCTTTTGGGGGTCGAATGTTAGATATTCTGCGTATCATACATCTGCATTATGATTCATAACAGAAGCAAAATTAAAGTTATGAAGTAGCTATGAAACTAATCTTATAGTTGGTGGTCCCCACGACATGAGGAACTGTATCAAAGGGTAGCAGCATTTGGAAGATTGAGCACCATTGATTTAGTGAATAGTTTTTAAGTGAAACTATTGCTAGTTATTTGTCCTACTTCATATACTAGCAACATATTAAATAAAAGGTTTTAGGCCTAACCATTTCCCCCACAGCAAACTGAGGACTTGGAAATTCCTGCTAGAAAGTGACACAGTGAACTGAACCTCTCCTAGCTTTCATACTAAGCTCGATCACTTCCCTAAGGATTGTATAACTTCACTGACTATAATCTCCAAAAGTTGCCTCTGGAGAACCTCCTAGCTATTTAAACAGTCCTGTGTGTTTACATGGCTAATCACAGCACTCTAGGCAATAAAATCCAGTTTTTAAATTCAACGTATAGATAAAGGAATTTTGGATTAAAACTTATGAGCAGGTCTTCCTTGTGCCCTTGTATAAATAAGAATCCTGCTGTTACACCGTTAAGGGAAACTTTAAAACACTGTATTTTAAAAGCTGAGCCTAAGCTAGGCAGTGGTGGCGCACGCCTTTAATCCCTGCACTTGGAAGGCAGAGGCAGGTGGATTTCTGAGTTCGAGGCCAGCCTGGTCTACAGAGGGAGTTCCAGGACAGCCAGGACTGTACAGAGAAACCCTGTCTCAAAAAAAAACAACAAAACAAAACAAAAAGCTGAGCCTAGTGGCACAGGTCCATAATTCCAGATACTGGGGAGTCTAAGATGGGAGGACTGAAAAATTGAGGCTTTCCTGGGCTGCATACAGTGTGAGTTCAAGGCCAGCCTGGGCAACTTAGTGAGACCATTTCTCAAGGCTGAGATATACCTCAGTAGTAAAGCACTTGCCTTGCATGTCCTAGGCTCTTGGTTCTATACCATAACTATACATACATACACACACATGTACACACACACACATGCATACCCCACTACTGAGACAAAGTACAATCCATACATAGTAACATCTGTAGATAACTGAGCAGTAGGATACAGAGAAGACTGACATTGGGTCTATTCTGTGTGCCTTTTGAATGTATTACATACAAATGTATTGCCTTCCTGGATGTATTATGTGCATACTTATGTTTTTAAACCCACAAGCAAAATTGTTACACTTTTGCAAATATACTTTTATCTTTAAATGTTAATGTTTAAAGTGGTTAAGAAGGCAAACTGTCAGTAGGTTCTTGTGCTGTGCTGTAGAGTTCGGTGCTGTAACTCTAGAGGGAAGGTCTAGCACATGACCAGTTGGAGACTGTTCATTCACTGGACAAGATGGGTTTAAAGGATTTTTTATTCCAAAAATTCGAAAGCAGTTTAAATGCTTTACGGCACATAAACTTACAAAGAAGTGAATTTGCCCACGAGCCAAGATGTGTTTTCGGGATGATGTTATTTCTTGGTAGCTAATCTTCCTGCCTTGGCCTACAAGCAATGACAGAATGGACACACCATGGGAGATACACGTCAACAGTTTCTCTCTTCAACACTGTCCTTGCGGAAAGGTCTCCTTGGTTCCTTCCAACTCTGACGTCACAGCTGATGTAGAAGTAACTGAATGTGCCCAGCTTCTGAACCCCCTTGACATCTAACAGGCATGGAGAATGCATTCCTTTCAAAGCCTGTGGATTCCACCTCTCCTCCACTGTGGGATCACAGTACCCAAGCCCAGACTGTCTCATTCAGTATTTACCAAGCTCCTGTTGTGGGTGCCCAGGCTGTGAATGTGCCCCTTAGAGGAACCTGTACCCAGGGACCATTAATTCTCTCATTCCAAAAGGAGCTGTACCACTCAACCTTCTGCCTCCTTTTTCTTCTCTCTTTCCCTTCAGGGAACCCATTCAAGAAAAAAGGGTAAAGAACTTACACTGTCCCACCCCCAGCCCCCAGAGAAAGAAAGGAGAAAAAAAAACACAAAACAGAAACAGTTGGCTTTTACAAACAGTTTTGTCTTGAGACAAAAGCAGGTTTGGGAAAATGCGGCTTCCTTTCAAAGGAACAGAAAGGGTTAATACATTATTTCTATTCTCAGTAAACACTACCGTTTGATCATCTTAATTACCGCACCTAGCAGTAAAAAGGCAAGTTTGCTATCAGGCTTCTTTCCGTTGTAATTCCAGAATGGAACGTAAGAAATGGCTTTCAAAAGAAGAAAAAAAGATGCCCTCGTCAGAAGTAACAACCCAAACCTGCTTACTGAAAACACTGACCTCCAACCAGACACTCCAGTGCGGATATCCCCCTCATAAATCCCGAACGGAACACATCTCTGGTCCTCCAAAGTCAACTCCGGCGCCACTCCAGTCTAGCGTCCACAGCCCCATCTGACATTTCCCTTGCACATAGCCACCACACAGTGATTTTCCTGCTGCCTAGGCAAGCGCGTCAAAATTCACCTCCAACCCCTAATGTCCCAGATGGCTCCCACAGCAGCAGACGCGCCGGGCACTCAGAACTTCGTCACCCGGGCGCACGGCGCCCATGTGGGGTCTGAGTCCTCGGGAGGGACATGGATCACCAAAAAGCAGCCTCCCTCACCCAGGTCACGGTGTCCACTCCGTGGGATCGCAGTGTCTCCTTTGCAGAACACAAGGTGCTCGCCACAGGGCGCAGCCTTCTCTCTGTGGGATATAGGGTTAGGGTCTCCGTCCTCGGAGTTCAGAGTACTTTCTGCAGGGCACGGGGTTCCCTCCCTGTGCCCTTCCTCTGGGCGCCGTCTCCCCTCTGCGGAGCACATGGTCCCTTCTGCAGGGCACAAAGTCCCCATCCCCTGGTGCAGCTTCTCCTCCTCGGAGCACAGGGTTCCCACCCCCTACCCCAGACTTAACCTCCCTTCTGCTAGGCACGGGTCCCTTCTGCAGGACCCAGAGCTCAACATTCCCTCTGCCAAGCACATGGTCCCTTGTGCAGGGCACAGGGTCCCCATCCCCACACACAGCTTCAGAGTGACACAGGGTGTCTCCTCTCAGGGCGCAGCCTCCCTTCTGCTGGGCACAGGTCCCCTCTCTAGGATACAGGGTCCCCATCCCCGGATGCAGCTTTCCCTCTTCAGGGTACAGGGTCTCCCTCCCGATGCGCAGTGCCTCTTGTGCTGGGCAAAGGTCCCTTCCCAGGGTACAGGGTCTCCCTCCCGATGCGCAGTGCCCCTTGTGCATGGCAAAGGTCCCTTCCCAGGGTACAGGGTCCCCTCCCCGGAGCACAGATCTTCTCCGCCCGGCACACCATTCCCCTCCCCGGGCGCAGTCTCCTCTCTGATGGGCACGGGTTCCCTCCCTGAAGTACAGGGTCCTCTCCGCGGGCACAACCTCCTGTCCGAGAGGCGCACGATCGGCTCGCCGCGGCGCAGCGCATCCCACGCGGACGCGGCGCCTCCAGGAGCGGACGAGCCGTCCTGGGCGCAGCCTCCTCCCGCAGCGCAGCGCATCCGAGAGGACCGCGGCCCGCCCTCCGCGCGCCGCCCGGGATGCTCCAGCGACCCCGCAGCCCGCCGCGGGCCCGAGCCGGGCTCCATAGGGTCTGGGGTCGGTGGTCAGGTCCGCGGCCGCCGGCGCTGCGCGGCCTCAGTCACCTGCCCCGCGCTTACATAAACGCGGCCGCCTGCGTCCCCGTCGCCTTACCTCCGCTCACGCTGCGCCCACCGGCTGCCGGCGTCTGGCTCCCGGCGCTGCGGCGGCCTCGGCTGGCCCCGCGGCCCCAGCTAGGAGCCCCCTCGTCGCCGCCTCAGCCTCAGCCAGCTCAGCCTCAGCCGCTGCCTCAGCCTCTGCCTCTAGCCTCAGCGCCGGCGGCTCCGCCCCCTCGACTCGCCCCGCCCCAGCCGCCGCAGCCGCGCGCGCGTGCTCGCCTGCAGGGGTGGAGCCTGCGCCCGACGCCAACGTGCGCGCGCCCGCCCACCGGGCCTGCGTCCGGACTCGCCCGCTGCAGCGGCGGCGGCGGGGACCGCGAGGGTTTGCGGTTAGAACCAAAACAGGTCGTGCGTCGCCAGGGAGACTCGAAGCGGAAGGGAGCCTCCGACACGCACTGAGACGATCGACGGGGGCGGAGTTCTCGAACTCGCAGCGAGGAGACCCGAGCAGGCGGGAGCCTCGATTGGGAGCTGAGGGGACAGGTGGGGACCAAGGACCCTAGAGATTCTGTGGGAGCTGGGAACGGGGCAGGAAAAATCAGAAAAGGAGCCACTGAAGGGCGACTGTGACCGCCGCTTGAAGACCCACTGCACCTCGTTCGTGGTACCCTAGCATCCCTGGGCCTTCCTCCAGTTTTGAGAGATGGCCCTGGTCACACCCATCCCCGTAGACCTTGAAAATAAGTAGGGGGAGGAGCAAGGGCGTGATTTTGTGAAGCAGGGTGTCTACTGTTGGTCACTAAAAATGGTGGTCGGTTTCTAACCTAGACCCCAGGGTCAAGTTTAGGCCCCGCCACCTCTTAGGTATACCAGAGATGTCTTGTACTTGCTCTGCCTGTTTCCGCGTTTGTTTAAAAAGAAAAAGGTCTTGTAAAAGACACTGCAAGTAAAGTACACGTTGAGCACCCAGGATGTGGTCAGCAACTTGTGTGGCCCCTCAGCAGATGCTCTTACCCTGGGCTGCTAGGCTAGAATGGGGCCTGGAGAGGTCCAGAATCTGAAGCATAAACTGACCACAGGAGTAGCGCGTTGTAGAGGGGCCACGTCTGCTTCCATCACAAAAACCTGTCCCTTGGACCAGCCAGCCACCCAAATGAGTTCCTCAGCCTGCCTAAAGGGTGGGCACCAGGCAGTGCCTACTGGTATACTTGTTGGCAAATAAGTAGAAATCATAACTCTTGGAATGCCTACTAGGATGTCAAACTTCACATACAAACCTGTGCACAAGGACAAGTGTGTCTGTTTCTGGGTGTCAAAAGACCTCGGAACTTAATGTTATGGTTGGTAAGTCTGACGAACAGCAGCTTATGCTGTGTTCAGCTGGTTTGGTTCATCTCTGCTTCTTGGGTGACCTCACTCCCGTAGGTTGCTTCTCATAATGGCTGTGGTTTGGCCACAAGAGAGCAAGTTCCAACATACGGGGCCTTTCCGTCCCCTGTGCACATCACCTGTGTTCCTGTGACTCATTGACTGAATTGAAGATGCTGGCCTGACACAAGTAAAGATGAGAGACAGAGATGTGGACAAAGGAAGTATGTTCATCAGAGACCATCGCTTTGATAGACCTTTGGTTCATTGTGAATTGTTGCAGCAAAAACAGAACTCTGCCAGTCTCGTCTAAGACTAACTAGAATGGCCTTCTTTGTCTGCTGTGTACACTGCCAAAACCACTAGCTTGACGTGAAGACAACAGGGCACATAATGGAGGCTTAGAAAATGACCAGCCTCTCGTGTCTATGCCATGTGCGTGCGTGGGTCACTTGGTTAGGAAGACATCTTCATCTTCATAGTCTGGAAGTAGAACAGGTCAGGATACCAGACAATAGCCTAACTGGGAGACAGTTCAGTGTAAGGAGTGGGTATGTTGGACTTGAACTTTGCAACCCACTATGACACATAGCTGTGAGACTGGATGGATTGTTCTAGCTATGGAGAGATGTCGATCCACCTGAAACCTGGTCCATCCCTGATGGTGGAGTCTTTGGAACCATAACACATACAAATGTGAATTAGGAATAGATAGATAGATAGATAGATAATCACTCCAGGTGTCACCACACAAACACTGATTTCAGTCAGGATGGTTTATTGAACACACACCTACAGACTGATCGACCAGGGCAACAGCTTAGGCTTGAGAGCTAAAAGCTGTGTGCTGGCCATTTCTCAGGGCCAGCTTACAAAGGCTAAACCCACAAAAACCACAATGAGCTCATACACAGGTGCTGGAAGTGCTTGCCTGGTGGTCAGCCCTGGGACTCAAGCCATTTTAGACATAACAGTTTATATTGACCTTTAATGTGAAGGGTCCTAAGTGAAGCTCATGGTTGTGGGATTTCTTAAATTAACAAACCTCATAACATACAGAACATAACAGGGTACCTGGTCAGCATGGCCCTGCACTGAGTCAAGTTATTTTTCTGCGTCGATGACTGACAGGCATATCACAGCAACAATATGAAATAGCTGGCAGGCATGGGACAAAATGGCTACAGCTATGCTAGAGGGCAGGCCTCAACTGTATATCTACACGCACACACACACACACACATATGGCTATATAGTTTATTGAAGGAAATAGGAGGCCTGTGGTATTTGAGCAGTCCCTTTAGCATGAGTGAAGATGATGGTGAGAGTTCCCAAGATGGAGGAGAGGGTATTTTCACCTCAGGAATTAGAACTGCTGCCAGTGTTCCTGTGGAGTTTGACTGACTGTCTCCCTTGGCTCTTACACCTTCCCTCAACTACCAGAAGGTGAAATAAATCGTATGATTAAGCCATAGGGGATTAACAGATCTGTGGCCCGCTTTTGTGCACTTCACAACCTAAGAAATAATTTTACAGTTAGCATTGTAATGAGGGGTGAAAATATGCAACGGGCTTATGTGATATTCAAGGCTTAAAATATTCACCATCTGGCCCATTATATTAAAAAAAAAAAAAAAAATGAGCCACGTAGGATCTACCTTGTGGAGCTGGGAGTTAGATCAGCCACTATCAAAGTGTGTGGGCTTCTAGGGAAGGAATAAGTGAAAGGCAGCACAGTAGAAAGGAGCGATAGTGATACGTACCAGCTTCGGTGCTAACACAGGGTCCCAGGTTAGATGCAGAGAGCTTAGGTCAGATGGGACTGCAAGGTGTGGTTTTGGGAAATAGCTCTCAGTAAGACTAAGAGGGACGGACTGATGGCCACAGCCTGAGGGGGGAACTCACCAAAAGGACTACCATCTGGTGTAGGGGAAGATAGCAGTAAGTGTTTCAGCAGGGGGAAGATCGAGGTCATTTTGGCTCTGTTGAATGTGCAAGTCTGTCAGATGCTCAGACAGTATCAGGAAGGCAGGTAGCAACACAGAAGAGTCAGGAGGACATCCATTTAAGACCCAAGGAAGTAGAAGAGGTCACCAACCACCTAAAGAGAGTGGGGAGAGGCGATAAAGGAGCTAGGACAAAGGAGGATGCCAGAAACAGGAGCTGACAGAAGGATGAAAACCCACTGAAAGCCATTGAATTTGAAAACAGGAGGTAAGAGTGACCTTGAAGCTTCAACAGTGTACTGGGGACGTTATTAACTACAAAGAGAAAATCTTCAAACCCCATGCCCCATTTTCTTTTCTTAAGTTTTATTTTTGTGGTGCAGATCAAACCCTTGGGCCCATGGAGCATTCTACCACTGAACACTCTGACTTCAAAACCTAAGAAGAATTATAAGTTTAGACTAACTTCACTAATAAAGTCCAAAATTATTACAGAGCCAGAGGAAAGCACTCCGCAAACCAAACTCCAGCCATAAACAAACAATGGCATGTTCAAGTTATGTTTTTTCTAAAACCATGACTTTGTGTTCACATTTTTACATTTACTAATGACGTCAAAGCGTGGGGCAGCATTGTGTCGTCATCTCGGGAGCTTCAGAGAGGATTTTGAGAAGCCAACCTTGGTGGATCAGGTCTGTAGTGCTAGCACTAAATAGGCCAAGGCAGGAGGATTGGTTCAAGGCTGAGGATAGCCTGGGCTACAGAATGAAACCTTATTTCAAAAGGGGGGGGGGGGATGAATACAAACCTGTAATAAAATCCAGCATTGTTTCTGTTTGGAGAAACACTCTTAGAAAATAGAAGAGAGCTTCCTTAGTTAAAGGAAAGCTAGATTAAGATTCTCCAAAGCAGTGGTTCTCAGTCTGTGGGCCAAAATCCCTAAAAGATCCTTTTCACAGGGACCACCCAAGACCATCAGAAAACACAGATGTCTACATTATGATCCATAACAGCAAATTACAGTTAAGCAGCAGTGAAATAATTTTATAGTTGGAGGTCTCCACAACATGAGGAGCTATCTTAAAGCTTTAGGAAAGGTGAGAACCACTGCTCTAAAGGAAGAAACTGGTGGAATATGTTACTATCTGAGTTTGCCTTCTGTTGCTATGATAAGCACCATGACCAAAAGCAACTTCAGAGAAGATTATACTTTCGGCTTATACTCCTGGGGATACATTCTATCACTAAGGAAAATCAGGGCAGGAACTGAAGCAGAAACCATGGTGGAATGCTGCTCACTGGCTTGCTCTGTGTTGTATAGCTTCCGTTTTTATACAGCTCAGGACCCTTTGCCTACGGGTGGTACCTCTGACATGGTAACGCCCCATAGACATACTCACAGGTCAGTGGGATTGTGACAATTCTATTTAGATTCTATTGAGACTCCCTCTTTCCAAGTAATTCTAGATTATGTTAAGTTGAACAACAACAACAAAAAAAACAATCGACCCAGAACAATTACAGGGGCAATTCATTAAACTGACTGACATGCTACATACTGGGTAGTCCAAAAGTAGCTGGTTGCACACTGGAGAAGCTGAGAACCTGCTAGATGTTTATTCCAAGAGGCCTTACGTGGTTTCTTTAAACACAGAAATGGTATAAGAATATGTTTTCATTTTAATTCCAGGTGTGGGAATATGACGCTGCTTCAGCCTGTCCACAGGAAGATGACTATGAATAGCCTGGTGCTCTAGCAGAAGAGCAGTTTTGCCAGCTGCAGATAGTTTCTGCGGTTGTGTGATATTTGGAATTCTGGGAACTTTTCAGAGGATATATAAATGCTAGGGCCCCGATAGGTGGTTGGGTGATTGGTGGTCATTCGGAGGGGCAGGGTTGGTTGTGGTTTATTAGTAATCTGGTTTATTAGTGATCATGCTCAAAGAAGAAAGAAAGATTCAGTGATATCTCTCTCTTCCCTCTATGCTCTATCTTATTTAGTGATAGGGAGTGAAATATGGGGAGGGAATAAAGGGTGGGAAAAAAAGAACCCACTAAGTAGCAAAGACCAACTATAAGCAAAGAAGAAACGAGAAAGAAGGTAGGTTCAAGAATCTCTAATCTCTCTCCCCTGTATCTCTTCTCCTCCTATGTAGTAGAGAGTGAAACCAGGGGGATAAAAGGTGGGAAAAAGAAGCCACAAAGTAGCAAAGGCCAGCTACAGCTGTATCCTTAGAGGTCTGAATTTAGCACTGAAGACCTGAAGGATTCCTGGAGATGTCCCGCGCTACGGTCTCGCCAGCAAGAACGACGCGGCACACATAGGATCCTTCTGCAGTAACAGCTTTAATGCATCTTGAGAGGGAGAGCATAAGCTTGCCACGAATGGAGACCCAGAACAATAGAATACCCGCCCTTTATATGGGTCACAGCGCTTGCCTGGGACATGGAGCTTCCCCATTGGCTCCCGCACACCAGGCCAGATGCCGCCACGAGAGAGGCTGAGACTCTGAGGTGGAAAATTACCTGGTGCATGCGCACTAGCCTGTTTACAACTTGTCCTCGGCCAGATGTAGGCGCTATCTTGTAATGGCGGATGTGGGTGCTCAGGCGGCTCCCAACATGGAGAGCCACTGATTTTAAGTCCACACTGGAAGGCAGAAGCTGGGTTCTGACAAAACTGAAGGGTAGCAGCAGCAACATCTCCAGGGGCAAAGGTGGTCAGGCAAAACTCAATAACTATTCTCTCTGACCTCCTTATGTCTGGGCTGCCGCCAGAAGGGGCCCACACTTGAGAAAGATCTTCCCCCTTCAAATCTAAGAAATGCCCTTACAGACCCACTCAGAGGCATATGTCTCAGTTTATTCCAGTCCAAGCTAACAACCAAGATGAACCACCGCAAAAGCCATCTGTGAAAACACCTGAAACAAACTCATAATGCCAAGACTATTCTCTGAATTAGACACAAGATAGGAATGAATGATGGCTCTTCCCATCACTGTCTGCAACTACCAGACATGTCTGTCAACCCAGCAAGACAGACACGGATTGAAACGGGTAAAAGTAGAAATGGGTCTAGCTACATAGGCAGGAGTTTCAATCTACGGGTAAATTAATAAGACAATATAACAGTTTAAAGTTGGCACGCACCACCCAAACATGATTTCCTACAAATCAGCAGCAAATTTGTAATGTACGATTTGATTTTAGGGGGCTGGAAAGATGACTCAGGGGTTCAGAGTATTTGTTGCTCGTGCAGAGGACCGGGTTTGAGTCCCTATACTCACATGGTGGCTCACAAACATCTGTAACTCCAGTTCTGGGGAATCTAACGCCCTCTTCTGACCTTCACAGGCACAAAGCATGCCTGTGATGAACCTACACATACACAAGCAAACATGCATAAAATAAAAATAGTAAATCTAATTTTTAAAGTTTAGTTTACTGTCTCTGTGTGTACATACACATGTGAACGCAATGCTTGTATCAGGAAGTTGTGAGTGACCCAGATGGATGCTACGAACTAAACTCTAGTCCTCTGCAAGAGAAGCAATTGCTTTTATCCACTGAGCCATCTTTCCAGCCTCACCAGATATATAGTCCAACATGTATGTGTGTGTGTGTGTTTCTAGAAAAACATCACTTTAACTACGAAAGTATGAATTAAGAATAAACCTAAACAGTATATGATCTTTGAGAAGAAAAGACATTTTTTAAGAATCAATGAATGTAAATGTATAGCCACACATTGTATTAATGGCTAAGATATTAGTATCAGAGTCACAGGGATCCTAAATATTCTACCATGTTTGACTCGTTCTAAGTATAGTGGGTTGGGTTGACATTGTTTGTATTCTAATGTTAATATTGGGCCCCTAAGACTGGTTGCTCCGGATTGGTAAATAAAGATGCTAACAGCCAATTGCTGGTCAGAAGAGACATAGGTGGGGTTTAGGTTTGGTGGGCTTGATGTCAGAAGAGAACCATGGGGGGAAGAAGAAGATGAGAAGGAGGAAGGAGAAGCTATCATGGGTTAGGAGTCAAGATAACATGGCTCTGAGGGCTGGCCAATTGGAGTTAAGAGCAGCTCAGATGAAGCATAGTAATAACTTGTTTGTTTGTTTTTTTAAATAGGAAAGTAGATTCTAATAACAAAGAATAGATATCTGCCCAGCTCTTGTACTGTTTAAGGCTTATTGTAAATATAGAGGTTGTGTGTCTTTTATCCAGGAACTAAATGATCTAAGGTGAGGTAGAAACCCCAGGTCGGGATTAAATAATTTCTACAACATCTAAGATATATAATGGGAGGCTGAGGATCTAGACTAGCCAAGGCACTTCTAAAGAAGAGAATAAAGCCAGGGATCTGTAGGTCCACTAACAAGGTGTACCACTCAGTTACAGTAAGGCCTTTGTGTGGCAGTGGACATAGTGACAACAAAAATCGGCACGCACATAAGACAGGGTATCAGAGGCCAGTGGTGAACGGGATGCCCAGTAAGTGATGCTCGTCTGTGTGTCCCTGGAGGGGAAATGGAATTAGAAACAACTTTACACTATGCATAAGAATCAGTTTCAGGTGAGGTCATCTCTCTGTTACTGGCGAGGTTAGACATCTTTACATATATGTTTTCTTTCTGTAAAGTGTTTCATCTTTTATACATGTTTATTAAGCTGTCGGCTTTTATTATATTTGTAGTTTTGGTTTTTTAACATTCCTGCCTAAGACAAACTGCTCTGCAAAGTAAAGGATAGCCACTGCAAGGGACCTGTGTTGCCAAACAGTCACTATAAGGAAACCAACCCAGGAATGTCCGGTTGGTGGTGATGCTGTTGTTGAATTAGATACAACATTTGGCTTCTTACACTACATTAAAATAAAAGACCTGGACCAGACAGAAAGATTTTAGATTTGTTTGTTTGTTGTCTGTTTGTCTGTCTGTTCTTGAGACAGGGTCTCACTTCGTAGCCCTGGTTGGCCTGGAATTCACAATATAGAACTGGCTGGCTTTGAACTCATGGAGATTAGCCTGCCTCTGCTTCCTGGGTGCTGGGATTAAAGGTGCGCACCATCACCTTGGCCTGTTTTAGTTCTTTTGATTACCATGTTAGCAGTCTTTCTTGAGACACAGAGATAACTAGCAACTGAAGAGGGCTTATGCTTCCTCTTGCCTCTTCTATGAGCTGTGCTCAAGTTGGCCCAAGGGATAGTAGACTCTCAGTTGGTTAAGCTTCTTGGGACACCCACTCTACAGCATGTGCACGGTCTCGATCAATGGTTTTAACTCAGAACTTCAGGGTTCAAACGAACTGTTCTGTGCAAACCACTGGCCATATGTTTTCCCATATGTTTTCTACCAGGAAAAAAACAAAACAAAAACCAGACTTCTGGCTACTTTTTGTTGCATTGCACCCATGGTCTACTGCACTTCTCTGACAGCCGTGGGGCTGAGTTGATGCTCTGAGGCTTTCCACGTGTGCCTACTTTTTGTTGAAGATAATGAGGTTGTGGGTTTTGTTTTTTCTCCTTACTCCATTCTTTGCCTGTCTGGACACAGACTCTTGCCAGTTGTGTGTGTTATAAATACCTTCTCCCACACTCTGTCTTGCTTTTTCATAATCTTAAGGGCCTCTGATTAAACAGGAGTTCTTAATTTCAATGTGATCCAATTTATCTGTGTCGTTCCTTGTGGTTATTGTCTTGTACATCTTGTCTAGGAAATCTTAGCGATTTGTGTGGTCATAAAAACTATGCTGCTATTAGCTTCTTGGGATCTGTCCTTGCCATGGTCAACTTTATGGCAATAAACCACCTGCAACTTCACCTCTGTATCATGGGAGACAGAAGTTTGGATTCAGCCTGTTTCTTTTCAGTGTCCAGCTAGCCCAGAATTTATCACACTGGTACCTTCATAGTAAATCAAGTGCCCACGTTTCGTGGGTGCAGCCCGACCCTCTCCACCAAGGCTACTTTTTTTTGAGTGTGGTCACCTGTCTGTCCCTGCTCCAGTACTTGCTTCCTTAAACACAGAAGCTTAAAGTAAATGCTTTGACTACAGGGTCTTCATTGAGTTCTGAGTTTGTTTTTGTTTTAAACATTTTCTTGGATGTGGTTGGTCTTTTATATTTGCTGAGGACCTTGCCTGTTTTGAGATGGAGCCTAACTATGTAGTCCCAGTTAGCCTGGAAGTTGAGTTTGCTGGGCTGGCTTTGAAATTTTTGCCAGTCTCCCCCCCCCTTACCCCAGTACTGGGATCCCAGTGCTGGGATCACATTCCCAACACTGTGCCCAGTACCACAGGTTGGGGTTTTTTGTTTGTTTGTTTTGTTATTGTTGCTTTGTTGTTGTTGTTTGTTGTGTTGTTGTTGTTGATGTTTGATGGTCCCAGCAGATTCATTAAAAGGCCCACTAGAATTTTCCTTAGAATTACACTGACATCACCAGGCCTCATGGACAAGCTTAGGAGATGCTTGGGAGGCTGAGGCAGGAGGATTGCAATCAAGGCTTGCCTGAAATAATTTAAAGCCAGTCTGGGCAATTTAGACCTGTATCAAAACTTTCAAATTAGGGGCCAGGAGAGATGCCTCAGCCGTTAAGAGCACTAGCTGCTCTTGCAGAGGACTCAGTTTCCATTCCTGGCACCTACCCAGAGGCTCACCACCAACTGTGACTCCATTTTCAAGGGATCTGATACCATATGTGCTACACAGATACACATGTGGGTAAAACACTCATACACATAAATACAAAATTTTAAAATGTTTTTAATTAAATATTAGGGCCCTGGAGAGATGGCTCAGCCTTAAAGAGCTCTAGCTGCTCCTCCATAAGACCCAAGTTCTAGCCCCAGCTCCCACATGGTGACTCACAACCCTCTGTAACTACTGTCCTAGAGGCTCTGACATGCCTCTGTGGAACCTAGTCAACCTCTAGTGCTGTCAAAATTGTTTTTAAGTTATATGTTAATTTTTAAAGAATGAATACCTCACACTGTTAAAGGTGCCAGTTCACGTTTATTTATTTTTTTCAGAGACAGGGTTTCTCCGTGTAGCCCTGGATATCCTGGAACTCACCCTGTAGACCAGGCTGGCCTTAAACTCACAAAGATCTGCCTGCCTCTGCCTACCGAGTGCCGGGATTAAACCTGCACACCACCTCCTGGCTTGTTTTTTTTTTTTTTTTCTATGTTTATTTAAATAATCTTCAGTTGTGTTCATAAACTTCTGTGGAGATATTTTACATATGTAAGAAATAAAAGATAACGATCCATCTTCAAAAGTGCCTTGAGTCCGAGTAAGCCATCTATCGATGAAGTTCAAATGTTAAGCCAGCCTTGCATTTCAGGAATAAGCCAACTTGAAACTAGTTGTAAAGATAGCCCAGAACTCTAGCCAGGGACCTCTCTACCCACCCAAAGTCTGGCGTTGTGGGTTACTGTGGAGGCCTGAGAGTGATGGAGGAGAAGCCTTGGGGCGTCAACTGAACCTGCTGTGGTCTGGCTGCCAAGCACTCCCTCCCCATGTGCTGTATCCTGATGATGCTGTGGCTGGGCCTAGAAGGCGAGGCTGTCAAGTCTCATTTTCTATGAAGCCATTGCAGGTAGCTCTGGCAGGAATGAAAATAGGTCACTCGCTGGACATGAATCCTTCCTCGGGTTTCAGATTCCTCATCAGAGAAGTTACGATTTTGTCGAAGGAAAGAGATCTATTTTAAACAATTTAAATTAAATTAAATTTAAAAAATTAAAATCTAAGCCGGGCAGTGGTGGTGCACGCCTTTAATCCCAGCACTTGGGAGGCAGAGGCAGGCGAATTTCTGAGTTTGAGGCCAGCCTGGTCTACAGAGTGAGTTCCAGGACAGCCAGGGCTACACAGAGAAACCCTGTCTCGAAGAAAAAAAAAAAAAAAAGTTAAAATCTAAACATACAAACCAGATTTCCAAATGGAAGTCATTCTTCCTAAACCAAGTCCCAGAGGCCCTTCTTACCTGCGATGGAATGTGGCGCTCAGTATTTAAAAGATTTGGATTTAAAGGGAAAAAGATACCCACCTGTCCAATGCTGAGCATCATGGGAGCATACAATAGTTACTAACCAGTTGTCAACAGGACTATGCAGGGAAGGGTCCCACATAAGACACTGTCAGATCACAGGTGGGAGTGAGGGAGAGTCCCCAGATGTCCCCATGGCAAGGAGAGGACAGCCAGGCCTGCCTGGGAGAGGATTTGGAGAGCCACAGCCTGTGCAGGCCCAGGATCAGGGCCAGCTTCCCTCTGGCTCCCTGGTTCCAGGGCCACATTCCAGAGAGATGAGAGCATTTACAGTCTGTGCATATCTGTTTAAGTCCCATACATACATACACCAGCCCACCTATTTTTTTGCTTTCAAGAATTCTACTTCTATTTTTGGTGGAATATAAAATCTTTGACTATTACCCAAAATGGAAAAACAGATTTCCTCCCTTGACTGTCTGGTAATATCTCAGTGGCATTTGGTCTGTGCTGACAGAGAGCTCTGTGAACCCTTCCCTTTCTCCCAAGTGGCAGCTGCCTGGGTACAACACACAGACGGGGTTCTCCAGCCCTACTTGCCAGTATCCCATAGGGGTATCAGGTGTGCCCATCACTCTGCTAGGTATTCCAAGGTCCCAGCATCTGCCACGTGCCACGTGGATAGGTGGTGTTGAAGAAGGAGGGGGGGGGAGGGAGAAGAAGAAGAGGAGGAAAGGGAGGAGGAGGGAGAGGAGGAGGAGGAGGGGGAGGAGGAGGAGAAGAAAGGGGGAGGGAGAGGAAGAAGAGGAAAGGGGGAAGGGGAGGAGGGAGGAGGGAGAGAAGGAGGAGGGGAGGGGGAGGGAGAGGAAGAGGAACGGGGGGGGGGAGGGGGGGAGGAGGAAGGGGAAGTGGTGG
>JADRCH010000082.1:10747091-10767719 GCA_019843965.1 Rhynchomys soricoides
GTGTGTGTAGGGGTTTGTTGGTGGGCATGTGAGGGGTTGTGTATGTGCATATGTGCGTGTGTGGGTGTGGGGGTGTATGTGCATGTGTGTATGTGCATGTGAGTATGTGTGCCTGTGTGTGTGTGTGTTAGGGGGTGAATGAAAGATGTCCCCTATGAAATAAAGGAAGTCTTTTCCTATACTTTCCTAAGAGTTGTTTCTTCCTCTTCCTCTTCCTCTTCTTCTTCTTCTTCTTCTTCTTCTTCTTCTTCTTCTTCTTCTTCTCATAAACACATATTGAATTCTGTAGCTTGTTTTCTTCGGCCTTCGGAAGGATGCCTGGAGGTTTCTGCTTTGTTCTATTAAAAGACTGAATCAAGGTGACTGAGGTTCAAACCTTAAGCCAACTTGACATTTCAAGAATAAGCCAACGTGGAACCAGCCCCAGAGACAGCCAAGGAGTCCAGCAGGGACCCTTCTCTGCTTGACTACCCACCCAGAGCCTTGCTTCACAGGCTCCTGTGGAGAAGCAGGAGGAAGAGAATCCAAGTGGAGACATGACATAGACAGAACTGAGCTCCTCTCAGTTCAGGAGCCTGGAGGTCTAAGGTCATGGTGACTACAGACCTGGTGTCTAGTGACTGCCTGTTTTCTGTTTCACTGCTATGTCCTAATGTAGTAGAGGGAGCTGTGTGGATCTCCATGGTCCCTTCTATAGAGACACTAACCCCAGTAAAGGCTCCATCCTCAAGTTCAAATCTCTAAGACTGTAGCATATGAACATGGGAGGAACATGGACATGAATACCACTGCAGTCCCGGATGACTTAGATTACCTTTATTTTATTTTATTTAGTCATTCATTTGTTTATTTATTTTGGCTATTGTCTTAGTTAGGGTTTTACTGCTGTGAACAGACACCATGACCAAGACAACTCTTATAAAGGACAACATTTAATTGGGGCTGGCTCACAGGTTCAGAGGTTCAGTCCATTATCATCAAGGCAGGAGTATGGCAGCATCCAGGCAGGCATGGTGCAGGAGGAGCTGAGAGTTCTACATCTTCATCTGAAGGCTGCTAGCAGAATACTGGCTTCCAGGCAACTACAATGAGGGTCTTAAAGCCCACACCCACTCCAACAGGGCCACACCACTCCAACAAGACCACACCCACTCTAATAAGGCCACACCCACTCCCACAGTGACAACCTACCCTAACAAGGCCTCACCCACTCCAACAAGGCCACACCTCCTAATAGTGCTACGCCCTAGGCCAAGCACACAGAAACCATCACAGCTGTTTGGCAGTTTTCAGAATGCAGTCCAGTACCAACTCCCAGTGTGACACAGAGGGACAATTTGATGGTTTCCTTCAGTTTCATAGGAGGAAAGCAAAGGAGAGGAGCTAAAAGGCCACTGAGTCTCACACACATGAATCATGGCCATGATTCATGGGAGTTACTCTGTGAGAGCCTCAGAGACAGCCAGGGAGCCATGACAAAGGCTGCAGAAGGTACCAACCTTTGAAGCTCTGCACATCTTTTAGTTAGCCTGGGGGATCTTATGCACTTGTTGGTACTATAAATGACACCCTTAAAATTCATTTCTAATTGTTTCTTGATAGCAGAAAAGCAACTGAATTTGCATGTTGAACTTGTATTTTTCTGTTTGACTTTCTGTTACTGTTTTTGCATCTGTCTTGTAAAGTTTGTGCTGCTCTCGAATTCTCGGTGGCCGAGGGTGATCTTGAACCCCTGACCTTCTGACCTCCATCTCCCAAGTACTGGGATGACAAGCCTGTAGCTTGCTTTTGTTATTTTGTGGGTTCTTCCTTTTTCCACCCTTCTCCATCCCTTTTCTTCCACCCTTCAGCTTCCTAACACTAGACAAGAGAGAAAAAAAGAAAAAGGATCCCTGAATAAAGTCAGGGGTCAGAAAGGGGTGACGTTGTTAGACAGCTTCCTGCTGATTAAGGGGTTGAGTTTCTTGGGTCAAGTTTGACCTTTGCTATCAGGATATTTCTTCTTGTTGTTGTCTCTCCTTTGCACACAACTTAACAAACCGTGACCAACAACAACCAACAACCAACCAAACACTCGCACCTCTCAGAGCTCTTGCATTTATATGCCCCCTGAAAAGTCCCCAGAATTCCAAATGTCACACAATTGCCGAAACTACCCAGAAGGTGGTAAAATCACACCCCTGTCAGAGCACGAGGCAAATCATCGTCAGCTGCTGCGAACAGTCTGAGGCAGCCCCATATCCCACACCTGGAATTAAAACGAAAACATATTCTTATAATATTTCTGCATCTTTTAAAGAAACCAAGACTCCAAAACTGTCACTACACAAACCTGCACCACCACACCCACTTTGACCTCCTATATTGGTCTTTGTTACATTTGTTCACCTTTCTGGTCCAGGAGAAACTGTGATGCTTTTGATTATTTAGGCCACAGTCATGTTGTCTGTGAGCTGAATAGACCCGCTTCTCGGGCACCCATGGGACTATTCGCTCATGCTCTTACTTCACTGCCCTGGCTAAGACCTGTGCTTCGGGGACACTGAGCCAATGACAGAGTTAATGGGAGAGTGGCACAAGAGGGTAGGCTGAGATATCCCAGGAAGTCGTGCAAGCCACGGGCAGTTCAAGACTTGAGCCCCGGGGCTGCAGGAGGGGCCTACTTCCCACTACCCACTAGGGAAGTGCTCCATTCCAGAACTCTGAGCACCAGCTAGATGAAGAATGAGTTCTTCATGATATTCTATCTCATTCTCGGAATACTGACACACAGAGGACCTCTTCCTACTGATAGCTCATTTCAACATCTCCTTTGTCTCTTTTCTTTACATTTCCCTTCTGCTCTTTGTCCTAGATTTCTATGACTTCCTGCCTTGCCATGTATGTCACAAATATTTCCTCCTGGTGCTTTAGTTGTTTTTTATACTACTTATGGTTTTCTTTTTCTTTCCCTTTTTTATTATCTATCTATCTATCTATCTATCTATCTATCTATCTATCTATCTGAGACAGGGTCTTTCTATATAGCCCAGGCTGTCTTGGAATTCACTATGTAGACCAGGCTAGCCTCAAACTCTCACAGAGATCTGCCTGCCTCTGCCCGCACCCCCACCCCAGTGCTAGTATTAAAAAGCCTAGCTACTCATATGGTTTTCATAGATTTATTTTATTTTTATGTGTATGAATGTTTTATCTGCAAGTATACATGTGTACCGTTTGAGCGTCTGGTGCCTTCAAGAGTAAGAAGAGGGCATTAGATTCCCTGGAACTGGAATTATGACTGGGTATAAATCACCCTGTGGGTGCTGGCAACGGAACCTGGTGAGCCATCTCTGCAGCCTGTCACACACACACACACACACACACACACACACACATACATACACACACACATATACACACAAACACACACACACATACATACACACACACATACACATACATACACACACACATACACACACATATACACATACATACATATGCACACACACACACACACACACACACACACATTTTAAGCTGTTCAAAAGGGTTTTCTCTCGTGTCTGTGGCCCTTTCTTTGAGCCATGGTGAGAGTACCGCCCTCTGTATCCAGGTAAGGCAACTGCTTTCTCCCCGAACTGATTAATGTCTCACATCTGATCCCAAGTGTGAGGGAAAGAGGTCAGTCTCATCTCATGCATGCCCAGAGTCCACCCCTAAGGACTCTTACCCAGAGATGTGTAACATCCCCTTTGTCCTAGGTAGATTCCAGTGTCCTTGGCTTATTTCTGGATCCCTTCTCTATCCCAGGTACATCTGTCCCCTCCTGTTCTGACCCAAGGCCAAGGTCATCTCTGGAAGAACTGCTGAGCTGGCACCCTCTGCAGACCTTGTCACGATTTTCTGTCTGTCTCTGAGGATCTCACAGAGTAGCCCCCGTGAGTCATGGCAAAGACCCATGGATGTGATGCTCAGTGGTCTTTAGTTTCTCTCCACTGTTTTTCTTCTGGAACTGAAGGAGACCTTTGGTCTTCTGTCTCCTTCTGGTAGTTGGTACTGGGCCACACCCTGCTCACCCTTGTGAATGGCTAAAATTCCTAGGCAAGACCAGGAGTGACGTTTTACCTCCTTGCTGCTTTGTCTTGTAGCTTGTGGTATTGTTTGCAGTGCACAATGAGCATTACTTTCCTCCTGTGCGGAGCAGCCAAGTCACTCCCAAAGCTGGGATTTTAGAAGCAGGAGCCACCTCTCCCATAGATTTCAGAGAGGAGGGGAGGGGCAGGCTTCTGGCTGCAAATTACAGCTCGGTGCTTTAATGTACTCTAAAAATACCTTCCATTTGCATCTCCTGCCAGCCAGTGTTTAAGAGACTCTTTTACTTGAGGATTCCTGGGGCAGCGACAGGCCATTGCTGAGGCTCCTTCCCCTGTTCTGTTCCAACTCCAAGCCACCTTCCAGGAAGAGAGGAAATCTTCCTGGGGGTGCAGGAAGCAAGATTAACGCTGACAAATGGAGCAGCCTCTGCCCTGCATGTCAGCTCCTGGGTTTTTTTCTTCCTTTTTATAAGAAAGAGTTTCATGATTGTTTTTTTTTTCCCCTCATGGCTAATTTGAGATTCCGGTTATTTAAGGAGCCAGGGATGGAAGCCAGATGACTCAGCCCGCAATGGGGAGGGATTTCCTTAAAAGACCTCTCAGTTTGTGGGAGCGTGGACCAGCGTGACTGTTCACAACTTGCTCCTCACGCCTGGAGCTGCCGCTCAGACACCAGACCGCGTGGCAAAGAGCTTGCTCGGTCTAAAATTACTGTGCCTGCCCATCACAGCAGCTTCTGTTCACCAGAATGGACAGAAGCCACAGCCTGTCTTCGTCTGCTGGACGGCTCTCTGATTATCTGGGAGCAGTGGCCACTATACCTGGCTGCACAGCCTCTGGACATGCTGCTGAGCATAACCCTGTCCAAGTCTGTCCCCTCAGTTTGTTACCCACAGCAAGAGGATCCACCCAATGTCATGTTTCTGGCATAGCTGTCAGATGGGCTCTTTGTTCCTTTGGGACCTGTGTACCCTGCAGAGACAATGAGTTTTTCTAGCTTGTGCTTTATGTCCCTAGTTTGTAAGGGCTCTGCACACTGCTGGGTGATCACCTTCTGCATTTAGGGAAGACATTCTTGTGGGTAGTCCTGAGAGTGGGCCTGAGGATGTTAATATCCAAGAGGAAATTCCCCTGCCCAACCTTCACAGCCATTAGGCTGATATTACCACAGATCTGGCCCTCTTGATTCCCCCCTTGGGCTAGCTGGTTACAGACTGGCCAGTTATGCCAGATAAATAGATGGGAGTCCAGGACAAAATGTCCAAATAACCTTCCTTTCTTATTTGAGGCCAGTTCAGAGGGAGAAGCCACTAGGCATGATATTCAGGGTCTAGAGAGCTTCGTGGCCTGCTATGTTCCTGCTAGGGCAGCCTTTGCCTCCAGGAGAGAGCCCAATTCAGGAGCAAAGGTAGGGCTTAAGGAGTCTTTTACCAGGCAGTGCTAGTGCACACCTTTAATCTCCTCAGGAAGCAGAGGCAGAAGGGATTTCTGAGTTCGAGGCCAGCCTGGTCTACAGATCGAGTTTTAGGACAGCCAAGGCTACACAGAGAAACCCTGTCTCTGGGGGGGTGGGGGTGGGAGAGAGGTGCTTTACACGTTCCTCAGTTCTTGGACACCGACACTCCAAGGCCCCAGGATCAGATTCTACTTTCTTGCCCTACATTACTACCTCTGTGTCTGAGGGTGCCGCTGGTGACTTCATGTAGAGAGTGTCCTGTGTCTCCTCAAAAGGCTATGCGGCTGGGCAGAGTCCTTGGGTCACTTTTACATCCCTCACAGTGATGTGGAGCCCCTGCATTCCAGAAGAACCTAACGTTGGTCAAACCTGCATTCCCTCCCTGAGTCCCTGCAAACCCTTTGGAAGTCCCTTGCCCATCCTCATCACTCAGCAACATCTGTCCTTCCTTGTCTGATACCAGGTCTCAAAAGCTATGGTTGTATATTTTATCGCTTTTGGTTATTTTTGGTCACTTCACAGGGGGTAAGAATGACCTTGCTACTTTATCAGGGTTGTCAGTGAAGCCTCTGGCTCTGGCCATCTCATCTTCATATTGTCTACTCACAGAGCAATCTCCTCAGGCCTCAGAATCTCTGGGGACGGAGGACCCAGGCTGACTAGTTTCCTCTAGTGAATGAGAAACTGTCCTCTGACCTAAAGTAGAACGTGGACTTGGTGTGCTCAGCATGGATTCATTTAACAGCTCCTGGACCATGGCTTGCCTGGTTCTGCACTGACCCTCGGGGGGTGGGGGTGGGGGCCTTCATGCCCTGAGGTCTTAGCTTCCAGCTAAAGTGATATCTATCTTCTGCAGCCCAACCCAATCTCCCATCAAAGTGAAGAGGGAAGAGAGAGATGAACAATCTTCCCAAGGCACAGGGCATATGAATGTTTGCTCTTGGGCAAAGGGATAAACGGTCTAATGAGACCCCAGGTCTGGGCCTGTTCCTACATAATTTCAGTCTCCTTGCTGTGGAATTCAATGCTATGACACTGGACACAGTGCACAACAAAGTTTTGCAGGGCTCTGTCCCAGTGCCCACTCCTCATGCCTACCTGGCATACTTACTTAGCATCCCTGCTTGGCTCCCTGTCCCTGTCAGAGACCAGCACAGGCACTTTGCCTACCTCCCTAACCCTCCCCACTATCCTATACTGTAGAACTGCTGCCTCGGCCATTTTCAGTGAGAGTCAGGTAGAATGTCATCACCTGAGACAGGCTGCCCTGAGATTACCTCATTCTTGTGGCTGTCAGCTGATCCCCTTTAGAAGCTGCTGGAGATGAACTCAGCGGACCACATGGTCTGCATCTGGCCCCAGAAGTCCAAGAGAGAAAGGCCCCAGCGAGAAGTTTCTACCCAGGCCATCCCTTACATTCCCCAGGAAGCTATGAGAGTAGCAGCTAGTCACCAGGCTGGATTTCACCAGGGGTCCACCTCGGCTCCCCTCCCATCTTTCAGGCTCTAGAATGCCAGTCAGGACTCTACACATTTTGGTGGGGGCCCATTTTTGTTGTTATTTAATTATAAAGATTTTAATTTCCTTAAATGTATTATTGTGGGACCAAACACTGACCAGCATAGAAAAGTGTCCCCTCTTCCAAGATTTCCTCCATTCTAAGCCCCTGGAGAGCTCAGAAACACATGCCAAGCTGCAAGAGAGTCACCTCGCTGGGCAGTGGTGGCGCACGCTTTTAATCCCAGCACTCGGGAGGCAGAGGCAGGCAGATTTCTGAGTTCGAGGCCAGCCTGGTCTACCGAGTGAGTTCCAGGACAGCCAGGGCTCTACAGAGAAACCCTGTCTTGAAAAACCAAAAAGTCACCTCTCTCTCTCTCTCTCTCCAAAATCAAAGATGAATATGCACACTATTCTTCATCCTGCATTTATATAATGCACTCATTCAACAAATGAGCACCAACATGCTGGCAGAAGACCGTGACCCTGCCTCCAGGGTGGCTGATGGGAATAAAGTCCTTCTAGGAAATGAAGTATGCTCTTGCCCTTGTAGACCATGTGGAAGCATATGGAAGAAACATGGCTGGAAGATGGAGGTAGATCATTCCTTCAATAAGCAGAAGTGGGACCCCACTTCATACCCCATCAGCACCTGTGATGGTTTGTATATGCTTGGCCCAAGGAGTGGTGCTATTTAGAAGGTGTGGCCTTGTTGGAGTAGGTGTGGTCTTGTTGGAGTAGGTGTGTCACTGTGGGTGTGGGTTTTTATACCCTCCTCCTAGCTGCCTGGAAGCCAGTCTTCTCCTAGCTGTCTTCAGATGAAGATGTAGAACTCTCAGCTCCTCCTGCTCCATGCCTGCCTGGATGCTGCCATGTTCCCGCCTTGATGATAATGGACTGAACCTCTGAACCTGTAAGCCAGCGCCAATTAAATGTTGTCCTTTATAAGAGTTGCCTTGGTCATGGTGTCTGTTCACAACAGTTAAACCCTAACAAGGCAGCAAGGATTCTTTTCCCGACCCTGGGAAGCACAGTCTTTAGTTGGGAGTTGCTGCAGCCTCAATCGGCACGTTGGGCAAGGAAGTCTGATGATGGCCACAGTGCTGTGGAGCAGGGGTAATAGCAGAGGCCAGACTCCAAGTTATGCTTCTCAGATGGAGCAGACAAGACGTACTCTGGACTAGTAAGGGTCAAGGTAGGGAGAGGGGCTCATGGCAGGGCTGGTGAGGGACAAGACAGGGAGAAAGGTTTAGGGTGAGGGGGGGAAACAGCCATTCACCTTGCATTTGTATGTTTTGAGGGTCCAGAAGCCAACCAGATGGGAGGTCTGTGGACAGCTAGCTTGACATCCAGGTAGCTGCTTAGACATTATCTAGGGTATTTTGGTAGTTGGCAGACTGAGCAAAACAGCTGTCCTTCAAGGGCATGGGACCTGTCAAATCAATTGAGTTCTGAGGGCCACCCTGAATGGGAATGTATACCCTCTCTCCTTCAAGATGACAAACCCAGCTAAAGCTGACCTTCTGGGCAGCTTGTTTTCCCAGAGATGGGGGTGGGAGGGAGTTTGCTACATAGCCCAAGCTGGTCTTGAGGCAGAGATCCCCTTGCTTCAGCCTCCAGATCCACATAGGATGTTTCAGGAGCAGGTGTGGGGATGGGGGGAGCTGGGATGGGGGTGGGTGGGATGTGCACATGTGTGAAGTGCCTACAGAGATCAGAAGAAGCCATCGGATCCTCTGGAGCTGGAGTTACAAGCAGTTATGAGCCTCTTGACCTAGGGGCTAGGAACTGAACTTGGGTCCTCTGTAAGAACAGAAAATGCTCTTAACCATTACACGAACTTCCCACCTTGAAAGTTTTTAAAAAACATGTCTGCCTCAGTCTAAGGGATATGTTCGCTTTGAAGCGTGTATCTGGAAGCTCCTGGGCAAGCTCTGTGTGTGTGTGTGTGTGTGTGCGTGTGTGTGTGTTTGTGTCTGTGTGTGTGTCTGTGTGTGTCTGTGTGTCTGTGTTTTGCAGTTGCTTAAAGCCTTTTTCCATTACCACTCCAGGCTGCAGAGCCAAGTTGGCATCCAAAGGGCATCTGTACACTTAGTAGTCTCTGGAGGCCTTCGGTTTCCTTCCAGGCTTCTCCTTTCTCAGAACAGAACCTTGTCAATCATTTTCCCACCAGGAGGACCAGGGAGTGGCCAGCTCAAGGCATTGCTCACCCCACAACTTGAGCTGCTGCTCAAGGGCTGGGTCTCCAAGGAACAGTGGTTACCAAAGGGTAAATGGCATGTGTCTTTGAGTGGTGTCCGTCAAAGCCCTAATGGAACTAATGATTTGGAGAACTTATAAAACACCAAGTCTTGATTATATGCAATTAATCAACCACATGGCTTCTTAGAGCTCAGGTTACATCCCACTTAATGACACCTGAATCCCATTCACTCTGCAGTGGCTGAAGTAAGAACTTCGTGTGGCTTCATGCACTCACCCCTCAAAATCGCCCTCAGAAGCCAGCAGCCATCAGAAGAGCAGTCAAGGTTTATAGACAAAGAGGGTGTTGTAGCCATAGAAAGCTCGGCCAAGGACAGCCTCACACTTGTGGTACCAGCAGGCACACATAAACCACACCTAGGCTATTCTTCCCACAGCAAAGCATGTCTGGTCTCCCTGAAGCTTGACTTGAGAAAGTCATTTACATACGCCCCTCACCTGCTGTGGGGCTCCCCTCCCACCAGGAAGGTACCCTGCCTTTTACAGAACATCATAGGAAAGCTAACACAGAGGTGTGAGCATGTGGGGAACTTGGCACCCTGACCATAAGCACTGAGGGCAAAGACACAGATCACAATGGAAGGAAAGTCACAAATGGATGAGATGGAGTAACAAGCAGAAGAGTGTGTGTAACTGTGTATGTGCATGTATGTGCACACATGTGTATACATGGTGGGGAACTGTGTATGTACGTGTGTGTGTGTGTGTGTGTGTGTGCGAGCTTGGGGGGGTGGGGAACAGTGGGGAGTGGGGAACCGTGTGTGGGGGGAGATGGGGAACTGTGTATGTATGTGTGTGGTAGGGAACTGTGGGGGTGGGGAACTCTGTGTGTGTGTGTAGTGGGGATCCATGTATGTGTGTGTGTATGTGTGAATATTTGCAGCAGGTGTGGGAAACAAAGGGTTAATGTCTTGACTAACTTTGAGAGCAATCAAGTCAGCAACACTGCAAATAAACACATAAAACAATACCAGAGGAACAAAAACTAAAAGGCCCATCATTCCAGTGGAGAGTGGAGAAGATTTAGTGGGTCTTGTCATTTGTCCCTGAAACTTAGAATGTACCCTAAGACCGGAACCTGAGACGCACGCCCCAAAATACATTTGCAATTCTGTTTTCACGCCCAAAGTCTGAAGACCTAAGTGGCCAGCATCAAAGTATTACTTAAGAACAGCCATGTACTCAGACCAGGGCGCTGAGTGCAGCTCAGTGAAAGACTCTGGGAGACCAACACTTGCCAGAAACCTGCTAACAGCATAAACACTGTGTGCAGTGTGAGGTGCCATCTGCTAGGTGAGTGTGTACAAGGGTCCAGGATGCCTGCTTGGGACCCCTCGTGATCACAGATCCATAAACTTGTGTGATAGGGTAGAGCCACTTCCCTTTTGCTCATTAATTTTGTTTTCTCATAGTAAATATGTAAAGCATATGCCAAAAGGGATCAAAATAAATAAATAATGTCTGCAATATGAGCAGAGTTATGTCCCACATCTTTGCTCAGCCACTAGCACAGCTACGAGAGTCTTGCCTCATGGCTGCTCGCGGCTCTGCTGCAGCGAGGGAGGGGGTATGGAGGAGTTTACTCTCAATTCTGGGCTCTTTGCAGAACACATCCGACTGAGTCTGAGCTGGTCACTTAACCTCTCTGAGCACTTGCCATGTATTTAGACATCCCGGGACAGAATGTTCTGTAACCACAGTGGCAGGTCTGGCGCAGGCACCTCGTCCCAATCCCAGGATGGACAAAAAATCATAGTATATCTGAGAAGTGCTTGACCAGAGCCACATACAATCATGGCTGCTGGGAAAGCAGCCGTGATGACATGGTGTTTGGAACAAAAACCACGCCAAAGCCCAGTGTCCGGGAATAACACTTCCCTAGCCGCTCTGGCCACAGAACTGAAGCGGGGCTCAGAGCTGTTTTAGGATGGAGGCGGGAAGGGCAATCCAGTTTGCTGGGCGTGTTAGGGAGTTCGTTAAAACAAATACACACAAAAATGCACAATGGCTGGAGCCCAGAGGAGTAAGCTCACTGCAGAGTCAAATCAATGCAGACGTGGGGAGGCAGGAACCCAGGCACTTGAGGCTTGCTCATTTTTGCCTACTAATGGCCAGGGCTCCCCACTGTTGCAGCCTGCTGCCAGGGGGCAGAGCAGGACGCCGGGAGCCCTTCTGGAGTCAGCTGCTCTTCCACTCAAGGGCTGCTGGCTGATCCCTGGACCTAGCCCACAGCTGGCTCAAAGACAGCAGGCCTCGCTGACCTCAGGGCATCAGCAAACCTTAAGAGTGCTCCAGAGACTCAGCACCTGAAGAGTCTCGATAGCTTCCAGAACAGAATGTCTCTCTTTAAACTTGGCAAAGCCACGAGCTCTAAGTTCACCCAGTGGCTCCCAAAACTTCACACTGCCACACGCACATGAGAATCAAGGATATTTCTGGATCCATAAACCTGTCATTTATTAGCCATTTTGCTTTCCCATGAGCATGTATAGGTAATTTTTGTTCTTGTTCTTTTTCTTCTTGTGTTTCACATTAGAGAAACTTGAAAGAAAATAAGGGAATTAAACCTTAAAGTCTCAAAACTGAAACTGGGCACCCCACCCACAAAAGGTCAACCAGGGAATGTCTCCGCAGGTGTCAATGACAACTGGAGTTGATGCCAGCCTTCAGCACCCCTCAGCTGGGGGAGCCCAATCAGCCAGCTAGTCAAAACAGATTTGCAGTTCACAGTTCTGCCCAGCCCATGATCCTCTCTAAAACAACTGCCCGTAAGCCCTCTATTCAGATGCTCTGAGCTTGCCTACCCTTTCTCTAACTACAAACCACAGTCTGATTCCACCAAAGTCCAACTTGGGAACCCATGAGTTTATTGGGCTTGCTTACAAAGCAAGGGTAAGGGGTTACTTACAGGAGCATGGGTGACCCTCCCCCCAAAGCAGCTTCACCCCTTTCCTCGCATGGAAGACTTCACCACAGCTGTAGAGATGAAGTCAGTTGTTACACCTCCCAGTTAACCTTCACCAACCTTATGTTACTCCAGCCTCTCCTGGAGCCCTCATGCAGTTTGGGCTGAATTGTACACAAAGACTCAGGCTAGCCAGAAGCTCAGACGAGAGACCAATGGACCGCACTCCCCGCCACCTCCTCTGAGGGACCATCACAGTTAAAAGACGCTTGTAATGGTTGTGTGCAAACAGACACAGCTGATCTGTCAGTGAGGGGGCTGTCTTGCCCACGGGGAGGCACTCTACAGCCAAGGCCATCAGTGTTGCCCTGATCCAGTGTGCCTGCCATCTTGCAATTCTGTTTCTCAGCTAAATGCCATTTCTTTGACCTCTGTGTAATTTATTCTGATTTTAAAAATCACTCATTGGATGTATTCGTGTGTCCCTCTCAACCACAATTAATTTAAATGTCATATGAATATTTCTATCTTGCCAAAGAGAGTTTATGTAAACATTGTATACCTCCCAATGGCTTTTCATTTTTAAAGAAAATTTCCCGTTTTCTTCCAATTTGTTTTTTATGTTTTTTTTTTTTAAAGTTTTCGACCTCTTTGCAACTTTGTCCTAACCACATTCATTTTCTTAAGTTCTTTTGTAATAGAATACTGTATTTTCTGTTTGTACTGAAATGACGTGAAAGTTACCTCGACCAAGAAGCCCATAGACTAATGTCCACCAGATGGCCTGGCGCCTCTGCTCCCAGCAAAACACACCCAAGTCCTGCCCACTTTGTTATGCCAAGGCCTAAAAATGGATTCAGGGGGTGAGATGGGCAAACCTCACACCCTCTTCTGCATCTGGAAATGGAGAGGTTTTTATAAGAAGGAGAAGATAAGTGGGACTTTTGGTGGGAGATCATGATCAATCAATGATTGATCGATCAATGATCAATCAATCAATCAATCAATAGAATTTAGGGTTGAGACATGGTGCTGTTGGTACAGTGTTTATCCTGTAAGCTAGTCTAGGGCAGTGAGTCTGACTCCCAGAACCAACATAGAAAAGCTAGGCATAGCTGTGAGCGATTGTAATCTCAGCCCTGGAAAGTCAGAAATGGCCGGATCCTGGGGTCTTGGTGGCCATGTTCCAGACCAGTGCAAAGCCTGGGGAATGATGCCCAAGCCTGTCCTCTGTATTCCACATACATGTATGTGCACCTCCACACACGTGCATACCTGTACACACATGAACACATGTGTGGTAACACATACACTGGCAGATTCAGTTTGCAAGGGTGATCATCACCTCCTCAGTTGATAATATACTTTCTGCTTCCACATGCATATATGTGCACCTACACACGCCTACACATACACGTGCACATACCTGTACACACATGAACACATACCACACACACACTGACAGATTCGGTTTGCAAGTGTGATCATCACCTTCTTAGTTGATAATATACTTTCTACATGGAGGGCCTCAAATAAACTTTCAGAACTACAGCTACTGAGCATGGAGTTCTGCTGGCTAAGGATTTCTTGGGAATGGATACAACCTGTAGAGATGGGAATCTATTTCAGGTGTTTACTTTTGTCAGCTAGAGAATACCCATAGTGGAGAATTCCTGTAATCACAGCACTCAGGATCCTGAGGCAGGAGGGTCACATGATCCTGGCCAGCCTGGAATATACAGTAAGACCCTCTCTTAAAAGACAACAGCAAAGAATAAGATAATGAACACCAGAAGACCACAGCTGGATTTGAGAAAGTCAGGCCTTAGATTGGTGCAGCTCCTAGCCAAATCCTCAGGCTTAGGACCTGAAAAACATTGGAATGTATTCTGCAGAACAATCTAACGTCCACTATCCAACCTCACATTGGCCTAAGAAATGTAATCTCCAGTGATGACGAAAACAACTCCCAAATTCTGTTTTGTTACGCTCCTCTGAGAATGGAATTAAGCAATCACAAAATGGAAGTGGCTTTTTGCTATGGCTTCTGGCTACCAGTCTTGACTGCTGTAACTTTTGGATATATAATTTTAAAAAAACCACAGACGCACAAAACAAAAACAAAACAACCTAACAGGGACGTCAGTGCACTGGCAATATTCCTCACCCCTATGGCATTTTAGGTACCAAATATCTATTTCAAGAATAACCTTTATTGGGGCTAGAGAGATGGCTCAGTGGTTAAGAGCACTGACTGCTCTTCCAGAGGTCTTGAGTTCAAGTCCCAGCAACCACATGGTGGCTCCCAACCATCTGTAATGGGATCCGATGCCCTCTTCTGGTGTGTCTGAAGACAGCGACAGTGTAATTACATACATGAAATAAATAACTCTTTCTGAAAACAAGAATAACCTTCCATAGCATTTATTTGAGGTTAAGTTTTCAATGATTAGTGTTCATTAATTTGTATGATATTATGTTTGATCTTTGAGCAGGATCTAGTAGAGCGGTACTCTGTGAATGGCTTGGAAATCTGGTAACGCTACCCCCTTCACCAATCCCTACCCTTTGAGGTTCTTGCCTCTCATGGTCAAGTGTATTTGAACTTTCCCTTTTTAAAGTCACCCCCTTTTCCACCTACTTTCACCCAAAACTCTTTTAGTTTTGTGACTTCTCTATTGTCATGCATTTATCACATTTTTATAAACTGTTTTTAGTTTCATTTGTTCTGGCCTTAGTCCCAGAGCTAAATGGACTCAAAGCTTCCTGTGGTGATTGTTTGTTTTTAGGTTTTGGGTTTTTTACTGATTTATTTTATGTATATGAGTATACTGTAGCTGTCATGAACAGACCCAGCCCTGGAAGTCACAAACTTGTCTTGGTGTAGAACAGCTTGTCTTCCTGGGAGGACCTCTCGTGCCACTCCCAGGTAACCCCCAGTCTCAGAAAGAAGCCACTGTTGAGTTTTTCCCCATGCGCTGTGTCCTAGCTGCCTCCCTTTCTACAGACTGGTACAGCCTGCACTCTGTGACTGCCCACAGCGGTGTCCCCCAAAACATTGTTCAGTGGAACCCCAGCCTTCACAACACATACCCTTTACTCACATGGTCACAGTTGTCAGAGTCCACGGTCAATGTAGGACCTTTGCTGTTACCCGAGCCTCGTGATCATTCCCTGCTATGCATGCATGAATCATGCCTGCGTGTGTGGAAAGTCACACAATGCACTGTCAGTTTCATTTTCAAGCTGGATAGAGTGGCACACGCCTTTAGTCCCAGGACACACTTAGAAGGCAGAGGCAGACAAATCTCCAAGAGTTCGAGGCCAGACTGGTCTACATAGCAAGTGCCAGGCCAGCCAGGGTTACATAGCGAGATCCTCTCTCTCAAAAAAACAAAACAAAACAAAACAAAACAAAAAAACAAAACTACAAAAAGACTTTATTTTTAGATGTTCTTGTCCTGTAAAGTGAAGTAGGAAATGATCTTTTTGTGGCCTCTACTGTCAGTAGCCCTTGGGCTCTCCCTCCATGCTAGAGACCTTCTCTCTTCCTAGAGGTTTTCCACACATTCCCGCCATGCAGGTTGACTATGGACAAGTCCTGCTGACTGTGTCTGAAAGCAGCTACATTCCTCTCTGCTCTGGAAGGTCAGGGAGGTCACGGGAGGACAGGGGCTTCCTCTTTCTCAGCCTCTTCAGCATGCCAGCCTGCGGCCTCTGGGCCCCGGTCTTGGTGGATTATCCCCCAGTCCCCAGGGAGCAGAGTTTGCCTGGCTGCTGAAGGTTCACACCATTACTGAGGTCTGAAGCTTTGTGCTGTACCTTAGATGGTTTTCTTCATATTTATTCTTGGGGTTTTCTGAACTTAAATCCACCAAGACTAGGGACTTTCGGCTGCCATTCCCCCCAACCCTCCTCCCTGCTCCCCAGTCTAGCTAAATATATGCTAGAGCCTGTAATGTTTCTATAGCCCAGAGAAGCATTATATATTTTAGATTTTTCTCCATCCCAATCAGCAACACACAGAAGATTGGCAAGAGCCGAATAGCCGCATCCAGATTCAGATGCTCTCGCTGTGTGACACAGGTCCAATCCAGAGCCGCCTTCTCCTCTCAAGCCCAGCCAACCCATCTCAACCCAACCCAAGTGCAGACGTGCCCATGCCAGGAGGGACTGGTGAGGATGAGGAGTTACCAAGACTTCGATAAGAGTCTGGGCAGAGCTTGGCCTCACGACACACAATCACAGTGTCACGGGAAGTCTCTGGAGCTTGAGGGGGTTTCTGGTGATGACCCACTGTTCACCTCTGAGGGGAGTCTGCCTCACTGGGACAGAATGAAGAGTTCCTGTAGTTTTTCCACTCTCCTGACTTTCTCACGACAGCCCTTCCTGCTTGCCCCAGCGCCCTGGCCCCACGGTCAACATTCCAGGTTTCTTCCTGGGTATCGCAGCTTTGTTAAGTATGGGCTATAGCAAATCTAGTCACAAACCTCATTACCTTTGCTCCATCACTGTCCCTCTGCTTTGTGTGGACTTTGGGTTGTGGGGGGAGACAGAGCTCCCGGAAACCCGGGAAAGCCTTCATTGCAGGCCCAGACAGTTCACCTCTTGGGCAGCAGCCTCTGTAAAGCCTGGGATCTAAAGGTAGTGTAGCTGTCCCTTCTGGGTGGATGTGACCATCACCTTCTCGAAACCGGCATGTGACCCCACGAGATGTCGTATGTTAATATTCTCTTGTGGAAGGAAGAGGGAGGTTCTCCATTGGGGCTCACATTCCTCAGCAGGTCTTCACAGGGCCCCTCCTCTCCTCAGGTCACAGTCACCCTATTAAGAGTAGGCAACAGGATAAGTGGTGCCACACCCCTGTGTAACTAGCTACCGACTCCTCTGCTCCTGTAAATAAACCCAATAAACTCAGTGGTTCGCCCAACTAGGTGCAGATGGAATCCCGTCTTTGGTGTGTCAGTATGGCCTCTCTATCTGGGTGACCAGACAGGTCTTTACAACTTCTCTGGAGAGTCATGCCGCCCGCAAGAACTTCCCACATGTCACTCAGCAGTGCAAGTCCCACCCACGGAACAGCTCGCCCTTTGTCACACATACCATCCAGTGCGTTATCAGCATCCCACAGCAGACTCCCACCTCAGCTGCTGTGGCATCCTGCACTATTTCTGGAAGACGTGATGCTGTGAGGACTCTTGGGGTTGTGAGAACCAGGCAGCAGCAAACGAGTTCACAACAGCACTTAGGCTGTTCTCAGCTTTCTTTTTCTTTGAGTGTGTATTTGGGGCAGGCATGTGAGCTAACAGTAGATTCTCATTCTGAAGCCACAGCACTTCCAGAAGGAAGGTGGCCTTGTCATAGGGTAGGTCATGGCACAGAGCTCTCCGCATTTCTGAGATTCCAAACTAACTGTGACCAGAGATTACCCCATCTCCTATGATTTGTTATTTTTTCCCTTTTCTTCCCAAAATGGCCCAGAAGAGCAGACAAATGAAAAAAAAAAAAATTCCAACTTTTATGTCTGAGCTGGTTTTGATTTGTCTGTGGGCAGAGCGGTGAAGCCTGGGGGATGCTTTTAAGGTGGCAAGTGCAGAATTTGTTGCCTCAAATAAATTTGAACATTACAGTAGCTCTGTTAAACTGTGAACCGTGAATCCCTCTCCAGGCTGGAAATAAACATTTGCAGAGCCAAAACCCACTCCCCACCCCCAACAGCCACACCCACATCTTGAAACAGGGGCCTTGTGATGCCTGGGCCAAGAGAGCACACACACAAGTGAACATCAGGACACTTTGCAGAATCCCTGGCTGGCTGGCTGGCTGGTGGGCTTGCTACACCTAGGCTTCTCTAACACCCTGACAGCTGTTCCTCTGAGGCTCAGGTGAGCCCCTGGAGCCAGTGCCCACCTGCCCCAAGCGGCCAATCAATGGTGTCCTGCTCCACGACAATGGCTACTTCCCTTCTGTATGTAGCTACAGGGTTGCTGTGGGACCTGTGGGACAGTGCCTCTGGCTGCTGCTGCACACACAGAAGGTCAGCGTCCACAGGCTACCAAGACTAGCCAGTGACCATCCTAAAACTGTCCCTGCCTAGTGACCCAGCCAGCTGGGACAAGAACAAGATAGAAATATCTCAGACCTAAAAGACATCTTTTCTCAACGTGAAAGTTGACCTGTGCTCTGGGGTCTCCTGGTGTCAGGTGGGCTGGCCTGAGCTGGCTTCTTCCTGAGTCATGGTAGTTTACTCTCTCATCTCTAGGCCCTAACCCGTCTCTCCCACCCTACACTGCTTACTGAACCCAAGGCCCTACTACTGAGCTACTTCCTCTGGTCTCTCCTCTTTCCATTTCCATTTTGAGGCAGAGTCGCACTAGATTGAACAGAGCCATCTATATCAAGTGTGGGGAGACTCTTAAGAACCTCCATATTCTGTGTGGCCTGTGTACCTCTCCTGGGTTTTCTACTCTGCAGAAAAGTGTATGGCCCTCCCGTTTGAACCTGCTGGTTTATGACACATTCTAGAACCTCTTTTAAGACCCCACCCCCCACCCCCTTCGGGCAGTGGTGGCACATGCCTTTAATCCCAGCACTCAGGAGGCAGAGGTAGGCAGATTTCTGAGTTTGAGGCCAGCCTGGTCTACAAAGTGAGTTCCAGGACAGCCAGGGCTACACAGAGAAACCCTGTCTCGGAAAAAAAAAATAAAATAAAACAAGACCCCCCCTCCCCTTGGCTGTTCCATGAACTCATTTCCCAGTGGCTTTCCTCTTGTTCCCTTGTCCCTTTGCTCCAGAACAGATGCCTTTGTTTGGCATCGATTCAGTGCCTCAGTTTTCAGACAGTGAGGCCTAGACATCTGCTTCCCCTTTGTCGTTGCTATTGATCTTTGGCGGGATGGGGATAAGGGGGTTGTCCTAGCCAAGTACATAGGAACTCCAGACCCCAGTCCCAGGGGTTCATGAGGGTGACTTTGTCTTCTGTCTCCTACCCTCCCTGAGCCCCCGGACCATCCATGGGGCTTCCAGGCCTCTGCTTCCCTGAATTCAGATGGCTCTGCTCCCCCCCCCACCCCCGCCTGCTCCCCAAGAGCCCTGGGTGAGGCTAGCTCTCCCCTCCCTCTCCTGTCCGCTCTTCTCCTCTCCTGATGTCTGAGCACCCATCCTCCCAGGGCCCCTGAGCTGCGGCATTGCCTCTGTACTTTAAGGATCAACTATTTACATTCTTTTCTTCCTCAAGCAGGACAGACCACAGGCTGGCTTGCTTCAGGTCTGGGCTGTGGGCAGAACTAGAGGCCCAAGAATGGTGCCAAGTTCTGTAGCCAGGAGATGAAATGCAGCCTCCGTCTTGCGCAGGCTGTTGGCGTTTGTAGCCCGAATGAGGTCAAGACCTGGACACTTTATGCAGTCACTCTTGACCAGGTTGGGTCCGCAGGTTGAAGCAGACCAGACACACTGGCTGACATGCCTGAGACCCACCCGTGCTGAATGTCGAGAGCAAAGGCCACTTCACACTTGGTGTGATCTTCCTGCGCCTACCCTATGCCTTTCCTGGAGGTTTTGTTTAGCTCACAGGACAAAGGTGTTAAATAACTTCTGGTTTCTCAAATTGGTGCAGAAAATGGACATGCAACCAAATGAAGAGAAGCCAGGCCCAGGCTCCTTCCCCCGTGCTGTGATGCAGACTGCAGCCTTTCTTCCTTTCCCTTCACCAGAGACTTCGCCTAAGGCAAGGTTCTCCCCCTTCCAGACATGTAGAACCTCCCGAGACAGGGCATGCATTCTTAGCTGACTGCAGTGCTCCAGCCTAGTACTGCTTAGACGGTCCACCTGTATTGTTATTTACTTATTGAGATTATAAAATAATTACATCATTTCCCTGTCAGCATATATTTTTCACAACCTACTTTAATAAGGGCTCAACCTCCCTTTTAGTCCACCACCCACCAGAGGTCGTGGGGGAAAAGGGTTACTAGGATACAGGGGAAGTGGACCTGTTTAGAAATAGTCCTTTGGGGCGATTCCAATCTTCTCTGTTCTCAGTCCACTCCACTTGCAAACACCAAACATGAACCAGCAACTGCAGTCCAGTGCACTCGGTGGACACCACACACAAACCAGCAAGGCAGTTCAATCCAGAAGAAACCGCAAAGCTCACCAATCTGCCCAAGTCTGCGGAAGCAGCAAGAAGCCGCAGGAACCTCACAAGAAGTTCTTTGGTGAGTTTCTCTCTTGATGTCACCACAAGCGAAGCTCAGTAACCAATGTAACATGAATCAATACAAGTATGTCAAAGACTACTGAGACGGAGCAAGGCAAACCAATGCTCCAGCTCCTACGCTCTGTGGGGTCATATTTATATTCCTTCTAAACATCGTGTCCTTTCCTGTGTCTGCTTCAGCAAAACATCCTTTCGCCTGTGTCTGCTTCAG
>JADRCH010000082.1:10767729-10781476 GCA_019843965.1 Rhynchomys soricoides
CAGCAAAACATCCTTTCGCCTGTGTCTGCTTCAGCAAAACATCCTTTTGCCTGTGTCTGCTTCAGCAAAAACATTCCTTCACCTGTGTGCCCAGGGAAACCATCGTTATAATCTAAGTCTCCAAAGAAACCAGAAATGTCCTCTTTCTCCCTTTCTTTCCTCCCTTTAAACCCTCTCATATACCCCTCGTTCAAATCAAATTCAAGGCTTCTTTCTGCATTGATAGTGCATGCATATATGTGTATATACGCACATATATATTTCTTTCCTTTTATTTAGATTTATTTATTTATGTATATGAGCATGCCATTTGCATGTGTGCCTGCATGACAGATGAGTGCACCAGACAGAAGAGGGCATCAGATCCCATCACAGATGATTGAGAGCCACCATGTGGGTGCTGGGAATTGAACTCAGAACCTCTGGAAAAGCAGCCAGTGTTCTTAAGCACTGAGCTGCCTCTCCACCCCCCCCCCCCCCCCATATATTTCTAAATATATCCTGCTCAGTTTGAATAATGTCGCTCACACCCATGTTTTCAGGGCTGACTATGGAGTCTTGAATATCTGATCAGTGTGTTCTTCTCTGGGGAAGAGTGTTCCTCCTACTCTTAGCTCCCCTGTAGTTTTTTATATAGGGTTATGGACGCATGATCTTTCCCTTGTCTGCTTTGGAATGTCTACCTTGTTGTCCTTGCTCGGCTTACGCTTAGGCACTCTTGTTGGTGAGACTGTATGGGATGGCTGTAGATTCCCAGATCACTAGGAACAGTCTCAGAGAAAATTCCCCAATACTCTGGCTCTTAAATCTTCCTGTTGCCTCTTCCACAGTGTTCCCTGAGCCTTAGGTGTGGAGGTCGTTTTGTAGATGTGTCTATCTGTTGGGGAAGTCCCGCCTCTTAACACGATGACAATGAAAACAGCCAATGTTCAGGCCATAGTAGCAGGGACTACTATGTTAATTTAGTAGTAGTTAATTTGGGGCCTTTTATTATATTAAACATGGAAAGCAATGGGTTTTGTAGTGACATCTCTGTCACGAATATCACCCACCCAGCAATATTCACCCTCTCTTGCCCCGCTTCTCCCAGCAGCCCCCTCTTCTACTTCCATGTTTTTATTTCCAGTCTAGGTTCCACTTGTGACAGGAGAGATGGCATGTTTGTTTTCCCAGGTCTGGATCATTTCACTTAGCACAGTGACCTCCGGTTCCGTCCATTTTCCAGCAAGTGCTATAACCTCAGTCTTTGTGGCTGACTAATACTCCACTGTGGCCACATTTTCCTGGCCATTCCTCTGTGGTGGGCTCTTGACCTGGTTCCACAGCTTGGCTATTGGGAATGATGTTTTGATAAACATGAGTGGTCAGGTGTTTTTCTTGGCTGAGTGCTGACTTTGATTTTTTTTAAGTTAGGGTCCCAGGAGTGGGATGGTGCATGGTGGTTCTGTTTTGGTTTTTTTGTTTGTTTGGTTGGTTGGTTTGGTTTGGTTTGGTTTTTCGAGACAGGGTTTCTCTGTGTAACCCTGGCTGTCTTGGAACTCACTCTGTAGACCAGGCTGGCCTCGAACTCAGAAATCCGCCTGCCTCTGCCTCCCAAGTGCTAGGATTAAAGGCATGCACCACCACTACCAGGCCGGTGGTAGTAGCTGAAGTTCAGATCTCTGTCTCTCTCTGTTTCTCTCTGTCTCTGTCTCTCCACCTCTAACCAGCACTGTTGTCCTTAGTCTTTCTGAACGGCAGCCATTCCCTTGGGTGAGGTCTACTTGCTGAGTGGTTTTGATTTGCATTTCCCTGGTGGCCAAGGATAAAAGCTTTTCAGTGTATTTATTAGTTATGTACTTCTTTTTTTTTTAAAAAAAGCATGGTCAGTTCAATTCATTTGCCCATTTATTGATTATATTGTTTGATCACTTGGCATTTAATATTCTTATTTTAGTTTCTTACTAGCTTATTTTTGGTTCAGCTCTTATGAACCTGCTTCTGTGATGGATGCCAGGTCAAGAAATGCTGAGATTTTAGAACTGAAGGACTGAGAGGAGCTGTCAAACAATGTGGGAGACAGATGTGTGACAGATGGGCAGTGAAAGGTTGGGGCTGTGGCACCCGGGTGTCACAAATAAAACATGCCAGAGTCAAGGGCTGAGAGTCCCCTGAGGGGAGATCTATGAGATGGATGGAGTTTCAGTGTCCTGGGGGAACCCTCAGATGTCCCAGCTGTCTTGCAAACCTCCTCCAGAAGTCCTTTCTGTCACACAGTTACAGATTCTGCTTTCTCTTCCTCAAACATCTGAAGATGTCCCTGGCTGCCTCTCTCTATGTTGTCCTCTTTACCTTCCTGGGCACAACCGGAAGCCACTGGACAGTAGGCATGCAGTTACAGCTCCCCAGGGTGAGGAGACAGGACCCTCCCGTGGACAAGTCACAGAAGCAGTCTGGAGCATTGCTTGTTGGGACTCAGCAGAATCCAGCTTCTCCTGGCCAGAGATATGGGGCTCCCACACTGTTTCTTGTTAGAGACAGATCAGGATTGCTTGCATTTTCCAATGGGAGGGGGACTGCCACCCTTGCCTTTAGTCATGAACGCTCCAGGGCTGGCATGGGGTCAAGGGACACAAGTCTATCTTAAAGTTGGCCCCTCTTAAAAACCCAAATACTATCAAACGTCACATTCCAGAAGCTAAAAATAAGCACAAAACCCGACATTTCCTAAGACTCAAAGGTCCCGGCCAAGAACTCTGTGGCTGCAAGTCCCTCTGTGAAGGGGCTGTCAGACGGCCATGCAGGAAGGGGCTGTGGCTCTAAGGCTCTTGTAGACTGTCTTGTCCCTGTCTTAGCATCTCCATGAACCAGTGGTGCTCCCCAGACACAGACAGCACTAGCTTGGGCTCATACCAAGACATCCAGTATCCGCCATGCCTTGAGATGTCCGATCTCTCTGGGTGAGAGAACTTGCAAACCTCTTGTGGCCTGAAAACAGAGCAGAAGCTTCCATTCCTCTGGCAAAGCCGAAAACGGACACACTGAGAAGCCTAAGGCCTCTGTGCTGCTCCTCAGTGGCTCAGACTGCAGTGATGTGCCCTGGCCTTCGTGAGGGCCAGGTGTGGGGAATCGAAGAGGGTGCTTAGGCATGCCCTCTTGGGTTGGAGGTCAGTAACAGAGGCCTACTCCTTCATCCTGGGGTGGGGTGTTTCTCCCTGAGCACAGCTGGCTCATATGAGCCTGGGGTTGGGAGAAATGAGCTTTCAGCCCCAATAGCACTCCGGCTCCAAGACACTGGGACTATTGACTTCCCCTGCCATGTCTGACACCTGGGGGCCATTAATGCTCCTCCAGCTGCTTCCTCTGCCTATGGGGTCAGAAAGGGACAATTGGACAAGAGGGGTGCTCCATGTGGTAACGCTAAAGCTGAGCAATAGCCTTGCAGGCAAACACTTCTGTGATTGTACCCATTGCCTTCCCATCTCCCATCAGGAGCAGGACCTTCACAAAGGGAACAAACAGAGTGAATGATACCAGTACTGTCCCAGATATCTGTTCCTGGGACACACAGGGAGGGACCAGCCTTGTCAACACAGGGCAACATGGTCTTCAGACACTCTCTGTCCTGAAGACAAAGCCTATGTGGGGAAGAACTGGCTTGCAGGCAGAGGGACAATGGGCAGGTCCTCGAAAAGGCAGCATCCCGCTGCCCACGTGGGGCACGCAGTTGGTCACCGCTCCTTGGCTGTCCCTCTCTGGCCCAAGTGACCCCATTTCCAAGCCCTCCGTCTGTCCCCTCAGGCAGGCATCTTCTCAGCACAGCACTGTCTGATGCTCCTGCAGAGCTCCTGCCCCAGAGGAGAGTGCGTCCTTGGAGCGGCTGCCTGCTATAAATACACATCTGAGTCAGAAAATCAAAGGCCTCCAGCCAGGCAGCCAGTCTGCCCGGCAGCTCCACAGAGTGGGGTCCAAGCCCTCCCGGGCCAGCCCAGAGCGGCCTACTTTCCAAGCTAGGCATACTTAACAATGACAGTATGGATGGGCAAGAAGGAGATCAATGCCCCCAAAGTTACTGTACCTTCAATGGAGAACTTTTAGGGTGGACAACCCCTCCCCTCCATTGGCTGAGAAGGGCTGATTCCAGGGACCATACTGCTAGGAACAGTCTCCTCCAGGTTTAACAGAGGTCCTGATGTCTGTTCTCTAACTTCTGAGGTAACCACACAATAGACTTTCAGGGTTTTAGGAGGCAGGAGAACTCCTAGACTTTTCCTAGACTTCTAGCAAATTTCTTGAGGTCTGGGGACAACCGGCAGAGACCATGTACCGAGGCCTCCCAGGAGGCTGATTCCTATCCACTGCTGGCTCTGCCTGGTGTCCCTGTAGGGTTGGCTGGTGCCTGCTGAGGCTGTCCCTTTGGTCTCTGGTGATAGTCACTGTCCTAGCCCAAGGCTTCTTTACACAAGCTTCTTCCCTATGGGTCAGGGAAGCCAGCTTCAGGGACTAGATCACATGGGATTCAGAACAGGGCTACAGTGGATTTGACCTCACTCAGTGTCTTAGGTAGGGTTTCCCTTTCTGAGAAGAGACACCATGACCAAGGCAACTCTTTTAAAGGACAACATTTCATTGGGGCTGGCTTACAGTTTCAGAGGTTCAGTCCATTATCATCATTCCAGGAAGCATGGCTGCACCCAGGCAGACACAGTGCTGGAGAAGGAGCCGCCAAGAGTTCTACATCTTGATCTGAAGGCAGCCAGGAGAAGACTCAGCATCCTTAGGCGGATGGTCTCAAAGCCCACCCCCACAGTGACACACTTCCTCTAACAGGGACACATCTCCTAACAGTGCCACTCTCTGAGCAAAGCATATTCAAACCACCAGACTGAGTGATTCCCATTCAGCTCATAGGTTGGCTCTGAGAACATAACTTTGGAAGGTCAAGGAAAGGAACACAGGGCCGGAAGAGATCCCTGTGATATGGGACATGCTTTCTAACTGGGAAGTCATTCCTGAATACTATGAGCTACTAGACATTGGTGCCCTGCCTATGACATCACCTGTTTGGGTGGCTCCGTGTTCAGTGATGCTGTTTCCAATGGAGCCCTTAGGGTCTGACACTGCCTAATTAAGACCACGGAGCAGCCTTGCCAAGTTGGCAGTGCCAAGGGAGGCTGATGGGGCCAGGGGACAAGTGGCCAGACAGTGAGCTGAGCTTGCCAGCATGTTTCTGTGAAAACCGGGTCCTGTTATGGTAAGCTGATACAGGCCTACGTGGGCGATGCAAGGGCAACAATTTGCTCAGGTCTGGGAAATGCAGGGTTCACCCTAGTGAGCCTGCTGCAGGGTGAGTGCCAGCAAGCGCTATTACGGTATGGACATCACAGAAGACCCTTTTGTCCTTTGTCCTCAGCACCCCTTGTTCTATTAGGTCCAGCACTTGAGCTCTCAAGCACCCCATTTAGCCCCTCACAAACCTCGCTGGAGGGGAGGAACCAGGGCAGGCTCTCAGGAGCATGGCCTGAAGATGTACTCTGAGGACAACCAGACAGACCCTGCCAGGTCTCCAAGGGTCACGGTGGCACCTATCCCTATCTTGCCAACCTTCTCCCCTCCCCATCACCTCCTGAGCCTCCCCACCCCCCCACCATTCAGGGCATGGTCTGATGTCCCTAAGAGATGGGTTCATACTCCCACCCTGGAACTTATTGTCACTTCATGAGGAAATAGGTGTTCAGGATTCTTGGGGTCAGGATACCCTAAATCCAGCTACAGGTCCTAAGGAACTAAAGGATAAAAATGAAGGCCAGGCCAGGCAGAAGTTGGGATTGTCACTGCTGAGGGTAGCTGACCTCGGGGCCTTAAGAACATAGCAGTCACTCATACATATGTCCGTCTGTCCCAGGTATCTCTATTCTGAGCTTGGAGCGCTCAGAGTCAACAGATGAGATGGGTCCTAGTGTGGGACACCCACAGAGAGGAGGTGCTCCTGAGTGTATAAGCAGACCAGGGTCAGGACTCAGAAGTGGGGATGGAGCTACAGGCTCTCATGAACTTTGGCTGGCACAGGTGAGGGTGTGTGTGTGTGCGTGTGTGTGTGTGTGTGTGTGTGTGTGTATTCCTTTTTCTTTCTTTTTCTTTAAAGATAATTTATTTTATGTATGTGAGTGAGTACACTAGCTGTCTTCAGACACACCAGAAGAGGGCATCGGATCCCATTACAGATGGTTGTGAGCCACCATGTGGTTGCTGGGAATTGAACTCAGGACCTCTGGAAGAGCAGCCAGTGCTCTTAACCTCTGAGCCATCACTCCAGCCCCCAGATTCCTTTTTCTTATGGAGTGAGGACGTGCGCGCACGCATGTGCGCGAACACACACACACACACACACACACACATGCAGGCACATGTGCTACACACACGTGCACATGCACATGCACACACATGCACAGGCATGTCTGTGCACACACACACATGAACACACACACATGCACGTACTTGTTCACACGTGCACAAAATGCACACACGTATGCTCATGTAGCGTCCAGAGACCTGCATCTGGCGACTGTCTTCCTCCCTTGCTCTCCACCTTATTTTTTGAACAGGACCTGTCGCTGAATCTGCAGCTCACTGATTGGCTAGATTTTCATGCTAGCATGCTTTTGGACCCTCCTGTCTCCACATTTCCAGAGCTGGGATTATAGGCATGTATCGCTCGCTGTGCCTGGCTTTTTCCATGGGTGGCTGGGGATCTGAACTCAGGTCCTCATGCTGGAGCGGCAAGCACTTTACTGAGCTGTCTATCAGCTCATTAAAGTGTGTTTCTTAATGGAAAAGTCATACCTGGTTCTAGAACAGGACCTGTCCTTTAACAGGTCCCTCATCTCTATGCCCTGGGGGGACCATCTTTGAGAGAGTAACCAGGGGAACTTGGAACATCTACTTTGTGGTCCACCAGTCCTATGGTCCTGAACTATCCTCCCCAGGCATCTTGTAGCCCCTCCGAATTCCGGGGTTCACATCAGCAGTGAGTGAACCTCCCACCCAGCTGTGTTTTGGAGGGCAGCACTTGGTGGGGGGATGCCATCAGCTCTTTGTCTAATCTGACTGTGGCTCACACTCCACCTGTCCAAGAGTCTGTGTATCTGGCTTTGGGGAGTTCAAGGCTTTGGCTCTTCTCTGAACATGAGAGTACCAGTGCCTGTGATCCTGTCTAGGATCCTGTTCTCTTGGCAGGGGAAAGGTACGTATTCTCAATCCCTGCTTCCCATATCATAACTGAGGGTTTACTCGGGTGTTGAAGTCCACTCTCCCAACCTGAAGAAGATACCTTCTAAGCCTTAGGCTCTTCTGTCTTCACCAGTGATCTCAAAGATTTGCCTGTCAGGCCTCTTCTTAGCAGCTCTGCCCAGCTGGGTAGAGGATTTCTCTATGGAAAGAAAGCCTTTGTTAATCACTCGGCTCTACACAGCACCAGGCCAGGGGTTCTCACTGCCCAGCACCACAGCTGGCTCCTCTCAGGACAAAGCCACCTTCATGGGCTCGTGCTGTCTTTCCCTACTGGTCATGCATACTCTGGAAGGTTCTACCTGCTAGATCAAGTGGCCATCCAGTCACGTAGGTGCTGGCATATTTGTATGCCCAGGCTTTGAGCTATAGGGTCAGGCTTCCCTGAGTCTTGAAGCTAAAAATAACTATGTTGGAATATAATTATTTTTTAGAAATCAATACAGGGATTTAGCTCATCAGCCATAGCTGCATGAGCCCCTCAACACTGCCCCAGTGCTCTGGAAGCCAGGGAGACAGGATCCAGTGCTGTCCGCCTCACATCCCTCCAAAGAGGCTGAAGCATGAGGCCGGAGGGTAGCAAAGTGTGGCCTGGCTCCTGATGAGGAGAGAGGCCCTCAGACCACTGAGTACACGAGCCTGGGACCTCCCCATGTCTGAGGGACTAAGAGCCCCAGAACGTTCCATTTCCGTTCTAGTCTCTTAGCCATCCAGAAGCAGGATGACACATGAATTGGTCTGACTGACCACTCTGGAAGTGATGCTTTCTCTCTGGAAGTGATGCTTTCTCTCTTCAGTTGGCTGGAATATAGAGGTGATGGCTGGCAGGTAAGATCCTCCCCTCCCCCGATTATGAATTAGCATCCAAGTATTGAGGTTGACTATAAAGCACAGAGCACAGAGCACGGAACCCCCGCATCCAGCCTAGGAGTACCTTGCTTAGAGAAATGATCATTCCATCCATTTAAAGCATTTTTATTCTTTTTTTCCCCTCAGATTTCCTCCAAAACGCTCCTAGGACTTACATGGGGTTGACTAGAAAGATTCTGAGCATCTGGCCTCAGGCATGGAGACAGGAGGCTTTACCACACGATATGCCATCTCAGAGAGGCAGCCAAGTGTGGTCAGGCTACGGCCATTTGCCCGAGTGCTGGGAATCACTGTTGTTGGATTCTTTGATTTTGTCTCAGCTGTCATCTCTCTCACAGTATGACTCTCTTCATCCCACACCTTTCTGTGTGACTTCCTGGGACGTCCTCCCTGTCCATGAGGGCACCATGTTGCTTGCAGTTTTATCAGTGGTACTCCTAAGGGTATATCTACTCTGCCATCTCATCGTGTCTCCTTGGTAACCAGAGATGCTAAGCCACTTCCAGGACCTATTGTTCATTTGAGTCTTCCCAAGTTTTGAGTCCTGTCTCTTCTACTTCTTGGTACTATTATAGTTTTGGCTGTCCCCTACAGTAGTCCCGCAGACAGCAGCTCGGGGAAAGGGCAGTGCCACTCACCTGGGTGACACTGGCAAGAACCCTAAGAGCGTTCAGACAGCTTGCTTATGTGCCCATCCGACAACACCCAGTCTGTGAAAGGGACAATGGGGGCTCTGATGAACTAGGTGACACCTGCATCCTCCATGGGCATACAGTGGGGGACAGTCCCAACATTAGGCAGAGAAAAGACATAAGACCACCACAATATGCATCACACACACACACACACACACACACACACACACACTACACATAAGCAACATAATACTGTTGCTTTCTGTTATCATTGCAAAATATGGGAGTCACCAACTTTACGAAAGAACTGTGTTAAGAGACACACCTGGTGGTGGCGCACACCTTTAATCCCAGCATTTGGGAGGCAGAGACAGGCAGATTTCTGAGTTCGAGGCCAGCCTGGTCTACAGAGTGAGTTCCAGGACAGTCAGGGCTATACTGAGAAACCCTGTCTCAAAAAAACTTGAAAAGAGAGAGAGAGAGAGAGAGAGACCTGTATGTATGAGAGAAGATACACAGGGCTTCTGAAAGACATACACAGCCTGTCAAGAGAGGACCTACAGAGCACAAAATAATCCCCCAGCAGGGCCACACTGAAGAGGTGGGCAGATAAAATAAACCCTAGCAGAAAGGTATGTAGGGAGTTGGGATGTTGGTGAGCCTTGCTATCTTTAGCCAATCTGTATTTATTCACAGTTCTCGAAAGAACACACCAAGTCCATGATAGAGAAGAGTCAGCTGCACATGGTTGATGAACAGGGCAGAGGCGACCCAGCCTCCTTGACTGCACAGCCACTGCAGGGATGAGATTTCCTCCCTGCCCTCAGTATCAGTTTGGGATTTGCTCACTGCCCATATGGCCTCCACGCAGAAGCCCTGGACTTGTACCTAACCACCTACGGGGTTTCACACGCAGCCCAGAGAGCCTCCTCATCACTACAGGACCATGTCCCTTAGCCCTGACTGTCCCTCCTCACTGCCACTCCACCACCTTCTTGATTTCTTCTCCTCTTGCTACAACAAAATACACCGAGGAGAGCAACTTAGGAAGAAAAGGTTATTTTGGCTCACAAGTCCAGGTTATAATCTGCCACAGCAGGGAAGTCATGGAAGTTGGAACTGCCATGCTGAACAAGTGTCTGAGCTTGGCATGCTTTCTCCGTTTATATAGTCCAGGAAGCCCAGCCAGGAAATGACCCCACCCACAATTAAGATGGATCTTCCAATGTCAATTAATGTAATCTAGGTAACCCCCGATCCCCCTACCAAGAAATATCTAGAGGCCCATCACCCAAGGACTTCTAGATTCTTGCAAGTTAATGATAAAAGCTAACAATCATAATCCACCTGACTTGTCAACCTATCACCCAAACTTGTCAACCCAAACACATCACTCTGAACCTATAGCTTTCTACTCCTTGTTCGCACAAGCTCAGGACCATGACATGATGCATTCAGTCCAAGGTCACGAGTCTCTATTGTTCATAGCCTTGAACAATTCCAACCCTTGAAAAATCCAAAGTCTTCTGTGAGTTCCTATAAAATAAAACCAAGTCACTTACTCCCAGCACACAGTGCAGAGTAAATAATCCTAGTCCCAAAGGGAAGAATGAAGACACAGTGAGAACAATTAGACTCATTAATCCCATTACCGGAGAGAAGAGACAGGTAGACCTCTGTGTTCAAGGCTAGCCTGTTCTATATAGAAACTTCAAGGCTAGCCAGGACCACATAGTAAGAGACTCTGGGAGAATGAGGGAGGGAGGGAGAAAGGGAGGGAGGGAGGGAGGGAACAGACAGACCAAAACAAGACCTAACTACAGCTGGGCAAACATCAAATACTACAGCTCTGCGTCTGGCATCTGGGTGTTGTAATCATCTGGGCTCCTGGGCTGTAAAAGGCTTAGACAGTTCTATCCCTCATCCCTCAGGCTCTGCTGCACTCAGCACACACTGATTCTCCTGGACCAGCTCTATCCTGTTCCTGTAGCTCTGCTCAGTGCCTGTCCCATGATCCTGGCATTCACAATACGCTAAGACCTCCCCTGCAACCTAGTCCTTACCTTTACAGCTTCAGACAACAGCCTCTCTGGGCCTCTTTGCAAGGACTCCAATCCAGACACACACTGGCCTCAGCTGGTTCCCACAACCACCTCAACAGTCCATCTTCCATGCCTTCAAGACCATGGACGGCGCCCACCACAAGCTCTGCCGCCATCTCAAGATGCTCTTCCCCCACCCCGATCCACCCGCCCCACCCCACCCCACCCCGCCCCACCCCACCCCTAAACTCTATCAGCTTGTGTTAGTGACCCCAGGGAAATACTTTCCTGGGCAGTTGCTTTTGAGCAACAGGGAAACTTTCACCTTATGCCCCCCCCCCCTTAAATAAATTTGGAGCTAAACACAATGGAGCCTCTGGAGGGTGAGGTTTCCTATGGTGCCAGATCAGCACAAGAGATGTCTCTTTAATGGTGCCTGTCTCTAACAGTCACAACTGCTTGCTCAGCACGGAGCATTCTGCTATCCTGGAATTTCCTCTGCTACACAAAATCAGTCCATTGTCTTTAAATTCACCTTTGCTCCGGTTCTCAAGACACAGGCAGAATGATCTGTATTCCTCGTAACACCTCTGTTGTGGTGGCTGGAATAGGTATAGCCCCATAGATTCATGTGTTTGAATGCCTGGCCATAGGGAGTGGCACTATTAGGGGTGTGGCCTTGTTGGAGTGGGTGTGGCCTTGTGGAGTGGGTGTGGCCTTGTGGAGTGGGTGTGGCCTTGTGGAGTGGGTGTGGCCTTGTGGGAGGATGTGTATCACTGTGGGGCAGACAGATGGCTGTAGCATACAGCGTGTGTCAGCTCTCCACAGTGCTGCTCTGTCTGTAACAGCCGGAGTCCAAGGATATGAACTGCTGTGTAGCAGACAAGATTAAAACAGTGGAAACTGTGATTAATGGAACACACCCACGCCAGCCACACCTTGGCGTTCCATAACCCAGGGGAAGGCATTGGTGCCAGTGTTGGGAGCACTTGGCAGTGCACCCAGGGGGAAGGGGCCCCCAAACATTGTGCCGTACACAGGTTCTTGCAGAAGCCTGGCCCGGCACGTCCCAGGGACACCATTGAGCCAAGTGCCCCGGCATCCAGCCAGGGCAACACAGACTCTGGCTGGCTCCCAACAGCTCCTGAGCTCTCTGAGGCCCCATCTACCTCAGCTGCCATTGATTCTGGACAGTATTTATGGTGTAGTGAGATGGATTCACCCTCTGGGACGGCCTGCAGGGATTTAATGAGCAGATATCAGACTCAAGAAGGAGGTGGGGAGCACTAGGGACTAGAGAAGCTCAAGCCCTTCCCCTGGGTGACAGGGCTGCTTCAATCGCTATCATGGGGACCTCCAGCCTTGGCCAGCAGCGCCCCCTCAGCACACATGCTGGACATCTTAACAAGCTTAGGGCCAAAGACTAAAGTTTTGGTACAGAGGAGTAGCTGACCCAACCCTCAGCTCAGTATCTGCTGCTACTGACTGCTTAATTAAAGTCTGGGCATCTGGTGGTAGAGACATCCCGTAGGCCACCCACCCTCTCTGACCCTCACTCTCAGTAGATGGGTTAATACACTGCCCAGTGAAGTCTATTCAGACTCTTGAAGGGGCCTGGGACAACACTGTTGGAATCCAGGAGACCCAGAATCCTAGTCCTAGGCTAGCCAAGGGCCAGCTTTTTCCTGGCAAGTTGGCCGTCCATGTGGCTATCGGATGGTATGGTCTTAGAGCTTATCAGTTCCCATACTCTGGCTCCTGATGCTACACTCATTCCCATCTACACTGGGGGCCACATGGGGCTGCCCCATCCAGGTGGGGGTGTCAGATAAGTCACCAATGTCCAGGCTTCTCTGCCATCTGGGTTTCCATCAGTTGACAGGGCCTAGACTTCCACAGGAGCCTGTCTCCACAGTAAGTCTGCTCCTGGCCTGTCTTTCACCATTACCTCTTTTTTTGTTGTTGGTTTTTTTTGTTTGTTTGTTTTTTAAAGACAAGGTTTCTCTGTATAGCCCTGGCTGTCCTGGAACTCACTCTGTAGACCAGGCTGGCCTCGAACTCAGAAATCCACCTGCCTCTGCCTCCCAAGTGCTGGGATTAAAGGCGTGTGCCACCACTGCCCAGCTCACCATCACCTCTTTACATGAAACCACTGCCCATCCAGGAAATGAAGTGGACATCAAGAGATTGAACATGGCGGTAAGTCCCCAGGTTTTCGAATTGGCCTCGGCTCTCACAGTGCTCCTGCAGTAGTCCAGCCAGCTAGTAGGAAACAGTGGGATGGAGCCACCTTGAAGGATGGCACCTCTATCCAGGCCACTCATAGAGCAGTCCTACTGTGTCCAGAGGAGGTTCTGGGAGCCATGTCGGTGTCACTGAAAACCCTGGGTCAGAAAAGCTGTGTGACACTAGGTTTCAATTCACACAAAAGCTGAAGCTGAGCTGCAGCAGGAGTGAACTGTCAGCTCATGTCCATCTGTGGACTGATGTCACTTCCAATGTTATCATACTGATAGAACTGTTTAGCATGGGAAGCCTGGCTTCTTCCACTCAGAAAGCCCATGGTCCCAGCTCATGAGTACAAGGCCATCCTGGCCTACATACCAAGACAAAAGAAACGGAGACTATGTAAGGAGACCTTGCATGTAGGCAGGGAGCACCTCCTGCTCCTGGGAGGACTGCTCGGCTGTGCAGGGCACAGCTGACTTTGAAGCCTAGCAGTGAGATCATTCTGCTCTGTGCCAGTCCACACATGTCCCCATCCAACCCTCTTGGCATTCAGGTGGGAGGTGATGTCTCCTTTAGCAACCAGTCATTGGTGATGTGACCACAGGCCTTTCTGGTCCTGACAGATGAGTTTGGACCTGGCTGTTGACTGATGTGAGCTCCCAGCTCTCTCTCTCTCTCTCTCTCTCTCTCTCTCTCTCTCTCTCT
>JADRCH010000082.1:10781486-10875234 GCA_019843965.1 Rhynchomys soricoides
CTCTCTCTCTCTCTCTCTCTCTCTCTCTCTCTCTCTCTCTCTTTCCAGAATGATCAGGGTAAGAAATCTGGCCAAGACACAAGACACGGGCCAAGCATTTCTATGTGTAAACATGAACTTGGTTCCCACTAAGTCTCCACCAGGATTACTATGAAGTAACCACAGAATCAACTGGGCGGAGTAATGCCGGGCCTGACAGGCCTGGGGGACAGTAGGGGAAAGGTCTATAAGGGTTATGACTGACACCTAGGGATATACTGACACCCCACAGCATGGAGACACCCCCACCCAGACACTCCTTGCTGCCGGGTCAGATTCTGCTACCATAGGTTTGGTGCTCATCTGTCTATATCCAGGGCCTGGCTTGCCTTGCCTCTCCTCTGCAGCTTCAGGGTAAACGTAGGTCCCCAGGGACCTGCATAGAGCATGGAAGGTAACCAACCAACCTCAGCTGTGCAGCCCACGGCACTGAGCCCCTAGGTTACTACATACATGACAATCATGTGCCACAACCCTGGGACGTTCTCTGGAATCGATGTGCCTGGCTCAGGCAAGGCCTGTGAGCAGTCCCTCTGTGGGACATGTGGTTGACAGAATTTGAGTTTGCTGTTTGCAGGGTGAATGAAGGACACGTGGAAGGATGCAGCAGCAAGGAAAGCCTTGCTGGAACATTCCGTGGGCATCTAAGCCACCCCAACTTGCTCTTCCCACCTTATAAATTCATGAGCATTAGACATCAGTGCTCCTGGTTATGATGGAGCCTCACAGGTTAGTAGCATCCTCCTGCCTGGGCCTGGACCCTGCCTTCCCATCTTGCTCTGCCCGGTGGTACCTGAGTCAGTAACTCTGAGCCTAGTGCCTTATCTGCCTCCCAAGAGCTAGAAGGAAGTGCTTCCAGGGACAGCATGCCCGCCTATGTGTAGCTCTAGGCAGGGTGCTCCTGGGCCCTGCTGAATCTCAGGACAGCCCCAATACACCACATCTGCTTGCAGGGAGAGTCTCACCAGGATGTCTTTTCCACAGTGGTGTTCACTGCCAACTCCCACTCGCAAGCACTCGAAGCTTACACCATGGCCCCTTCCACTGCCCTGTGGAACGGGACCTCAGTAGTCTCCAGGAGGGCACATCCTCTGGACCACTGTGGTCCCCAGACCAGCCAGGGCTCCTAGACCTTACTGGAAGAAGCTATTCAGGGATGCAAGAGGCACCGGCCCGCTCACAGCCTCCTCCAAGGTGTGTTAAAAATGGAACTGAAATAGCACCTCACCCTCTGAGCACCAACAAAAGCTGACAATGCAGACTAAAAATAACAGGTGTTTTTCCCGGAGGCGACAGAGTCAGGCTTGCACCGGCACTCCTCACCCCTCCTGTACTGAAAGGGGCTAGGACTGCAGAACCAATTGGCCCTGGATCTCAGATCTCATGGGCTCGTAGAGACTGTGCGAAATCCTGCCTAGTGGCTAGAGGTACTACACATCTGCATTCCTACTGTGTGTCAGCGCTGCTGCAATGGGCTAGGTGTGGGCAGCAAAGGGCCCCTTGTAGGGGTTCTTCTTTGCCTTAACCCAGAGCCACTGTGTGATCTCCATGTGTTCCTCGCTATCCTGGTCCTCTGAACCTGGTGAAGAGGTGGGGGTGGCAGAAGAAGACATCACTTCTAAGTGTCCCTCTGAGCATGCTGAACCTCAGAGCAGCTTTTTCTCCCACCCCTGTGGTCATACGAGGATCTCCACATAGTCATGGCTTCTTGAGGCCTCTGAAGTGTGTGACTTGATGAAAGATCAGGAGACCCTGAGCAGGGGTTGTGGGTTGAAGCTCAGGTCAACTGAGGTCTGGGACAGCACTGCTCCCATCTTTCACCAAGACAGCTGTCCAGCCAGGATACCCCTCGGGGACATGCAGCTGGGGGATACCATGGATAGGCAACACCACTTTTGACAGAACCTCCCCCAGGATTCTTACTCAGCCTCAAAAGGGGGACTTGCATCCACATGGCAGAGTCTGGACCCATCCTACGGACTTTCCATGGGGACTACCATCCACAGAGCAAGCAGGACTGGAACCTCAATTTCCGAGTCCCATCATCCCTTGCCTGCCAGGGGCTGCAAACCTCAGCTGATATATAGATCAGGGACCAGAAGCATCTTGTTGGGTCAGCTGATCACGGGCAAAGCAGAGGGAAAAAACAAACTTAGAAGCACTGTGCATGGTGGATTCAAGTCTCTCCAACCACGTTGAAGTTCACAAGACAATCAACTTCTCGGAAGGAAGTCCTGAGAACCCTTCTGTGTGTCTGAGCCTTTTCTGGGGTCTACCAGCATGCTCCCAGTAAGGTGGGCCAGGGAGGAGGCCACCGAACTTCTCTAGGGAAGAACCCCACCCCCATCAGGGCCTGGCTTGGAGGAACAATGGAGACAGGTTTCCCTTGGTCCTAACGCATTGCCCAGGCCTCTACTGGAACTTAACGGTCTCATGGTATCCTCAAGACGTTAGTAAATGCTTAGGCTGAAGCAGTAATTCAGAGTTAACCATTCCTGGGGTCATAACAGACCCTGTTTGTCCTTTTCTCTGGGCCTTGGGAAACAGTTTGGCTTCTAGATCCTACTCTATGTGAGCATAGCAAGGCCTGAGGCCCCTGTGTGCAGTGTGCCAGATGTTGCTCCTGAGGCCTCTACAGGCAGAGCTGTATGCCCAGCCAGTCCCCTCACCCAGTCAGGTCCCAAGTATGACCCTGGTGACATCTTGTTCCTATCTTAGGTGAGATGGGCTGCTCACACCGGGTGTTTTCCAGAAAATGCATCATAATTTAGCTTCTAGAACTATGCCTGCCCTGCCCCTGCTCCCGGAGTCCCGGTTCTGCTGTGTGAACCAAAGTCCCAGAAAGCCTTACCACTGGGCAAGAAGCAGGGCTTCTCCAGTCCCACACCCAGGCTAGAATCTGGAAAATCCTCTCACGGGACAGATGACTGCAAAGCGTCAGTGTGCCTTGACTAAGCTGCAGAACCTTAGGCTGCCCCTAAGCAAATAAACACGTGGCCCAGGAGATCAAGTTTAAGGAGACATGTAAGCCAGGCATGTTGGTACATACTTGTAATCCCAGCACTTGGGAGGTTGAGGCAGGAGGGTGAGCTGGACCCTCTATAGTTGTCTCAAAGAGCAAGCCCATTTTATACACACTCAGAGGCAAATCACACACACACACCCACTTCCCAGCCATGCCCACAGTATCTCTCATACACCCATCCAAGGGCAGGCCCTCATCTCAGCGCCACAGCGTATTTACAGAAACACTGAACAGAAATGTCATTTTTGCGTATAAGCCCACTCAACTTTCCTGATGCTGATGCTGCTTCGTGCGCGACAACAGTACAAACATCTTTTCTCCTGCCCTCCTCCTCCCTCACAGTCCATTGCCACCAAAGAGCTGTGACTGGTGACAAGTAGGTAGTGACCCAAGGGCAGGGTGGGCAGAAGGCAGGGTTATTGTATGCAATGAATAAAGAGGTTTAACTGGTCTTGTAGGAGCAGGGTGTACAGGAGAGCAGTCTTCAGGCTGTAAACGTCTGAGGGGAGAAAGCCACAGGGGACGTTTTCTGCACACAGACCAGAGGAAAGTTTCGCCATGCCTCTGGGCTTCACTCACTGAAGGCTTTGCCACTCCCATGGGTGTGAGGCGTAGGGGTCTGGGGTGGTTTAAATGTAGAGTGACCCTGATAGGCTCAGATTTGTGAATGTTTGGCTCCCAGTTGTTAGGAAGGATTAGGTGTAGCCTTGTTGGAGGAAGTGTGTCATTGGAGGTGGACCTCAAGATTTCAAAAGACCACACAAGGCTCAGTGTCTGTCTGTCTGTCCCTCTCTCTCTCTCTCTCTGTTTCTCTGTCTCTGTGTATGTCTCTATCTCTATCTGTCTTTGCCTCTCTGTGTATGTCTCTATCTCTATCTGTCTCTGCCTCTCTGTGTGTGTCTGTTTCTCTGTCTCTGTGCATGTGTCTGACTCTGCCTCTCTCTGTGTGTCTCTGTTTCTCTGTCTCAGTGTATGTCTCTGTTTCTGCCTCTCTCTGTGTGTCTGTTTCTCTGTCTTTGTGTATGTGTCTGTCTGTCTGTCTGTAGGTCTGTCTATCTGTCTCAGCCTCTCTCTGCCTTTTGTTTGCAGATCAGATGCAAGCTCTCAGTTACTGCTCCAGCATCATGCCTGCCTACAGCCATGCTTCCTGCCATGATGTGTAGGACCTTGAAAGGCAGCCTGGTTTCTGGTTGAGCTAAGGTTTAAAACCCTGGAGCCCCAGTAGGGGGTCCCCAGCAGGGGACAATCATGCAAGGGACAGTAGGCATTTTGCCATGCTCCTGAGCCCCAGTCTCCTGACACGAGGCCACAGCTCTCCATAGGTCTGTGATCATCAGTCACATAAGGGCAACATCCAAGCCCCTCCACAGGTAGAGGTGTGGTCATGTAGCCTCAAAGACATTCCCATTTTAATGAGGCACCTAGAGGCTTAGCCAATAAACTCCCTGCAAAAGGTATTTTAACCTCAGACCTGCCCTGAGGTTGAGGGGTATGGTTTCACTCATGGCCATGACAATACACCCTAAAACCATGGACTGTCTCTCTTCATCAGGATCCACCATGGCCTTCGTCTAAAGCACCGCATCTAGTCTCCCGCAGAAGGCCTCTCAGCGCTCCCAGCCATGGTCTCTACCAAACCAACCCAGCTAGCCGGTGACAAGCCAAAGACTCGGTCCCTGGCAGGACCCAGCTGGGCTCCTCCCCACCTTTCCCCCTTGGCCCCGGGCTAGATCTGGTCCGTGGGCCCCTACTCTCTCAGCTCTTCAGTGGCATCCAGCTGCGCCTGGGATACCCAAGAGCCTAAGAACCAGACAGAGCCGGCTCCGTGACTCCCCCAGCACCACAGGCCATGCTCCCCCAATCCTGGTGACTGGTGGCTTCTCACAGCCTGACATCTATCCGGCAGTGCTGTTGGGTGAGCAGGTCAAACTTCCCAAGCCCTGCGGCCCAAGCCATGGGATGGACTAAGGACCCTCACACCACCACCTTTAACCCAACAATGATGATCACGAATTCACCCTCTAAGACTGTGAGCTAGCCCCCAACTAAATGCGTTCTCTTATACGTTGCCTTGGTCATGGTGTCTCTTCTCAGCAATAGAGCATTGACTAAGACAGGGTCCCTGGCATGGCCTCGCTCATGTCAAAACCATACACTCATTTGGGACCCCATCCACTCCCTGCATCCTGGCACCAACTAGAACCATGGCACTTTACCATATGCTGCCCCAAACAGATATCCATCTAAACAGTGAGTGAACTGCTCCGCCGGTTCTAAGGCCAGTGTGTTCAACTCAGGTGTCTTGCCAAGCTGAGAACCCAACAGGTTAGCAGGCTGCATGCAGGATGGCTCCTTCCCAAGGCTGGCAGGAGGCCTCACCCTGCCACCTGCCCCCAGTGCTACCCTAGACTCCAGCCTGGAGTTTCACAACCTTGTCTTGAAAGTGGCAGTTGCTTGTGCCTGTCACACACATTTGGCAAATGAGGGCCCCTTAAGTGTTAACATGGGGGCAGGTGCCAAGGGCATGAGGAGCCATCTCGGAGAACTGCTGCATCCAGCTTGGCCACCCTGGGGTCCTAAGGTCTTGTTTCAGTAAACCAAACAATGAAGCCTAAGGCTCCTTTCTCAGCCACTCAGAGACCATGATCCCTCAGGAATGAGGCTGAGGAAGCACTTGTGTCCTCTTCCTGGGTCACTCCTTTGGCCCCTAGGAAGGAGGAATGGAGAAAAATACCTGTATCCTCACGAGAGAGCTACTCACCAAAGAGGAATTTGTGTCAAGAGACTCGGTGGTCTCCAGCAGGGGCAGGGTGCGCAATGCCCTACAGGGGCAGAGGGAAGTGGGGTGGCCAGCCGCATGCCAGGTGTGCCCACATGACCCCATGGCTCTGGGCAGGTAGGAAGAGTAACCTTTTGTGCCTCAGTTTCCCTATTTTTCAAAGCAGGCAACATGGGTACCTGGCAGTAGTACATGGGGAAGAGGAAGACTATGAAGCCAGCCTGGTCACCTGCAAGGGTGCTGGCCTGTGCCTGTGGTGACTTCTCAGTCCTGGCCTTGTTGGTGTGAACTGCACAGCTCACTGTGGACTTCCTGCCTTTCAGCTGGAGGCACAGTGCTGGCTCGGGACACGGAGGCACGCTGCCATTGCAAACCAAGATGACGCGCACATTTTTCTAGGTGTGTATAGTAGAAACAAAACCAAAATATTAGCATAAGGCTAAGTTTGTTTTACAGCAGCAATGATCTATGGCGGCACTTGTTTGAATTTGTCTAAACAGCTTTCCCAATGCTCACAGACACTGCCAGCTTCCTGCCCACTGTCCTCTGGGGCTCCAAGGATAATCTCTTCAGCTGACATCCAGAAGAAAGACACCTCTCAACGAAAGATCATCCTAACAATGTTCAGGCTCCCCAAGCCCTTGGATAGCTGGGTATGAAAAGAATCCAGGCTGGGTCTGCCCCACTGAGGGTTGCAGTAGAGCCCAAGGGTACCCTGGCCTCGGAATGATTGATGGCTACGGTCCCCTCTCCTGGCTAGAGCAAGAGGCACGGGCTCTATAGCACAGCTCCAGCCTCGCTCAACACTGATAGCAGTGACTTTTATCCACAGGTCCCGCAGCACCAACTCAGCCCCTCAGACACGTGAGTTCTAGACTGCAAGCTTCTTCCTAAACCCATGGGAAACCACCCGGCCAGGAGAAGCCGCTCTGGGGATGGCGACAGCAGTGTTTCATAGCACCCTCCCCAGGAACTCAGCCTAGAAAGAGATGAGGAGCAGGCTGCCATCCGTGTGTGGGAGCTGAGCTCACAGGGCCAGTGACTGACAGGTGCTGACAGAGACTCAGATCCACACACAACTTCAGGCCTGTTTCCCAAGCTCTCGTCATCCCCAGTCCCGCCTTCATTCAGAGAAGCATTCATCCACTCATCACCACTGTAGAAACAGCGAAGTGTCACATGGCTCAGAGCTCAGAGCCCAGGAGGAGGATGGCGGGGCCAGTGGAGTCTTTGGGGGAGACTTGGTGGGCGAGTGTGCAATGCTTAATGGACGGCTAAGGCTAACATGTTATATTACACTGATCTCAGCTATGACGACAGCTCAAAGCCCTGCTGTACTCATACTTGGTGAGACTGTCATAAGGCTCCACACACCATGAGCTCTGCTACCAGCTGCTGCCGGTGACCATCCTCGCATCTATTGCTGGCCTAAGGTTTGTTTCTCAGGAGCTGACTGACTTATGAGACAGTGTCTTTCCCTGATACCTGAGGCTCTGCAATTAAGCCAGGCTGTGTGGCCAGTGAACTCCAGAGATCTGCTTGCCTCATAGAGATTACAAATGTACACCCAGTTCTTAATTTTTAAAAACATTTACTTAATTATTCATTTTATGTATATGAGTACACTGTGGCTGTCTTCAGACACCAGAAGAAGGCATCGGATCCCATTACAGATGGTTGTGAGCCACCATGTGGTTGCTGGGAATTGAACTCAGGACCTCTGGAAGAGCAGTCAGTGCTCTTAACCGCTGAGCCATTTCTCCAGCCCTAATTTTTTTTTATTTATTCTTATCTCATATATTACATCCTGATCACAGTTTTCCCTCCCTCCTCTCTTCCCAGTCCCCCCCCCCTCCACTCCTCCATTCCCTTCAGAAAAGGGCAGGCATATCAAGTTGCAGTAAGACTGGGCACCTCCCCTCATGCTAAAGCTAGACAAGGGAACCCAGGAGGAGGAAAGGGGGCCCAACAGCAGGCAAAAGAGTCAGAGACAGCCTCTGATCCACTGCGAGGAGTCCCACCAGAAGACCAACCATAACACACACGTAGAAGGCCTAGGTCAGACCCATGCAGGCTCCCTGGTTGTCAGTTCAGTCTCTGTGAGTCCCTAGGAGCCAAGGTTAGTTGATTCTGTGGGTTTTCTTGTGGTGCCCTTGACCCCTCTGGCTCCAATAATTTTTCCTTCCCCTGTACAACTGGTTCTTTAAGTGGGTTCTGGGGATCAAACTCGGGTCCTTGTGCATGTGCGACAAGCATTTTGGTGACTGAGCATTGTCCAGCCCAGTGTCCCCCTTTTCTTGAATGTGGCTACTGCAGACACCACCACAGCAGTAGGTTAGCATAGCTGATGTCTTAGTTGGGGTTTCTACTGCTGTGATAAAACACTATGACCAAAAGCAACTTGGGGAGGAAGGGCTTACTTTAGCTCACAGTTCCACACCATCGTCTGTCACTGAGGGAAGTCAGGGTAGGAACCAGAGGCAGGAGCTGATGCAGAGGTCATGGATGAGAATTGCTTACTGGCTTGTTCCTCATGGTTTCCTCAGCCTGCTTTCTTATAGAACCCAGGACCACCAGCCTCAGGGTGGCGCTGTAACTTTAATTTTGTTCAAAATCTATTTTTAATGATATTCTTAATGCTTTAACCCCTCCTTTAGCCCACCATTCACCAGAGGTCGTGGAAAAGAAAGGATATGGGGGAAGTGGACCTGTTTAGAAAGGTTCCTTGGAGCAAATCCCATCTGTGTTGTCTGGAAATTGGCAGTTCAGTTCACAGGTCAGCAGCGACAGCTTGATCCATTGGCAAATACCTCACGGATACACCAGCAGTCCAGTTCGGTAGAGTCGGGATAGCAAACAGGAATCAGCAGCAGTGGCACTGCCTAGCAGAGACAGCCAGGCCTCAGCCTCATCTCCAGTCATCAGGAGGGACCAGGAGGAACACCAGGAGAAGTTCTCAGCTGTGCCTCTCTCAGGGAGCAAAGATCATGGAAGACTCATAAGCACTGTACAGCTAGGTCTATAAGCCTAGCTCAGCCTTAGTCACTGTCGGTTGAGTCCTATTTATACCTCCAAACATCACGTGTTCTCACGTGTCTTGCCTCAGCAAGGGTTTGTCTCAGCTGACATCACTCTGCAGATCAGCTCAAGTCAGAAGCAGCACACCACCAGAAGTTTTTTGGTGCGTTTCTCTCTATGGAGCCCCCACAAATGCAGCTCAACTATGTAATGTAAGGCAGACCAATACATGCGTGTTGTTAGGGAAGATTCCCTCATCACGTGTCCTTCCATGTGCTTGCTTTAGCAGAACATCCTCTCTCCTGTGTCTGCTTCAGTGAATGTTCCCTCATGGGTCTGCCACGGTCTCGCACCTCTGTCCACTTTGTCCCAGTCCCAGTCCACCATCCAACACAACTAACTCTCCAAAGAACCCTTACGTTTCTACTTCATGGCACTGTGCCCCTCCCCCTCAGCAATCATTAATCAAGAGAATGTACCTCAGGCTTGCCCACAAGTCAATCTTAAAGAGACATTTTCTCAATTGAGGATCTCTCATCTCAGATGACTCTAGCATGTATCAAGTTGACATAAAACTAACCAGCATATCTACATAGACGTCTCTTGTGTGTGCTGACTGTTCCTTTAAGTCTATGCCCAGAAGTGGCATAGCTGGATCTTATGGCTCTACTTTTATTTAGGACATTTTGTTTTTGTTTTTGTTTGTTTGAGGAATTTACAGCTGACTTCCATCAGGGCTAGACATCTCTGCCAGCATGCATATTTGTTTGCAGTATGGACATTTGAATCCAGGGCCTCAGGCATGCTGGGTTAGTACTATGCCACTGACCTGTATCCCAGCCAGCATTTTCTCACTCCTAGCTGCCACAACAGACTTTGTGCATTTATCGATCACTGGCACCTCTTCTTCTCTCATTGGTTTATCCTCCATTCACTAGTTACACTCCTTGATATCTTCAGTTATGTACTCCGAGTCTGAATCCTCTGAGGGACAGATCCATTTCCTCCCCGGGCCCGCTCTTCACTCCGATGACCATTTCCTCTGCAGTGCGCACTTCTGGGTTTCATACACTCCCACCTCTTGGTTCTCACTGTTATTCCTGGGCTAGCACAGCCCTCCTCTGAGCTGTTTCCTGCACTGCTCCCCTGAAGGGTTTGCTCTGAATTTCCTGTACTTAGCAGTTCCACTGTGTGGGACCTTCCATCACAGTTGGAGGTCACTTTAGTACAGGGTATGAAGTGAGGATCTAGTTTCTGTCTTCTGTATGTGGACATCAGCTTTCCTGACACTCTTTGCTGATGAGGCTGTCTCTTCTCCAGTAAGTTTTTGGAATTTTCATAGATAGTTAGGCGGTTGTAGCTATCAGGGTTCAGTTAGTTGGTTTACATGTCTGTATCTGTATCAGACCGTGTTGTTTTTGTGTCATGACTCTGCAATACGCTATTACTCTGTTTTGCCTGCATGGCCCTGGAGGACAGTTGTGACTTGCCATGTGGGTGCTGGGAATTGAACTCAGGACCTCTGGAAAAGCAGCCAGTGCTCTCACCCACTGAGCCATCTCTCCATCCTCTTGTACTGCTCGTATTGCTCAGGATTCCTTTGACTATCTGGGGTCTTTTGTGAAGAATGTCATTTTGAAAGGACTGCATTAAATCTATTGATTGGTGCTGGAGAGATGGCTCAGTGGTTAAGAGCACTGACTGCTCTTCCAGAGGTCCTGAGTTCAATTCCCAGCACCCACATGGTGGCTCACAACCATCTGTAACGGGATCCGCTGTTCTCTTCTGGTGTGTCTGATGACAGCTACAGTGTACTCACATACATAAAATAAACAAATAAATCTTTTTAAAAGTCTATTGATTGACTTGAGTAATACAGCAATATTTACAATAGTGATTCTGCCAACCCATAAGCATGGGAGATCTTTTCATCCTTTGGTGGTTTAATCAGTTTCTCTGTCCCGTGTTTAATATTTAATTAACATTTTAATTATTAATTGCTTTCACTCTTTTGTTTTCATGGATGGGTTTTGGTGGCTTTTTTTTTTTAATATTAAAAAAAAATCAATTGTTCATATGTATGTGTCAGGAGGTCTGTGTATATATGGGTGTAGGCATTCATGGAACCCAGTAGAAAGCATCAGGACCCTTAGAGCTGGAGTTACAGGCAGTTGTGAACTGCCCAGTGTGGGTGCTGAGAACTGAATCAGGTCCTCTGCAAGAGCAGTCTGTGCTTTTAACCACTGAGCCACCTCAGTGTATACACTATACAGAGACTGTATAATTTTTATCATCGTGAAGAGGGTTATTTCTAGTCCTACTTCCTTCTGGGTTTTTACCATGAAAGGGTGTCAGCCAACTTTCTATTGTCTCCAAGAAAGAAAAGATATCCACGGGCTGAGAGTCAAAGAGCAGAAAACAATCTGCCAAGTGACCAGAAACTAAGGAAAAGCTGTCTTAGCTGATAAAGTAGATTTCAGACCAAAATTAGTAAGAAGAGATAAAGAAGCCCACTGTGATTTAATAAAGAAAACAATCCATCAAATACATAACAATTGTAAATACATACACACCAAATGCTGGGGTTCCCTATACCATAAGACAAACACCAACAAACCTAAAAGATAAAAATGGTCCAAATACAATACCCCACTGTCATCTCTAGACATGTCATCCAAACTAAAAACCAATGAAGGACCCTCAGAGTTAAACTATATAATAGATGTAATAGACTTAGCAGATAGGCAATACCCAGTATAAATAGTACACACTCTTGGCAGCAGCCCATAAAACTGTCTCTAAAGTAGACCAAGTTCCAGGCCACAGATTGATCTTTACCAAACACAAAAGAATTTAAACTATCACTTGTGCTGTATCAGCTCACAGTACAATCAATGAGAAACCAACAAAGCAAGAAATGCAACAAAGAGACACAGATACACGGAGAGTGAACAATACAGCCTCGAGCAATTAATGGGTCACTGAAGAAAACAGAGGGGGCAGGGAGTTAAAAGTCCCCAGAGTCAAACGGAAACAAAAGCAAACTTACCATAACTTCTGAAGGACATTGAGGCAGTTGTAGCTATGAGTAACTTTTCTTAAAAAAATCAGAATGATCTCAAATAAATAACCCAATGGTGCATTTCAAGGTCCCAGAGAAACAAGAACAGTTCCAACCCAAAAGCTATTGACGTGAAGAAACAATAAAGACCCAGGCAGAAACAAATGAAAGGGGGCTGGAGGGATGGCTGCTCTTCCAGAGGTCCTGAGTTCAATTCCCCGCAACCACATGGTGGCTCACAACCATCTGGAATGGGATCCAATCTCCTCTTCCGGTGTGTCTGAAGGCAGCTATTGTGTACTTACATACATAAAATAAATAAATTATAAAAAATTATTTAAAATTTTTTAAAAACTGGAGACACAACCGCCTTCAAAATCTCCCTGGCAACTGTCCCAGGACTAGCAAAACAATTACACATGTCCTTTCACATGGAAGCAAAAGAGGCTCTGCAGGGGTCACAAAGCAATCAAAGGTATCACAATGACTGATGTCAAACTGTCCAACAGTCATACACCCAGTATGGCACTGGTCTCTGTTTCTATTCCCGTCGTGGTAAAACACCCTGACCAAACCAAACTTAAGGGAGAATGGGTTTACTTCAGCTCACGTTTACAGGTTGTGGTCCACCATGCTGGTGTGGTCCAGGCTGCAGACACTTAAAATAGCCGGTCCCACAATCAAGAAGTGGGGTGTGGTGAATGCAGGCTGCTGTGCAGGTAGACATGAGAAATGGATGGGATGAAGAGAACGGGAGCGAAAAAATTCCATTAAAAAATTGAATATGAGGTAGATGGAGGTAAAATAACAAACATAAACTATTTTTTGAAAGAATAATAAAATAAAAAGACTAAGAGACAGTTCTTAGGGCTTGTGCGAAACCGGGATCAGGACGGTGGCTGGGGACAGTGGCCCAGCATAAGACATGTAAGGATCTGGCAGGAGCTGTCCTACTAGGCTAGGATGGCCTATACATGAATAAGAAGCCGGGCTCTCAGAATGCAAGGGGCCTGGGATAAATGAAGCAGGTAGCTCACAGTAGGACTGGTTGTGATTTGGATGTGATCAGTTAGGACAGGGTTTGATGTTTCTGGGGTGAGAAGACAGGTCTTCGTGGCTCATCCCAGGGTCTGGTGGCACCTGGCTAAAGCAGAGTCCAACCTCAGGGAACCCTCAGCCTGGGGTTAGACAGAGGCTGGAATATGGTATGCCTTCCCTGCCCGCAAGCCGTGAGTTCATACACACTGGCTCTCCTCAGCCCTGACCAGACATAAACCCCCAAGGAGCCTCTGCACCCCGGAACGGTCCCACGGGAACAAAAGGCTGCAGGTCGGGTCACATATGAGTGGAGAGGCTCCTGAGGATGCTAGCAAAAGATTCGTGTGGAAGGGAAGTCCCCGTGCGCGGTGGAGACACTAGGAACTCAAGGCCCAGCAGCACAAGAAAAATTAATAACCCACTCACCCTGCCAACAGGAAAAATAATAACAGAAACATGGTTTTCTCAACAGGCCCCAGAGCAGAATTCAATGAAAGTTGACATCTCTGTGTGATAAAAATGGTATACAATTAGCAATAACAGGTTTCATCGCTCTTCGGATGGAGGACATGTTTAAAAGCAAACGCCTACAGGGTACCTGTGAGTATGTGCAGGCTTGCCCTAAGAACATACATACTCATTTAAATGCATATGCTGCACACACCACATGCCTCTGTCCTGAGGATGTTGTAGCATGAGCACACACACACACACACACACACACACACACACACACACATCTTCATTTAGGTGGCCGCTATTTGACAGGTATCGACCCAAGGGTTCCAGAAAGCCTCCAGACTTCATGCTGGCTTAAGGGCCGACATACTGATGAGGCAGGAATGTCTGAAGGGGAAAAGTGGAAAGACAAACAAGCAAGCAAGCAAGCCTGGCCCTGGGTCAAGAACCCTCAGCAGGTGCACATGACCTTTGTGCGAACAGCCAGCAGTGTCTTAGCTTGGCCTCCATGAACAATACTGGCTGGCTGTATTTTCATATCAAGCTCTAGATGTCGTGACACTGTTAGTGGAAGTCATAAATGACCATTGACCCAAAGGGATTTGACAGACACAAGATCTCTTGGACACCCAGGTAACTCTGTTCCACCAGTCTGTCCACTGCTAGCATTTGCCTCTTAGGTGATTGCCTATGTTTCATGCCCAGATAGTCACAGCCCAGGGATGCTGGGCCAAGTTTATTGTAAAAAGATATTTAGCCACATAGAAAGCCCTTGTTCACACAGAAGTGCAGGAAAAAGGGGTAGCAGCACGGATCTTGAAAGGTGTCTCTGTCCCCTGGGGTTCAGGGACACTCTTAGTTGACAGTCTTAGGGAAAGAGAACAAAGGATGCACATACCCAGAAAGGGATGCAGGGATCTTCCACTGGGCTGTAGGAAAGGCTCCTTGGAGAAGATAACCTTGGAAGACTTCAGGAGGCTCAGGAAGCTGGATAGTGTCCCTGTAGTCAAAGGGATGGCCTGACAGACCCTCAGAGGGACATCAGCAATGACCGTACAGGAAGATCCGGGGTTGGAGGAGACCTAAAGTTGGGCTGCAGACCTTTGAGAATTTGAAATTTGCCGAGGAGAGGCCTAGGCCCAGGCTGCCTCCCTGCAGCCTCATCCCTGCCTGGTTCCTTAGGAAAACAGGCCTGGGCAGAAACTGCCCTTTCAGAGCTGAGCTTCAGGTCTCAGGGCTGAAAACAGGGGGCTCCCAACTCAAGTCACCCAACTGATGGGCACACTCACCATCCTAAGTCCCTCCTGAGTCAGTCTCTAAATCTGGATATTCATCCCTGGTAAGACTATGCAGTATTGTGGTCTGCAGCGCTCAGTGTGGGCAGGTCCAACCAATGGCCTGGGTGGTCCCAGCTGGGCCCCTGAAGATACTGTGGCTGGTATCCCTGGGGCCTAGAGAGTTGGGAGATGGGTCTAGGATAGATACTGGTGATTCTGGTGTCTGTGCACTACAGAGGTAGACATTAGGGCCCTGGAGCCACACCAGGCCTCAAAGTGAACAATACTGACGAGCAGCAGAGATCAGTGGAACAGACTGGGCCCCTCACATAAATACCTCATCCTGAAGCCCTAATATGGGGTGCCCACCCCTTGTCTGGGAGACCTGAGAGTCAGTACGTCTGGTGGTCTCTGGCTAAGCAGCAGGGCCAGCAAACAGCTGAGCCCTTGCTGGAGGCTGGGGCATCGAAATTGAACCAGCTAGAATTTAGCAAACGGAGGAGACAGTGGGGTCTCAAGAAGCCCATGGTATCTCCTACAGCACAGCTCACCCCAATCCAGCAATCCTAGCCAGATGTGCCCTGGCCAGGCCCACCCCCAGGTCAGCCCTGGGTTCCAGGTTCAACCCTAGGTCAGAACCCCAAGATGGGAGAGAAGCAGGACCTGTCCAAGACAAGGGCCAGGGCCAGGCTTCTTCTTTTCCACTTCAGGTGTATGGAGCCTCAGAGCTGCCTGACAGTCTTTGGGTACCTGGGAACAGAGACGGCTTGAGAAAAGCATTCCCTGCTAAGGGTTCCAGAAGTCAGGCCTGGGTCAGCTCTGGCTTCTCATGATGGGCCACTTGTTCCTCCAGATTGGTAGACATCTCTTAGGGATCTAATCTGGAACAGATCACTAAGACATCCATTCCAGGGACAAGAGCCCCACAGCACCAGGCCTCAGAAGCTTGGCTGGGTTAGATCTGCTCCCTGTTCATCCTCTAGTTGTGTTGCCCGTGAGCTGGCATCTCTGCCTTGTGGCGCATGGCCTAGCCAAGAGCAGCAATGGCCATTCTCAGCCATCCTCTCCTGTCACTAGAGCAACTTACCTTTAGACTTCTAACCCTTCAGTCTGGGCCATGAGGAGGACACAGTTCCACAGATAGAGTGGCAGTCTCCTTACAGCTTCTAAGACAACCCAGTGACAGCCACTGTTCCTGCTGGACACCTCCTGCCCACTTGCCCAACCAGTCCGTGAGCTTCAGCAGATGTAATAGGAGGCTGGCCAGAGGCTGGCTCCCTCACTAGGGCTAGTCAGACCAGACACTGGGGCTTGCGATCAGTGTAGTTCAAGAACAGTAGGTGTGGACAGCTCCTGGGGAGGCCTCATACTTAGGTGGGCTGTGGCCACCAAGTGATACTCTTGGGGCTCTGGTCCCTACAAGCTATCCCTTCCTTGGACCTCCTGACCCCAAGGAGGGTCGGGAAACACAGGATGTAGGCCTGGCTAGTCAAGGCCAGGTACCCTGGGCCCCTAACTTTATGCCCTGTTCAGAATCCTCTGAACTCTCTATTACTTCCCAGCTGCGGTTTCTTCTTCCGCTGACTCTACCACACCTGAGGCATCTTTCCATCCCACCCCCTCATTTCCCATGACATCAGCAAGCACAGGAGTGAGGTGGGATGTCCCTGAAGGCTGTCCCCACAAGTCAGGAAATCAGGTTCCTGTGTGTTTTAGTTCCCAGCTGCTTTAGTATGAGAAGAACAGGATTGGTATCCAGACAGGGTTTGTATTCTTGCACAAAACACCATGACCAAGAAGCAAGTTGGGGAGGAAAGGGTTTATTCAGCTTATCGTCCACATTGCTGTTCATCACCGAAGGAAGTCAGGACTGGAACTCACACAGGGCAGGAACTTGGATGCAGAGGCCATGGAGGGATGTTCCTTACTGGCTCGCTTCCCCTGGCTTGCTCAGCTTGCTTTCTTATAGAACTCAGGACCACCAGCCCAGGGATGGCACCACCCACAATGGGCCCTCCCACCCTTGATCACTCATTGAGAAAATGCCTTACAGCTGGATTTCATGGAAACATTTCCTCAAGGGAGGCTCCTTTCTCTGTGATAACTCCAGTTTGTGTCAAGTTGACACACAAAACCAGCCAGTGCACTGTGGTACACATGGACCTGGCCAGTACCTCATCTATCTTCTGGGCTTTGGGGTGGTGACAGTTGGTGGCCTTGGCTCAAGCAAATAGTCTCTTCCTGACATCTAGGATGGAACTTACCTCCAGGATGATCAGAATCCTTTGAGAGGTCCAAGTCCACGGTCTCCTGGTTGTTTGGGGCCAAGGACAAATTATATGGGAGGCTGGATAGCTTCTCCCCAGAGGAGAAAACAGGGTGTTCTCTGTGGATAGGACTTCCTTCCCCTTGGCTCTCCCAGTTACCCAGCCTCCCTCAATCTGGGAAGCATGTGTAACTCAGCTAGTAAGGTACAGGTGAACATTGCTGGTGGATCTCCAAGAAAGCCATCCCAAGGGAACATCCTAACTTTTCCTGACTGTCTTGCCATTTTCCCTCTGCCCAGTCCATTCCTGCCTAGACTATGTGAATATGATAGTTGGGTCTTTGGCAGCTGCTTTAGTATTGAGAAGAACAGGATTGGTGTCCAGGCTGTGGATAACCATGGGCAACTCTCCAGATTTCTCATTGACAGACCACACTGCATTTTGGGCACCAATGTGACACATAAGCAGCTTGTAGATGACCAACGGAATCACTGGCATCCTCGGAATTCTTGGATGGACTACATCTCAGCCTGTTTGCATTGTGAATACCATGGGCCAGGGTCCTGTCCCTAGGAGGTAGAAGAGTACAGGGCCTAGGCACCGGTTGACCATCTGCCCTCCTGACTGGGGTCTCAAGTGCAGCTGTTTAGCCTCGCCCCTCCGTACCTCACAGACTGCCCTGTGCTCTTTCTGCCCTTGGAGCTGGACTCAGAAAACCTGGGAAGGGCTGTCCATAAATGAAGCCGGGCAGATTCGGATGGAGTTATAGGTGAGTCCAAAGGGGAAGTGTGGGCCCTGAGGACAGAAGGACAGGCAGAAGAGCTGGTGATTGAACTACAGGCTATGTGTAGAGACACTCCAAAGGGAAGATGGAAGCTGCTCCTTCCTACAGGCCTAGCCTATGCTCGTGTTCCCGAGAACACAGGGCAGAAGCTAAGATGGGGAACTGGACACTAAGAGAAATCATGAGAACTCTCGGGGGTGGGAGGGGCTCTGTGAGCCAGAAGAACTACCCAGGAACCTGAGATTTTGTTTCAAGAAGAGCCATCTTCAACTTACTTTGCTATCACACAGCGTGTAGCCACTCCATGGGGAAGGACAGGGACCTCAAGGCCTTCGACTCCTTCTAGCTGAGACGTGTGTAGTGAGGGAACCTGATTACTTAACCCAAGGCCCCGAGGCTGGGCACCTCTTCAAACAATGAAGGGAGAACTTGGAGGGCCCGTGGGAGCGTAGGCATCTATTACTTACCCAATCCTTGAGTACTGCAACTGGTGACAGGATCCACACCACATCCAGGCAGTAGCCTGGCTACAGATTCAGAACAGAGAAGAGCAGAGGCCTGATGCTCCTGGCTCGTTAACCAACTTCCAAAGCACACTCATCCATCACTGTCTGAAGAGGAGAATGATTAGGAATCGTATTCCCGCTAGACTAGAACAACGCCACTAGGCCTGCCTCAGACACCAACATAAGTGCTCCGCAGCCTGAATGCTTGCCTGTGTATATTCTGTGCTTGTACGGTGCCCGTGTGTATCCTGTCTATGGAGTGGGTCTGTATGTGTGTACCTAGTGTGTGCTGTGAATGCACGTGTGTACCTAGTGTGTGTTGTGAATGCACCTGTGTGTGGAGCTGTCCAATCCCTGACCCTGCAGTAGGCTGAACTGCTGCAGAGAACAGGTGACCCTGCTTGCCTGGGAGCCAGTGCTGCCTCGGAGGCATCAAGGGCTTTGCTTCTTGTGCCTCTCACACACCTGAACCTTGGGTCGAGAAAGGGCAGCAGCTGACAGAGAGGAGGGGGCTCAGTACTCAGTGGATCGGGAGGGAGGCTCTCCCCACAGACCTCAGTTTCCCCCTGCTGTGGCTTTCTCTTCCAGACGGTATGGACTACAGACACAGTGGCCATTCATACTTCAGAATGACAGACACTGCATGGACTCTGGGTCTGTGGGACTAGCAAGAAACTCTAGAAGATTATCCAGCGTCCTTGACTGCTGAGCTATCTCTCCAGCCCCCTGCTGTAACATTCTTTTTTGGTTTTTCGAGACAGGGTTTCTCTGTGTAGCCCTGGCTGTCCTGGAACTCACTCTGTAGACCAGGCTGGCCTCGAACTCAGAAATCTGCCTGCCTCTGCCTCCCAAGTGCTGGGACTAAAGGCGTGTGCCACCACTGCCCGGTTATGTTGTAACGTTCTTAATCTTGAAGCAGATTGAATCCACACCACAATGGTCCTGTTAACTATTCTAGCCTACATTATCTTAACAGGTTTGGAAGAAAAAACATACTTGAACCAGGGCTCTATTTAAATAAGGTAGATGTCAGGGCTGGAGGGATGGCTCAGTGGTGAAGTACACTGGCTGTTCTTGCAGAGGACCTGGGTTCAACTCCCAGCACCCACACGGTGGCTTACAACCATCAATAACCCTAGCTCCAGGGGAGTCTGTCACACTCTTCTGAACTCCATGGGCATCAAGCATCCACGTGATGCACAGATATGCATGTAGGCAAAGCATCCATCCACATAAAGTATTATTATTATTATTAATTATTATTATTTGGTTTTTCGAGACAGGGTTTCTCTGTGTAGCCCTGGCTGTCCTAGAACTCACTCTGTAGACCAGGCTGGCCTCGAATTCAGAAATCCACCTGCCTCTGCCTCCCAAGTGCTGGGACTAAAGGCGTGCGCCACCACTGCCCAACATAAAAATGTTTTTTAAATAAATAAAGTAGGTGGTCTCAGGGCCAGGGCTCAGGCCAGGCACCCAAAAGTGACTTCAAAGAGAATTCGGAGGCCTGCCTGCTATCACCACAGCCAGCTGGCTGCATAACATCCTGGAAGCACATGCTGATAGTGCTCTCTGGAAACGGGCCACTGGGGTGGCCGAGAACCAGAGACCGGGGCCCTCCCTGCCCATAGCTGCCAGGCCACGTTCAAGAGCCACATGTGGACAAGGCCTGGGCACCAGCCAGCACCTCCCAGTGTCTCATGGTGATGTTATCACTGTTCGAGGAACATTCCAGAAGAAATGCGCCTGGTGTTTATTTAACACTTGGCTTCTAAGCAGCACAGAAGCCTGTGAGATGTTGGCCTGGGCTGCTGCACAGCCTGGGAGCCGTACATGGGCCTGCGTCTCACACACCCCAGCACCCTCCATCCAGGTCAAGCCTCCCAGAGTCCTGTTCTTCACTTAGCATAACCAAATGGCTCTGGCTATATCGCTCGGCCTGATGGTGCTTTTAGATAGTTGTCGCTGAGGGCAGCCAGTAGTTTAGGATTCCAGCCTGCGGTGGGTGGAGTAGCTACTCTACAGTATACCACAGTTGGCAACCCGAGGAGTGCCAGCTGCAGCACGCTGCCCATAGCCTGTTCCTCTCCTTCCCAGCTCATGTGCAGCCCCTCTTGCTGGAAAACCCCAAGTCCCCTCCAAAGATAGTCAAGGATGCCCATGGCCCAGGCAGCAGGAAAAGGGGAGGTCTCTGAGCAGAGGGAGGCTGTGAGCAGTCTGAAAGGTAAAGCACCCTCCATCCATTTATTCCATCATTCATTCATTCATTCCATCATTCACTCAACCGATGACAGGGCACTGTCCATGGCTTAAAGACCATGGGAAGACGAATAGCTGGGACAGAACTAAGGGCATACTGCACTGGTGTGTGCGGCATGCAGCTGCACCCTCAGACTGTTGTGTCTCTCCCCCAGGCCTCAGGCTCTCCAGCATCACTGTCCTCTCATCCGAGACCTCTCCTCTCAACTCAGTGCGGTTCTACAGACTGCCCACTTCAGAGAGAGAACTGCTAAAGACCCAGGTGCCGAGATGCCAAGACCAATTTCCCATTCTGAGAAACTTCACAGAAGTTTCAGAAGAGTCAAGAGTTTGGGCAAACTTGGAAATGGAGTCACTGCAGACAGAGTCAGGTGGGACACTCGTGGGATCCCAACAGTTGCTAGGCTGAGGCAGGAGGTTTGCCACAAGTTTGAGGCCAACCTGGGCTACATGGTAAGACAAGAAATATGCTCAATTCAGAGGTCCCTAAGTCTAGTGTGACTGCACGCACACAACACACACATTTTCCTCTCCCCTCCACACCCCCAAATCTTGGGACCAGAGCAGAGAGAGCAGTGTGGGGCAGGGCTGTGAGCATTAGGTCTCCAGACCGTTTCATTGTGCCACCTGTTTGGAAATCGGCTCCCACTGCTTGGTCACTCCAATGTGGTTCTAAATTCTCAGAGTAGTACCAAGTCCAGTGAGACTCCTATTCCTCCAAGTGTCCAAGCCTATTGGAGCAGATGAAACCCGGGTGGGGCGCCCCATGCATTATGGTATTTTCATGTGAATCAAAGGCCAGCTTTAATTTATCCCAGCAAGCAAGGGTAAGCTGTGTGGTCTGCCCATGCCCAGGGGGGTCATGCTTTAGCAGGCTGCCAGCTAAGAACACCAGAGTGGAGATGTAAAAGGAGGCTGACATCACATGACTGGCAGCTGAGAGGTCCTTCAGTGTCCCAATCCCCAGGACTCGGATGGCCTCCCTCCCAACTACCACATACCCCAGTAAGAATGGGGCTGGCAGACCCTGTCCGGCTTAGGGCAGAAGATCTCCATGTTCAGGGTCTGAGCTCAACAGGGACACCGCTTAGCTGGGAGTCCCATGCTCTGGGGCCACTGACTGTTCTTCCTGTCCTGAGCATGTTTTGTTCACAAAATACCTGGGGAAAGGTTTGTCCTTGCTGGCTGAGCCCCATGGTGATAACATCATAGCATGGAACAATACTCAGTTTATGCGACTGAAAATCAGAGAATTCCAATGTCCCATACAAGGACGCGCTCCCAAAGACGTAACCTCACTGGTTCCTTCCTCCCAACAGAGCCACTGTCTCCTGGGACAGGCAAGCTCCAGCTACAGTGGGGTCCCCACAGCTGCCCTTCCCCCAGCTCAGACGACACTCACCCTCAAGGATGAGGCAGGGCCTCCTGCTGTCTCCTGTTTCTACTGTCTGCCTACTCTCATGCTTCCTTGGTGGCAGCCCAGTGCTGAGTAGGGTGTGTCCTAAGCAGGGTGTGGCCAGAGAAGCCAGGCTCCACCTTGTGGAGGGAGGACCCAGGTACTGCTGTGAGCCACGGACATTTCATTTGCTATCTAACCTTCAAATCATGAAAGTCAGGGGACTGTATGTTTTCACAGAAATGTATTAACCGTGTGATTCGTGTGTATTCTATAAAGATCAGGAAACACACAAACCCAGCAAACCCCCATCACCCATGCAGAGGACCACTTTCTTGGGATCTGCCTCCCGTGTCCGACCACACAAGAACACATGCTTCGTCTGAGGTGAGTAGCGTCGACCAGTCTCCAGAGCTTTGTCTGCCCAGTGTCTAGCCTCGGGCCAGCTGAGTGTGGCTCTGCCAAGCCTCAGACACATAACTTACCTCAGACCACTTTTTGCGTGGATTCTGAAGTAGTCCCAGTGATGTGCACATGGCTCCTCTCCTGCTCACTCCATGTCAGTGCCCTTGGCTGGGTGTGGGGCCCTGACCTGCTGTAACTGACCTGAACATGAAGCTGGCCTATGGAATGCCCTCCCAAGCAGGACCCCGAAGGGTGGCCCTAACATTCCCCAGCAGGGGCATAATGAGAAAGTGCTCTCTATGGCCAGACGGGAGTCACCTGAAGCCACATCACAGAAATCTTAACACACATACCATGAGGAAGGTGGAAACCTAAGCTGTGCAGGCACACTGGACAGCGCTTGCACCACAAGTGGGTTTATCCTCCAGGTGTCTCAGCAGATGGCTCAAATGGCCTCTGCTGAAGGGAGCTTGAGTCTGTGTCCAGATTGCTCACTACTTTTTTAAAAATTTATTTATTTATTTATTTATTGTGTGTGTGGTTTGTTTGTTTGATTTTTTTTTTTTTTTTGAGACAAGATTTCTCTGTGTAGCCCTGGCTGTCCTGGAACTCACTCTGCAGACCAGGCTGACCTTGAACTCGTAGACCTGCCTGCCTCACCCAGTTTAGGCCTATTCAGTCTTACTCACTTCCATTCACCAAGTGCCCTAGGTGTCCATACCAGGCCTGGGGGCCTCACCTGTTCTGCCTGCTCCCCACTCACAGGGGCCGGAGAGCTAGGAGCACATGGGTCCCCTCGTAAAAGGCTAGGGAGCACCTTCGGAGGTGAGCAGTGCCACAGGCATGTCCCAGATGTAAGGTGGACCATGGGTCCGTGTAAGCTGTGGGTGCTGCCCCGAGAACCCACTGGTACATAACACGGGTCTGTCTTGCCACCCAGCCAAGAGACTCCTGGGCCGGGGCTGTTCTGCTCCAGGCAGGACCATCTGCTTCTCTGGTCATAGCAGGAAAAGGCAGTGAGTAAGTTGGGCTGAGAGAAATCAGAGCCACAAGAAGCTATGGCCTGGCTGAAGGCAAACAGTGTGAGAAGCAAGTTGGCTGGCAGAGTACCCTGCTGTGACCAGGATCCCAAACAGAGCTGGGCAGGAGTGCAGAGGCCTCAGGGATACAGTGACTTGACAGGCCTTTAGTTCCACATTGGTGCAGCCCTTGCAGATCCCCACAAGAGCAACCACGCCAACTCTGGCCCCTAGCTGGGGACCCTGGTCTTGCTTTGCAGAGAGCCAGGACAGCTGTCCCAGAGTCAGCTGAGCCTTGGAAACACAGGAGTGGCTGGCTCTAAGTGGGAAGTGAAGCCACAGATGGGCTCCAGGCTGTGGAAGCCACAGTCCATAAGTCATTTTATTGGTCCTCACCAGCAGCTCTAGCTCACTTCCCCTAGATCTCAAGACTGGCTAGGTGGCCACGCAGGTACAGGACAGGATTCGAGAGCTGCTGGCACCTCCAGTTACATGTGAGTCCTCTGGATTGTGTGGCACACACTGTCCTTGGTTAGAGTTATTCGCTACCTTCCAGCTGCATTTGGTGTGCCAGCTGCTGCCCAATTGCCAGCAGGGGACTGGCTCTGTAGGCTGGGCTGGCCAGCAGCTTCTGAAACCGGGTCCTTTCTTCCTCACTGAAAGAAAGGAAAGCAGAGATCAGCACAGGGAGAACAAGAACCCCTAGGACCCACACAACAGCAGAGGCCCAGAGTAACCACAAGGTACAGTACCAGGGCACACAGCTGCTGAGCACACCAATTACCAGTGGGGTCACCTACCAGTAGGTCTAGGAGGGATTTGCTAGGGGCTGCTGCCAAGGCACAGGCTGACAGTCAGGGAGCAGTGGCAGTTGCTTTATGTAAGAGGTGCCTTCCTCCCAAATGAGCCCAAAATAGATGTTCACTGGAGAGCTGTGAGCAATAGGGCAGCTATGGACAAAGGCAGCTCGGGGGGTCTCTCAGATACACAAGAGCCTAGTCTGTCAGGTCCTCTCATCCCTTTCTCTAACCCAGCATGGCTACCTTCAGTAGACCCTGAAGACACAGGCCTGTGTTGTTTCCACATGCAATGTGAGTCAGCAGAGAAGGCAAATGTCTCATAGGTTCATAAGTTTGAATTTTTGGTCCTCAGTTAGTGGAACTATTTGGGAAGGATTAAGGGGTGTGGCCTTGCTGAAGGAGGTGTGTCACTGAAGGGTGGGCTTGAGGTTTTAAAATCCCATACCTGGCCCATTCTCTCTTTTTCTCTACCTGCTGCCTGACTCAGTCAGAGAGAGTTCAAGACTAAACTGGGTAAGAGCTACAAGACTAGAACTTAGTAAGAACCTGTATCAAAAAAACAAAAACAAAACAAACAAACAAAAACAAAAAAAGAGCCAGGTACACCTTTAATCCCAGCACATGGAGGCAGAGGCAGGTAGGTCTCTGTGAGTTCGAGGTCAGCCTGGTCTACAGAGCGAGTTCTAGGGCAGCCATGGCTACACAGAGAAACCCTGTCTCGAAAAAAACAAAAACAAAAATAAAACGAAAACCTAAAACCAAACAAACACAGGAGACGGGATATATCTCAGCAGTAGAACTCAGAATGTATGGGGGTTTGGGTACCATCCCCAGTACTGGGATGAGAGTTGAGGCTGTAAAATTCTATACTGATTTCCAAAACCAAAAGTCATCATTAAAAGGACCTTACTGAATCTATACATTGAGAGGGCTTGAAGAGCTGCAGGAAAAATTGACGCAAAACACTCAACGCTAAAAGCTAACGGAGATCGCATGCAGACAAAACAACCACCCCACATGGGAGAGATCCAGGCTGCCTTGGGTTCCCCCAAAGACAGCACAGCACTGGAGCCAAGTCGGCAGAGGCTCAAGGGCAGAGGCAAGAATCTCATGCCCAAGCTCACATCTGAGAAGAGTGTCAGGCAGCCAACAGGGCAATACCGCTGATGGACGGGTGCGGGGCTGTGTGTGTAGAATCCATGGTACTCACACACCCCAGCCACCACCCCGGAGGCTGGAAAAGGAAGTTCTCACACTAGATAGCATCACCACTCCCTGGAGGAACTTCAGATAGGCACCCAAGGCCTAACTACAGGACAGCAAAGTTTTTGGTTCCCCAAAATGTCTCCCACCTGTAGTCAGAAGCCAAGCCAGGACAGAGAGGAGGGTGGGAGGTAGACGTGGGAGGGGGCTGGAGGTGGGGGTAGGAGTGTAGATCAGGAGATCAGAAAGAAGGCCTTGTGGGGCAGGGCTGTACTCACAGAAGCTGCTGTCTCTGGGCTGTGCTCATTCGGCTAAGCTCCACTGGCCTGGGCTTGCTGGTCACCCTGCTGTGGATATAGAGAGTCCAAGTCAATCTGAAACATTTCACCAGAAAATTTATCTCTGTGGCCCCTAGAGTCTACAGCAGCAGGAGTTCAGGAGTCCACACTGTACAATGGCTGTGGAGACTGGCTCTAGATGAGCTGTAGAGTTAACAACCATATTATCCAGGGTCTTGTCTCACTCCTTAAGGTTCCTGTGTAATATAGAAAGGTCTATCACCCCAGGAAAACACATCACTTACATACCCAGAGTCTGCCATCTAGGCAGCAGCCTGCCCTGGACCCTCAACTCCAGGCAGAACTTCCTGACAAGACACAGGCATCTGACAGCTGTCCTCTCACTTTTGAAGAGAGGGTATGTGGTCCCTGCCATTCCAGTGTGACCTTAGGAGCCAGGCAGCAACCCATGCTGCCCACAGATGCCAAAGGGCACTGAGGGACCTTTTAGGGTAAGAGGGTGGTGCCTGCTGACCACCAGACAGGGGTATATCGTGAGAAGATTCTCAGGCCCTTCCAAGCTACTGCACTAGGTATGACTCGGGGGTTAGCTTAAGAGGCTGGGGCTCAGTGCCAGGCAGCACATCTCCTAAGGTCAATTCTGGTGGCTGCAGGTCATGCCAGGAGCATTCCTACATCCCCAGGAGCTTGGTCAATAATTGAAAGGGAGAGGCAGCTCCACTCAGCAGCAAGGGACCTGGGCAGAGAGGAAGAACCCAGAGCTTATCACCTGACAAGATGATTTCAGAGATGTCATGCAGAAAGAGAAGCCCAGAAAGGAAAGCAGCCAGAAAAGGGCCAAAAGCACCGCTGTGTCCTGGGCCAACACCTAATTTAGACTCCTGATCTATTCATGTTCCTTTTCAAATATGAATGAGTGACGCTTTTGCATCTTCTCAGTGGTTTCTCACACCCTGGCCTCTGGTCTCCCCCCCACCCCCCCGAGGAATGACTGTACCCTTTCCCTGCCCCAGTCAGTAAGGATGGTAACCTCATGCCTGTTTGCTCAGCCCCTTCCAGAGGTCCCAGAATCCATCACTGTACAGAAGTACCTATTCAGTAGTAGCCAGTGCCTCCAGCCAGGTCCTCCTGCAGAGGACCACTCACTGCCTCAGGTGACCTAGCTAGTTCTCTCTCAGTCCCACTGGCTGTACAATGGGGAAAGTCTCCTTAAATGCAGTCCAGGTCTTATAGGACTCTATGCATGGGCACAGAGAGATCCTGAACTCAGACACTGGAAACAAGACACAGCCTGACTCTGTGAAGTTCTTTCACAAGCAGACGGCAGACTTCCTAGAGCACGGCCCCATGTGGTGTTTCATAACTGAAAACTTTAAAAAGAGTAGATTTCCAAACATACAACAGCCAAAAATAAATTCAGAACCAAACGCAAAAACGATCCAGGATGTCTTCAGCAGAGCTCGCCTGAGCTGTATCTGCACCTTCACTGCAGCCTCGGTCCTGAATGTGCACAGCATGCAATACTGCCCAGCACTGACTGACTCCTCGGCTCAGAGGAGAGCCAGTTACAAGGAGAACTGGCAGTGTTCTCCCCGCACAAAGCTCTGGCTCTCAGAGAAGCACAATGGTGTAGCTGTGGAGACAGACACTTGGGATGTGTTCTTATCGTTCTTTGCGCCAGGATCGAGTCGGGGTATCTTCAAGTTGTGGTTTTAGAATCCTTGATTTAAAAATTGCTGTTTGAAGCCGGGCAGTGGTGGTGCACGCCTTTAATCCCAGCACTTGGGAGGCAGAGGCAGGCGGATTTCAGAGTTCGAGGCCAGCCTGGTCTACAGAGTGAGTTCCAGGACAGCCAGGGCTACCCAGAGAAACCCTGTTTCGGGGGGGGGGGGGGGGGGGAGAAATTGCTGTTTGAGTTTCTGGCTTCAGTTTGTAAAAATGAATGAATGAATGAAATTGTGCTTGGGATTAGAAAACTGTTTCCAGCAGTTTCTGAAACAGCCCTATCCACACCTTTTGTCCTCCATACTGGTCACCATGTGAAGCACCATTCTCAGCCCTACGATTATAATATAAAATACAGATTAACTGAAAAATAGCAAAGACGATCTACACCCTTATTACACAGCCAGGATTTATTTTATTTTTTTTAAGACTTGTTTTTATTTTTACTTATGTGTACCTGTGTGTCTGTGCTTGAATACCACGGGTGCAGTGCCCACACAAGCCAGAAGCGGGCATCGGATCCCCTGGAGCTGGAGTTACAGTGGTTGTGAGTCACTGCTGGGAACTGAACCAGAGACCTCTGCAAAAGCAGTGAGTACTCTTAATCACTGATTCATCTCTTCAGCCCAAGAAGAACAAGCATGTGCTTTCAACAGTGTGCAAATATGCTTTCACCTTTGATAAGGATAAAATTATATGTATCCCACAGGATTGTTTTTTGTTTTTTGAAAAAAAAATTATTTATGATGTATTCTATCAGTGTTAGCTCAGCTACCTTAAACTTATGCACTTGGGGCCACATAAAACCTCCTCAGGAGCTGGGCATAAAACATACCTTTAATCCCAGCACTTGGGAGGCAGAGGCAGATGGGCCTCTGTGAGTTTGAGACCAGCCTGGTCTACATAGTGAGTTCCAGGCTAACCAGAAACATATAGTGAGACCCTGTCTTGAAAGAACCAAAAAACCAAACCACAACCACAACCACAACCACAACCACAACCACCACCCAAAAAACCAAAACCACCTTCTCAGGTGCAAAGGGGCCATGAGTGGAAAAGCATAAGCCCTGTCCTGGAGAATTTCTTTTTTTGTTTTTGTTTTGCTTTTTAAGACAAGGGTTCTCTGTTTAACCCTGGATGTCCTAAAACTTGCTCTGTAGACCAAGTCGGGCTTCAAACTCAGTTCTGCCTGCATATCCCTCCCCAAATGCTGGAATTAAAGGCATGCATCACCACACCTGGCTTGTTCTAGAGAACTTCATCTCTCATAAGTTAGATGGTGACAGACAACATGGTCTGCCTCAGTCTACCTCAGGAATTCTGTAGACCACCCCCCAGCCTAGCTCCAGTGAGAGGGCAGCCACTCCTGTGGGTCCCTGGAGGGTACTAAATACCTTTGGGCCATTCTGTCATTCAGCAATGCTAGGCCATACCATGGACTTGCAGCGGACCAGGTAGTAAGAGAGGGTCACAGGGCTTTCTCACATCATGACCCTCTGAGCCTAGGATGAGCAGGGATGGGCAGAAACTAGCTGGACCCTGGTGCGGCCATCTGGATATAGCACCTTCCTTCCCACGGTGAAAAGCAGTGCCCTGGGCGAGGCCAGTTTAACACAGTAAAGAGATACTAGAGGCCTGAACCCTGAGGGCCAATAGGGCATCAGGTGGCCAAGAGGCTGCTGGGGTGCAGAGAAGCAGCCAAAGGCAGTCCCTGGCATGGTGAACATCCCCACTGCAGTCCTTGGTGCTGGGTGAGCCCCCACCCTGTCTCTAGCCTCTGACCCCCCATGCTCCCCATGCTCTCTCTCCTTTTCCATACAATCCGTGACCATGATGCTAACAGCTCTCCCTGAGACCACTGAATCCTAGAGTCACCAAAGCGGAGTGAGCTGTCTCTGGTGCATGCACGCAGCTGCCAGAGTGAAGATGGTCTTCTAACTCCAAGTATGCATGTGTACTGGCTAGTTTTGTGTGTCAACTTGACACAGCTGTCGTTATCACAGAGAAAAGAGCTTCAGTTGAGGAAAGGCCTCCATGAGATCCAGGTGTAAGGCATTTTCTCAATTAGTGATCAAGGGGAGAGGGCCCCTTGTGGGTGGTGCCATCTGTGGGCTGGTAGTCTTGGGTTCGATAAGAAAGCAGGCTGAGCAAGCCAGGAGAAGCAAGCAAGCCAGTAAGGAACACCCCTCCATGGCCTCTGCATCAGTTCCTGCTTCCTGACCTGCTTGAGTTCCAGTCCTGACTTCCTTTCGTGATGAACAGCAGCATGGAAGTGTAAGCTGAACAAACCCTTTCCTCCCCAACTTGCATCTTGGTCATGATGTTTGTGCAGGAATAGAAACCCCAACTAAGACGGCATGCTTGGGTCGGCACTTGGACTGGAACACCTGCTCTCTTAGAAGTAAGACTCTGGAGTGGCCAGCACTCCAGCCTCAGATCCTGCTGTCTGGCATTCTCCAGGTTCCTTGGAGAAATGCCTGGTACCAGGACCAGGCAAAAGATGCCCAAGGTGAGCTCCCAGCATCTGCTGACATCAGAAAGTGGGGAAGTGCTCAGACACACCCACCCCACAGATGGGCAGATCAGAGCCATCTGGGAGCTACTAAAAGAAATGACGTTGGCCACTGCTGGAACAATTTCAGCAATAAATAAAGTAGCACTGGATGATAGCCCAATGCATAAAGTAGACGTTCACGGGCCTACAGGAACCTAAACCAAGGATGGTTTGTTACTGGACCACCCGACAGAGGTGTGTTTCTCAGGATTCTCATTGTGAGAAGCTCTGTCCCCTTCTACTCTGTGCCTCTGGGAAGGAAGTGGCCACTCTGCACCCAGTGTGGGGTGCTATGCTCCCTCTCCTCAGAGTCCGGTCTGCAGAGTCTTGGGTTCTGCTGAACAGGAGTTTTGACTCTTCTCCAATTATTGACCCAGCCCATCTCAAAACAAAACACCCTACCCCAGTCCCCACAAAAAAATGCCTATCTCAGTCTGAAAAGCTCACAGCCAGAGGAGCCTGAGGAAACAGGAGGATCACACATTAAGTTTCTTCCTGTTAATTAACTATTTCATTTTATGGTGTGTGTTTACATAGGTGTGTTCAAACAGGTATGTACAACTGTGTGTGTGTGTAAAGGCCAGAGGTCCACCTCAGGTGTCTTCCTCAATTGCTCTACCTTATTTTACTTGGAGCTCATCAATTTGGCTAGCCTGGCCGGCTAATGAGCACCAGAAATTTTGCTGCTTCCACCCACAAGGCACTGGGGTTACAGATACTACACCCAGCTTTTTACACTGATGCTAAAGATCCAAACTCAGGTGAGGTAACGTGCAGAGCGGAAACTTCACAGCCTGAGATGTCTCCTCAGTCCCCTGACCACTGCTTTAGATGTGTGACTACATATGGTTCAATCCTGGCTCACTATGTGACAAACTATGATCCTTAGATGTTAACTGTCTTTGCCACTCTTCTGTAAATCTAAACTGCTTTGGTATTTCCTTCTTATTTTGAGACAGGGCCTCACTTCTGTAGCAACCTTCCTGCCTCAACCACTCAAGGGTTGAGATTACAGGCACTCACTGCCGTGCTTAGCTTCTAAAGCTGTTCTGAAGCAAAGCACTGGGTACTCGTGAGGAAGTAGCAGGGCTGGGACAAGATGGCATCTTTCTCCCGTCACAGCTGAAGCAGTCCTGGGGAGGCTCACAGCCCCAGCACACTCATCTCTGGGCTGGTAGAACAGGCTGCTTGTGTGGCTCTCTGGGGTCTGGGAGCCCCAAGCACATTTCTCAGAAGAGAAGCTGTAAAGAGGAAGGGATCCTTGACCAGGGTCACATTTTTTTGCTTAAGAACAGGAATGGAATCTGCATCTCTGGCTCTGCTCAGCTGGTGAGTCCTGACCCTGTGTCGGGGCCATGTCTGGCCTGAGAGGAATAGGTGCCCCATCTTGGGAACCCAGCCCTGGGCCATCTGGTTCTATAGCAAGGCATCCACCTGCCCCATGACAAGGTGAGGGCTCACAAACAACTGCACAGAACCTCTGCTTTATCCTCAGATGAAAACTCACGAGGAGAAAGATTATATGTTAAAAGGCAAAATAAGAAGTAATAAGCCTCGTGCGGTGGCTCACACCTGCAATCCCAACACTTGGGAGGCTGAGGCAGGAGGACTGTATTAAGTTCAAGGTTACTCTGAGGTACACAATGAATTTCAGGCCTGTGTGGATAGTGAGACCTTCACTACCCTCCTCCAAAAACAAAAACAAAACCCCAGGAAACAGAAATGACAAACAAATGCTGAAAGCCGAATTTTGAGAGCAGAGTCCTGAAGCCCCTCCCTCCACCGGCCCCCCAGGGCAGCTCTGCACTGGTGAGTCCCGGGCCTGCACTCACTCCTCATCCTTTCACTGAACAAGGACAGGCATGTTTAGGGCTGTGTGGGCTCCAGCCCTCTCCCTGAGGTCTCCATGCAGTGTGTCAAGTTCGGAGGCTCACCCTCAGTGGGGATCAGGGGAGGGAGGAACACAGGCAGGTGTCAGGTGGAGGTTCCCTGAGGAAGGGATGTCAGAGCTGTCTGCAAGGGGAACAGGAAGGTCAGGTGGATGCACTAGGGCCACTAGGCCTTGTGCTGACCACATGCCTAGTATGGAAACTGAGGCTGGCCAGAGAGAGGAAGGCATGAGGGAGCACACACTGGTGGGCTAGCCAGGCTTGGGTGCTTCTTCCACAACACTACATTCAAGGGCTCAAGGCAAGAGTGAGGCTCTCTGAGCCACGTGTGGCTTGAGTGTCGACTCCCTCACTTTCGGAGTTGGGAGACTTCAGAGACCACTATCAATCCCCCTCCCTCCCCTCCCCCAGAATCCAGGCCAGCTCTGTAAGAGACAGCCGGTGAAGGTGGCAGACACTCACCATCTGGCTTGCTGCTGCTGGCGACCGGCCTCTAGTTCCTGCAGCTCAGGTAGGGCGTCCCTCAGTGGGTGCAGGTCGCCTACCACCGCCATGGCCTTGCGCTTTCGTTCCTCCCTGAGCTTCTGTGCGGCCAGCTTTATGGCTTCAATTTCTGAGGGAAGAGCCAGGAGAATATGGCAACTAAACCCCATTCCCCAGCCCCTCGGAGACCACCAATGCCAAGGCACCCACTAATCTGTGTACCCTGAGGCCTGCTCGCTCCCACAGAGCACAAGTGTTCTTTGTTACCCTGCTGTCACCTGCTCTGCGCCCCTAAAGAATTGGGGGGCGGGCCAGCTGAGTTATTTTTTTCTCTTTAATCACAGAGGCACACTTTAATTACAGGGCTGACTATGAGCTTGAAGCTGCAGAACAGAGGCCTGCCTCCTTTATAAGGGGTACAGTGCAGGGCCTGGGCACACAGACACAGTGGAGCTGGCATAGGGACAGTGGGTAGATGCAGGCCCTGGGCTTCACTGGTAACTTACTGAGAAGCCATGGTGGCCTTTATCCTGGGCAATCTAGAACAGTGTGGCACCTCCCCAAGATTTCAAGAGGGAGAGAGTAGTCCCATAGAGTGCACCTGCCAGCCACAGGGAATGGCAGGGAGCAGGGTGGGTGGCCAGGTCGCATGCACTAATGTAAGAGAAAGTTCACTGTGGGTACAATCTTGTGTTCTTCAAAAGGTGGATTCAATTCCAAATTGCTAATGTAACAAGTAATTAACCTTGCTATTTGCCCAAATGTGGCTGAGGGGTTACATGCAGTTTTGGGATAAAAACCCACTCTCTCTGGACGCACAGCCACATAGGGACCTTTATTCAGATACTTCAAACATGGGGTGACCCTAGCAGAGGAGGTGAGGCAACCAGCAGCTTCCCCCTCAGCAAGACACAGCCAACTCTGCCACCCTCTATAACTGGGAATATGCCTCACAGGGCAGGTCAGAAAGGCCACCCTGACCACCCCAGGCAGGGCCAATACGTCAGGGTCCATCACTTCACGCCGAGGTAGAGACAGCCCTTCAAGGCCTCTGCCCAGTGCAGCCTAACAGACTGTGGATTTGTAAGGTGACAATTTGGTGTGTGTTTCCCCAGTCTACGGAGAACAGAGCAGACAGTCCACTCAGCACCTTATCAGAACTAGTCACTCTTCCCAAAGCAGGTGTGTGTGGAGGGAAAGAACTTCCCTGGCAGAAAGGAGGGCTAGGGGCCACTCCCTCACACACACAGGATGACAGACCCAGAGAAAGGACAGCAAGGCTGAGGGAGGCAGGGTGATCCAGGGCGTGCTAGGATAGTCTGGTGTCTGGAAGTTGTTGTAACCCACCGTGACTGGTGGCAGCGCTGGCTAAAAGGGGAAAAACTTGGTCACTAGATGTGCCAGAAGAGATGTGGTAAAACTCACTATCTGCCCACGATAAAGTTACAGTGAAACCATAAACAGATCCAAGATAACAAATAGCTCATTTCTACTGAGCTCAACAAGATAGCAACAACCACATCCTGGCACTCCCATCTCACAGCTTCCAGGGAGGCAAAGACAGCAGCAGAAGACAGCAGGGGAGTGGAGAGGGTCAAGAGCTGTGCCCAGCCTCAATCCCTAACCCACAATGCAACACGACTTTTAACCAAGTTGGGAAATCTAAATCCTTTCTTAAGCGAACAAACCAGACAAAAACAAAAACCCTCCTATATCGGAGACAGGAGTATAAGAAGCCAAGGTTACCCAGATAGTTCAGGATACTGAAGAAGACCTTGTCTCAAAACCGTAAAAATCTCAATGTGAACAAAACATGATTTAAATGGAACGAGTCTACTAACACTCAAACAATGAAGCCTGGGGCAGAGTACAGGACAGAGACAAGAGGTGGCCACACGTGCGGCTGCCCCTTCCTCCCTGCACTCAAGGATGAACTACTTGGGTTAGACACTCTAAATAAGCAGAGACCCACAAAAAGCCAAAACAGTAAAGCCACATGGCACTGGAATCCAGAAAAGGAAAATCACAGCCTTGAAATGCAACCTCTGAGCTGCCTGGGCCCGTTGGGTACATCAAGCGTGACAACAGCACTTTACAGGAGCTGAGCTCTAGGTGCTAATGAGCACAGCCCTGAAGGACACCTGGTCCATGCAAACTGTCAAGGGCCCCCATGCTCAGAACAGGGAGGGGAAGCACTTCCGGAGGAATCTGCCACTGGGGAGACAAGTGGAACAAGACGGAGAGGGGACAGGGAAAGGTAAAGCTTGGGACAGTTCCTCACAGTGACAGCAGGGAGAGTGTGGCAAACAATCAACAGGCTCCACAGCCACGGAAGAGACATACTGCTGAGGGTCCTAGAGAATCCAGTATGGCTACCAGACTTGAGACACATCCTAGGCCAGATCACAAGACATAGGCTGTTACTAAAAAATAGGAAAATGATACTTACTTGTAGTTTTTAAAAACTTTTAGAAGTAAATTTGTCCAAAACAACAGAGAGAGAGAGAGAGAGAGAGAGAGAGAGAGAGATATTAAGATAGTAGTAATTAAGAAAACCTAGCTAATGATAAGAGACCTATCATGTTCCTCGACTTGATTCAGGCCGGCAGCCCACCCTCCTGAAGCTAATCTACAGATTCGGTATGGCCCCAATCACAATCCCTCTCAGTTTCTGTTGTTGTCTTTAAGGAGAATGACAAACAGTGCAATTGGATGAAGTGCTGAGAACCAAGAATGCCCAGAGCAAGCTAGGACGAAGGAGCAGAGGAGGCCTGTGTGCCTGCCCCACTTGCTGACACTAGAGTCATGGGTCACAGCACAAGCATGGATAGAGGAAAGCCATGGGACTTTCAAAAGGACAATCCAACAAGGAAAACAGTCTGCACCAGACTGTGGCAGGACCACCCACCAGCTTGCAGCAGCCAGGCGCCAGCTCAGGATGGACCACAGCCTAAGGACTGTGACACTAAGTGGGCTGTGACACTTTCAGAAGGAAACAGAAAAACATCTTCATGACTTGGGATTCAAGTGTGCTTTTGATGTCTGCCTGTCTATCTGTTTGTCTGTCTGAGACGAAGTCTATTTTATAGCTCTGGCTGTCCTAAAACTCACTATGTAGACCAGGCTGCCTCAGATTCATAGAGATCAACCGAAGCAACATTTTCTTAAACAAGACACACTGTAACCATATAGAAAAATATTGGTTAGGTTTTTAATAATTAAACTCCTGTAGTTTAAAGAAAAAAAAAAAGTTAAGAAAATGAATGAGCAAGACAGTCTGCAAGGAGTACAGCACACACAGCTGACCAGGGCCAGCAGGTCCCCAGCACACGCAGAGTGTCCCTAAGCTCAGTAATAAAAACACAGAGCACCTCAAGAAGAATGACCCTCACTGAAGATGAGATGCACAGCAGTGCTCTTTCACAGAACATAGACCAGCAGCCCGTGAGATGGCAGCCCAGGTAACCAGATACATGACTGGAGACTCACCGCCACTAGTATGCACGGCTGCGGGGCCACCTCAACTCTCATGACACTGGAGGGGGGCACATGAACCACGGCTTCAGAAGAATGTCTGGCAGTGCTTACAAAACTAAACATACACCTGCCCTATGACCCAGCATTCCATTCCTAAGTAGTTATGTAAGAGGAATAAAAAACGTCCACAGAGACACTAGAGCAAATGCTGTCAGCCTTACTGACCACAGACAAGATGGAAGGGCAGACATCCATCAATAGGAGACAGGGCAGCAAGGATGACCATGAATAGCGTGGTGCCTCTCGGCCATGGGACTGGCTGCCGCTGCTGCATGCAGTGCAGCTGGCAGGAAGGTATTCCCAGGAGACAAAGTACTAACGCAACCACAGACCCGCCAGACATGGCACCTCACACTGGGCAGGCAGGTGGCACACACAGCTGTCAGAAGTCACTGCTAATGCCAGGTAAACATCTTCTTCACAAGAGAACAGAAAGGGGATCATAGACAAGCTCAATGCTAGCCAACCTATTTGCCAGCAGGTAGACAAATGCCCGCAACTTGCTTCAAAATGCACTAAGAAAGTGTGGGTGGGTGGGTGGGCAGGAATGAACCAAGGAATGGCTGCAACAGAGAAGGGAACTGTTAGTTGAAGACACAGTTAACATGGTACTCAGACCAACACAGACAGACTAGCTACTTAACTAAATCTAAAAGAAAGCCAGGCCAGGGGGTCAGTCGAAGCTAATAATGCAGAAGAGAAGCAGGCAGGACTAGTAATTCGTATACTGGGTTAGTGTACTAAATCAATGAAGCTTCTTAACAAATCTAATCAGAAATGGTGAAACACAGATACAAATGATGACACACTCAGCAGATAACTGTCCTTCCTGAGGCCTAGGGCTCAGTTCCCAGCACCCACATGCTGGCTTATAACTCCAGTTCCAGGAGATCCGCTGCCTTCCTTTGATCTCTGCAGGCATGTGGGCCAAACACTCAGACACACAAAAAGGATATGAATGAGAAAGCAGGCTGGAGATGTAGCTCAGTGGGAGAGCACTTGTCTAGCATACGGAAGACCCTAGGTCCAATCCCAGTACCAGGGGAGCATGGAGGTGGGGGGACAGAGGCAGGGAAGAGGCTACACACAGCCTTTGCTGATAAAAGTCTGAGAGCTGATGAAATGAGACGATTTTAGAAGAAACCATGAGGCATAAAAATCAACTCATATCAACGCCAGGAACAAAAACTTCCACACCAAAGAAGCAAACCTCAGACGTGGCCAGGCCCCACGCCAAAGCTTCAGCAGCTCCCATCCCACAGAGAGCACAAGTCCTTTTGCTGGGAATTGTGGGAAAGTGACCAGAGCAGTCAACTTCTTTTTAAAAAAAAAAAAAAAAAATCCAAAATGTAACAAAATATAAAACTATAGTAATCATTAAGGATATGGGCCAATTTCTAGAAATACTGCTTCCTAAACACCTCTTTATTTAAAGTTTTCAAGAAAAAAATTTTCAAGAAAGATTACCTTATTTTCAAGAAAAAAATAAGGTAAACTATATTTAAGCACATAAAAACATAAAGATGAAACTGTTCCGAAATAACTCCCAGAGTTGGCAGAAACACACTAAAAAGAAAGATGATGATGGCTAAGAGAAAAATTACAAAGCAATCTTGGTAATTTTCAAGTAAACAGAGAAAATGCTTGGGAAACATCGCACATAATCAGCTTTGTGGAAAATGACTGTGTACGTCAGAAAGGGAGCGAGGGGAGAGCTACCCCATCTGCTCCAGATGCTCCACTGAGACCAAGACCAAACTCAACGTCAGCCACGCCAGGCCAGCTGCAGCACAGAGGCCCAAAGATCAGGAGCTCAAGGTCAGAGTTAGGCTGGCCTGGACCATATGAACTCTACCATAAAATGACAGTAACCAAGCTCACACAGACCTGGAAAGAACAGCAGACAGGCCTTACCTATGCCTGAGGGCTCTGACCCCACAAATATATATGTTAGCTTTCATCATGAAGCCCCAGACAGACCACTTTTACCCCAAGGGACAGAGAACAACTTCAGGATGGTTTTGTACAGAGGAAGAAGCAAACAGGTTGCAGGAGGCTCACACACGGGTCTACACCCACTCTAGGGACAGATCGCCCCATGGTGCCCTGTGGCCAGCCACTGATGCTGCTTCTAACACTTCCTGGTTAGTGTGCACCTCCTGGATCCCATCAGGGTCCGAGAGGACAAGGACATGACCAGCCTCCATGGGGTAGAAGTCCATCCACGTGGCACAGGCATCTGAATGAGAATGGGGCAGATGTGGCTAACCCATAAGATAAGGGTGTGAACTTACTCTGTAGCCATCGCTCACGGCGAAGCTTCAGTTTTTCCTTCTTAGGCAAAATGGCCTTTGGCTCTGCACCTAAGGAGAGAGAGCACAGGAGTGAGTAATGAGGGTCTGCTCATCTCAGGGTCTCCCCATCCCTGCGGCGGCTCAGGTCAATGACAAGGCAGCCTGTGACTACCTAGGTGATGAACAGCCTCAGGCTCCAAGCAGTAGTGGGTCGCTGGGCTGGTACAGCACTGTAAAGTTCTCCAAGCTCAGCTGGGCACCAGTGTGTTTGGGGAATGTGAGGGTGCCACAGCGCCAGCTCCAGGTCCTGGGCATGACATACCTTCACCTTGCTTGCCAGCATTAGGACACAGAGCATGAAAACAAAGTGCCCATGACTCCTGTCCTCAAGATAGCTCCCATCCCTGGAACACAAGCCTCTCATTCCCAATCTTTTGGTGGTAGCTTCCCCTGCCTGGTTTTGTCCTCTCTTCCTTGTGCTCCTGGCCTCAAATAACCTGCTATGGTGTACCGATTGGCACGTTCCTACTGTACTGGCTGACCTGTGTTCCAAATCCAGTGCTGCAGTGCTAACTCTTGGTCCTTTAGAATGGAGTGCGGGCAGCCAGGCATGGAAGCTCAGGCCTTTTACAATCTTAGCACTCAGAAGGCTGAGGGAGCAGAACTGCCTTAAGTATGGGGCCAGCTTGGGCTACATGGTGAGTTTCAAAAGGAAAAGTAATACAAGGATCTTTGGAGACAGTGCGACCGACGGTTAGTTCTGGTTGTCAGCTTGGCACAACGGGTATGCTGGCCGATAAGGGACTTTCTTAATTGGGCTGAGGTCGGAAGTCCCACCCTGAATATGTGTGGCAGGCACCATTGCAGGTGCTAAGCGCTGGACTGGAGGGATGCAGAGGGCAAGCTCAGCACTATGATGCCACTGCTCTCTGTTCTCGACTGTGGATATAAGGTGACCAGCTGCTTCGAGTTCCTGTGGCCTTTATGTTCCTGAATTGATGGGACTGTAACCTGGAACTGTGAGCCAAATGAACCCTTTCTCCCTGATGTTACTTTGGCCAGGTTATTTTGCCACAGGTAGAGCCAGGTTTGGGGGCTGGGGAGGTGGCTCAGTGGTTAAGAGCACTTTTTCTCGCACAGAACCCGGGTTCGGTTCCCAGCTACTGCATGGCAGTTCACAACCACTGTAACTCCAGTTCTGGGATCCAATACCTTCCTCTGACTTCCACGGGCACTGCACACACGTGCTACACTTACATACTTACAAGCAAAATACTAATATAAATAAAATAAAAACAAACAAACCAAAATTTTGAAGGCACAGGTCTGCGCACACAAAGGTGGTCTAAATACAGTGAGGTCCCCTTTACAGATGAAATGAGGCCATCAACTTAGCCCTGACCTCACTTTTCCTTAGATGAGGACCATGAGACAGGTGCAGTCAAAGGGAGGACCCTACAGAGAGAGAAGACACCATCTGCCGGCCAAGGAGGACCAGGAGGCCCACACCCTTCCGGTCACAACTGTGACACAATTCTCCAAAACCACTGCAACAATATGCACTGAAGCCACTGGCTCTGTAGTATTGCTGAGTGAAGTCCACCTTCTTAGAAACGATGAAGGGCAACCAGCCAGGGAGAGGCCTTGTATAGACTGCCAGTCTCTGCTGGTCACCACAGCAGGCAGAGGGCCTGTCGGCAGCTGAGTATTCACTTGTCTGGGAACATTTAAGAACATAAGAGGAGATATATCTACACCAGGAGCCAGATGACATGGCCCCATTTTTCAAAGGAGAAAGCCGAGGCTCACCACTGCATGCTCTGTAGTAACATCAGTTAGACTTGTCCCAATTAACCAGAAGTTGCCTGACAACCAGGCATAGACAACCAGGCTGTGTGAGCAGAAATCACTGAAAACACTGATGGACTGACTCTGAGGGGGGCTGGACAATGCTAGCTGGGCCTCCTCTCCTCTAAGGACAGTCTCAGTCCAGTCTAAGGACAGTTGAAGCCACCTAGGAACACTGCCCAGCCAGAGCAGCAGCCCTGTCCATAGTGACTAAGAAGGACTAAGCATGGAACTGAGGAACTATGAGGCAGAAAGAGGTTACTGGACACAGAGTCTTGGGCACAGAGTCTGGGTGGCACAGAGTCTTGGTGGGATGGAGGGTGGAGATCAGGTCGTTGGAATCTCTGCTGCTAGTCTGCCCCAGAACAACACAAGGATGCCTTGGCCTTAGTGGCCTTTCCCAGGGCTGTCATGGTTTTAGCCAGAGAAGAGAGAACATGGCTTTAGCTCCCAAGAACATGTGTAGGAAACAAGTCTCCTGCCATCTCATACATGGAGATGTTCCTGTGTAGGAAACAGTCTCCTGCCATCTCATACATGGAGACGTTCCTGTGTAGAAAACAGTCTCCTGCCATCTCATACATGGAGATGTTCCTGTGTAGGAAACAGTCTCCTGCCATCTCATACATGGAGATGTTCCTGTGTAGGAAACAGTCTCCTGCCATCTCATACATGGAGACGTTCCTGTGTAGGAAACAGTCTCCTGCCATCTCATACATGGAGATGTTCCTGGATTGTACAATGGAGAACCTGCGTGTTCGTGTTTAAGGATAAACAAGGCAGAAGCAAGTCCTGTCAGGAGAAGCTGGAAATGCTGGTAAGCTACTTCAGCCTTTGTCGAGGGAATAGGCACAAAGCCTCGGCAGACGGTGACGCAGTTCCTCCCCACAGTTAGGGTCAAGGTGCTGGGGTCTGGTGCCCATGCTTCCAGCCTAGAGCTGTGCTGCCTCCCGCTCCCCACCCCTTTGCTCATTTTCCCTAGAAGAAAGGCTGGGGCTGTATACCTTGGGCTGGGCTGGGGTGAGAGGGCCCAGGGCTTAGTAGCTACTCCTCCAGCTGCTCTGACAGATGGAGCATCCCATGCACTTCACTGCACTCCAGTGCACCATACCTAGGCAGGTGTCACATGACTAGAAGCAATGTCAAACCACAAGTGAGGTGACAACAGGCCTAAATGTGGGATGTTAGGCTGGGGTGGGACTTGGGGGTTTTCTGAGGTGCATGGAAACTTGTAAGAAAAATGGGCCTGGCATAGCCAAGACAGCACCAGGGGGAGCAGGGGGGGTTCACGTAGAAGTGCCCAATGGTCAGACATCTCAGGGGACAGAAAGTAATTCTCTCTAGATGATTCTTTCAACTTTTGGTAATTCTGCAATTACTCCAAAGTAAAAATAACACCGAGGTCAGTGGAGACTGGCCCTAGCAATAACAAGCCTAGCACCACACAGAACGAAGGATGCTGGAGCGGGCTACTGAGAACGCTAGCTAGACTACGACCTTTTTAGCCCTCCATCACTCCAGAGAAACAGAACCGAACAGGCTGTTCCTGCAGATGCAAAGGGTTTGGAATGCTGAGGTCATGCAGAAGCTGAAGCCTGACACAGCCCTAGGATCCATCCTGCTGCATTTGGCACTGATGTTCACCCTCGCTTCACTGGACTCTGCACAGGCTGACGGTTACTCCCTGTGGCAGAAGACAGGCCCAGAAACAGGCAGTGACCAGACAGACATGGGTAGCCTCCATGATGAGGGCAGGGATGTCCATGACACCAGTAGGCCTGTGCTGGCTAGAATAAGCACACAGAATGAGCTGTGGCTGCTGCCCAAACAGAGGGGGCTTCATGGGAGCCACTGTGACAGAGCAGCAGCTCAGCCCTAGCTATGCTGGGGACAACAGAGCTTTGAGGTGTTGCTGCTTCCAGGCTTCTCCCTGACTACCAGTTGTCACAGCATCAGCTGCAGCCCTCATCCTATAAAGGAAGGAGACGGCCCAGCAAGCATTTCTGAGGCATGACAGTAGCAACTGCTGTACTGGGGCAGGACATCTCAGCCCCAGATTCCTTACCAGAGAACTGAAACTTGGAACAGGTGCCAGGATTACTGGGCCCAGGGCAATAGGCCCAAAAGCAGAACCACTGACCCTCACCTACAGCTCACCCTTACGGATGAGCAAAAGTTAAAATAAAACTTGCAGCAAAGTGAGACCTAAACCAACAGACCAGGCTGAAAGCAAGACTACTGGGCAGACAGGAAGGACGAGAACAGCAGTAACCTCGGCCCTGCACCAGGACTTCCCAGCACCAGAGAGAGATGGAGATGTCACCACCAGGAATTCCCAGGACTCTCAATAGCCACAGTGCTGAGGGAGAGGGGCAAGTATTCTGTGTTGGTCAGCTTTTAAGTACTGTGACAAAACAGCTCAGATAAGCAGGGCCAGAAAGGCTGGGGCAAGAAGTCTGCCGTGAGTTCAAGGTCAGTGTGCACCAGAGTAAGAAGGGGTTTCAGAAAAAAAGGAAGTGGGCTGGAGAGCTCGGGCAGTAATGGTGCTGCCAGCCGAAGCCTGGCAGTGTTTGAACCCTGCACCAGCAGACAACAGTCAACTCTCTCTCACTGCCGTGTGACCTGCTTGCTCCTGTGCACATATACATACATGTATTGTACACGCAGACTAGTAAGAAGACATGAAGTTAAACTGTAAAAGGAGGAAGGGCTGGGGACAGTGGTATCTGCGAGGGATTGTCTAATGAGGCTGAGGTGGGAAGAACTACCCTAAACACAGGCAGCGCCTTCCACCCACGGCCTGGAGCCCTGGACCACAGAAAAGGAGAGAGTGAGCTGAACACGGTATCATCACCCTCTGCTTCCCAACTGTGGACGGGGGCAGTGGGTACCAGTGGGCCAGGAAAACCCTACAAAGTCCCTAGAGTTGCCAAGGCCCTAAAACAATGGCACCTCCCTGTGGAGCTTGGGAAATACACCAGGAGAGGGTATCCAAATGGGGGGGAGGGGGGGGAGACCAGCCTGGTCAAAGTCAAGGTCACAGGAAAGGAGCTGCTAAGACAGGGTGACATCTGCACATAGCACACATAAGCAAGCTTTTCCTCTTCTTGTCCACCCCTGCCACACACACACACACACACACACACACACACACACACACACAACTATTATCTCAAAACCTACAGCTGCCCTTTATCCCAGCTGCGTGGTGAGGAGCAGAGAGCCTCAGTGGGATACTGCCAGTCAAACAGCAGAAATATGCTGAGGACCCAAAATAGCCCAGCCACTTGGTCCACAGTACTAGCTTAGACACAGCACCCTACATGCTCAGATAACATCCATTCCTGCCTGTCCTCCTCAGGCCAACAGGGTCCAAAACACCCCAAACAGGGAACAGATGCCCCTAGAAAGCTAAGCAGCCTTCATGGGATTCCTCTGCCTTGGAGGATTTTGAAGTGGCTGGGGACAACCTGTAAGGACAGAAGAGCTCCTGAGTCCTCTGGTCACAAACAAGAGCCACTGGGAGGACACGATGCCTCCTTGAAGCTACCTGTCACCAGGTGAGATGGCTTGGGACAAAGCACAGTGACGACTCTCTGAATACCCACAGGCTGAAGGACCGGGTGGCTCTGAACAGACCACTACTGGGGCATGCAGTAGGTCCCACATGAACACGGGGAGGTGGTTAATGTGATGTCATATACAGGACCCGCACTGGACCAGGCTCAGCAGGTCACCAAGGCAGGGTCAGGTATTCCTGTGATGCTTATCCCTTACTTTTTATACAACTCCAAGTAGAGGCCGGGCCCTAACAGTCAAGGGCTGACTCCATACTTACAGAGCCAAGGCCAGGCTTCTAGCAGGACAGGGAGAAGGAGCCATATCCAACCATCCTCAAGACTGAGCATGCCAGGACATCAGGAGACCTATACACTACCAGTTCCTGTTTCCTGGGGCCTAGGGATACAAGTCCCATAACAGGCCTGGGCCCAACCACCAGCACAGAAGGGCAATCCCTACTGGGTAGAGGTGGGCACTCAACATGGTCCACTGCAGAGCGCAGGAGGCATGCAGGCGGTGAGGTTGTCTGGTGAGCCCACACACATATTCTACTACATGTTCTTCTACTGCACATTTAAACTGTTTATCTGACCTTAAAACAGGAAGCTTTAGCCTGATGAAAGTGTGGCCTGTCATGCATGCGATTTGGACCATGTTCCTGTCACTATCACAGATGCGATCTTGCTTCATTACCAACCTCTATGCTCAAGCTCTGGAGAGAGAATCTGATCGGTCCTGGCAGCTTATAAACTAAAGCTGCAAGGACAGAAGTGGTGTTGGGTAGGATCTGGCCCTGGCTGGCTCCCTGCTGGCTCCCTGCTGGCACAGACAATCACCTCTACATCACACTCCTAGTTACAACTAGGTAACTGAAGACCCAAGGAATGTCATTGGAAGGGACACACAGAAACAGTTACTGGACTGTGTCTGTCAACAAGATTTGTCCACCAGTTTGTCAGCCTAAGCACCCCACAGGGAGCGAGTGTCTCTTCCCCTACACTTGTTCCCACAGCCCAGCAGCCAGCACACACACAGCACTGCAGCCAAGGTCAACTCATGCTGTGACTTGCTTCTAGAGCTTGTTCCCATAACTCCCTGGTATGTACGCAGGTTAAGCCTGGGTGTCAAGTGGAGACAGTGACCAGCATGTCCTACGGGCTGCCGTAGCCCTGACTTCACAGCAGTCTTTATAACAAATCCCTAGAGAAACTCATCCCCCTAGGGTTCAATCACAGGAGGAAGTGGCTCACAGCAGGTCCTCTGCCCCAGGACCTAAGAAGGAAACAAGGCTCTGCTGCCCTCTGCTGACCAGAGTATGAGCACACTGAGGACTGCTGCTCATAGGACGGGGAGCCTGCAAACAAATGCACATTCACATTCTGCTAAGCATAGGGGAGGTCAGGGTCTAAAAAAGATACTACCAACTGGGCCCAGGAGCCTATCATGATGCCTGAGGAGACTATGGAGTGCATTCTGGGTTTCCTGGGGCCACATCACCCAGCCTAGGGCTCCCAGTGACCTCTTTCTCCTATAACTCCCAGTGGCCTTTGCACCATGACCAAGAGCAGTTGCCAAGAGTGTGACCAAGAGGATTGACGGGGTTGTTCACATGCTTCTCACAGCCTCCACTCTAGGAGCGCCTACCCCACCCTGGCTCTTCTCCTTTGCAGGACTTGCCTCATCCTGCCCACTTCTCGGATCTGGAGTCGAGATGATAATCTGGAAATGGACTGTTTGTTTTCTGCAGTCTTCTCGTGTGCGGGCACAGAGAACTGGAAATAAAATGTGAACACGTGCTTATACTTTCTCCTCTGAACAGCAACTGTCAAGTTTTAGCTTCATGCCCAAGGCCAGTAAAGGCAGACATCAGACAGCGTACTGTGACCATCTGCTAGGCAGCGTCATGCCCAGGCTCACTGCACCATCTCACGCTGACTACACACCAGGTAACACACGACGTGCAGGATGGGGGTGGGAGAACGAATGTTCCATGGTGTCTGCCACACACAACTCCTGCGACACCTGCCAAAAGAGCAGGCAGGGGAACCACAAACCACTTCATACGGAGGTTTAGGATCCCACAGGGAAGACCCTCTATCCCATAGGACAAAGCTGACTTTACTGGCCGAGGGTAGGGGATCTCTAGATCAGCCTTACCCCTTTTCCCAGGGCAAGAGGTGAAGACATATAAGTCAGAAGGCCCACAGCACAGGTGAAGAGCACAGCACCTCCCAGGTAGAGATCTTGCCTGCCACAAGAAGACAAGCTCAGGGGAGCAGGAAGGGGGCTGGCTCCCAAGGCACCAACAGAAAGATGAGAGCTGCCACCAGCAAAGCACTCACAGGGACACAGGCCATGCCACCTCCTGTGGCTACATACAAGCCTGTACATAGTAGGGCAGCCTGTGTGTACACATGGTGGTCATGGCGATGTCTAGTCTCCTTAGGGCCATTCCACTTACAGCCACCTCAGGTCCTGGGCCAGAAGTGTGAGTTACTTCTTACTCAGTCCTGGCAAGGATGAGACAAAGGGCAAGAGGCGTTGCAGTGACGCATACAGTGAAGCTCCCACAGGCACTGCCTGTACCTCTGAAACCAGCAGGTCACTGAGCAGACGACGGGGGGAATCTGAAGTTCTGAGTAAATGTGTGCTGTTGATACAGACATAAACATACCAAGAACCTCAAGGCCTCAGCTCAGACCCACAGACATAGTAAAGTCCTCCTCTGGTCCAAGTACAGTGTTTACTGATCAGTGAGTACAAGAACTACCAACCACACCTTCAGCCTCGCCAATGACTGCAACTGAGACTGCTTCCCTGCTGGGCTAGCTATTCAATGATTGACACAGCTAGACTCATCAGAGGAGGGAGCCTCAACTGAGAAAATGCCTCTATAAGATAAAGCTATAGGTAAGCTTGTATGGTACTTTCTTAGTGAGCAATGTGGGAGGGCCCAGCCAGCCCACTGTGGGTTGTGCCACCCCTAGGCAGGTGGTCCTTTCTTATGAAAGCAGGCTGAGCAAACTAAGGGGAGGGGCAAACCAGTAAGCAGCACCCTTCTGGGGCTGCTACATCAGCTCCTGCTTCCAGGTTCTTGCCATGTTTAAGTTCCTGCCTGGCTTCCCTCAATGAACTGCAATAAGTAAGCCAAATAAACCCTTTCCTCCCCATGTTATTTTGGTCATGGTGTTTCATCACATCAACAGAAACCCTAAGACACCCCTAGTTCCCAGATTGCCTAGATGTTCTCCACCAGAGCAAGCATAGCCCGCCAGAGGCTACCCAAGCCCAGCTTTTCTGTATGTGTGTCTGTCCTTTCTTCATTCCTTCATTGCCTCAGTCAGGTTGGCAGCACCAAGTCATGCACTCAGCAAGAGACTGCGTCATGGATTCAGCTCCCTTTGTGACCACTTTGACACAAGTCAGGTGTCCCACCACCTGCCTGGCTCAGAGACTAAGCTGGCCAGGAACAGAAGTGGCCAGTACCAAGAACACAAAAGGTACCAGGCAGCCAGAAGAACTATGTGGAGAGGGGTCTGAGATGCAGACCTGGGACCCTGGGAGATGCAGGCTTTGGACATCTCAGCCAGGTCAGACTATAATAAAGACTGGGGTTTTCCAACCACAAGTCCCTCCCTACACACGGGGCTGCCCCAAAGGGTCTTGCAGGCATTATCATGGCCAACAAACTGCTGATCTTTTGTGCTATTGGGCAGAGAAGAACCAGGTCCACCCTACATCCTCACCTATGTCTAGCCGAGAGTTAACTGAGGATAGATATGTGGGACTCAAGATTGGAGTAACAAGTGGAGACACAGCCATCAGAGGGGACCCCAAGGAGGTAAGGGCTGATTAGGGGACAGGTGATACACACACCAGGGAGAGTCCCTGGAGGCGTCTCAGTGACCACCCCTGAGGGACCAGAGTTGGCTGTAGACTGGACGGGTCCTATATTCAGGAGCACCTTCTCCCAGGACACCCTGTGCCCAAACACATGAACTGAGGCATCACGGGCATGGAGAACCAGGGCTCCTCTCTGGCCAGAGCTACACATGGTCCAAGCCAAGGGGGTCTCCCACATCCCCCAAACCCATCTCACCTCACACTAAGACTTCAGTCATGAGACTCTCAAAGAGGCAGGCCATGGGAAATACATGCAATTAAGGAGGCCACTCTGCAAAGGCTGTGAGAAATCTGATGTGATCTGTCCCTTATTTAAGGTTCCACACACATGTATGGGTATAAAGATCGTTCAAACATCATTTTCTGAAGGATTTAATCAGGTACAGTCTTCCAGCACTCTCTAGTGAACTGTTAGGTTAACCCTTTTGAGGAAGCACTGCCATCAAGTGGGGGAAGGTCAGAGGGTGGCAGGTGGCTCCAGGACCATCCAAACGACAGGGCTTGACAGAGATGCTAACAGGAAAAGGACAAGACAGAGTTGAGGGAGGCATTGCCATGGTAAGTCCAAGTTCTTCAGGTCCAGTTGGCAGCAAGAGGGCCCATAGCTCAGCTGAAACCTACAAACATCTCCCTGTCCCTAAGAAGGACATGCTAACTCCTCTGGAGTTGTCTAGTGTTTGCTAAATGCCTGGACCTTTCTGGATATAGTAACCTCAGTCTCTATGAGGTGGGTCTGTCACCATTTTATATACACCAGGCCTGACAGTTAAGAATGCCAGTGATGGGCTGGAGAGAGCGGTTAAGAGCACTGACTTCTCTTCCAGAGGTCCTGAGTTCAACTCCCAGCAACTACATGGTGGCTCATAACCAACTACAATGGGGTCTGATGCTTGCTTCTGGTTTGTCTGAAGAGAGTGACAGTGTACTCACTTATATAAAATAAATCTTTAAGAAAAAAAAAAAAAAAAGAAAAAAAAGAATGCCAATGGTAGTGCTGGATGTGGTGGTGCACACCTTTAATCCCAGCACTCCAGAGGCAGAAGCAGGCAGATCTCTCTGAGTTCAAGCCCAGCCTGGTCTACACAGTGAGTTCCAGGACAGCCAGGACACATAGAATCAGTGTACTGGCAGGTTTTGTGTGTTAATTTGACACAAGCTGGTGTTATCACAGAGGATGGAGCCTCCTTTGAGGAAATGACTCCATGAGATCCAGGTGTAAGGCATTTTCTCAATTAGTGATCAAGGGGGGAGGGCCCACTGTAGGTGGTGCCATCCCAGGGCTGGTAGTTTTGGGTTCTATAAGAAAGAAGGCTGAGCAAGCCAGGGGAAGCAAGGAGTAAGTAACATCCCTCCATGGCCTCTGCATCAGCTCCTGCTTCCTGACCTGCTTGGTTCCAGTCCTGACTTCCTTTAGTGATGAACAGCAGCGTGGAAGTGTAAGCTGAATAAACCCTTTCCTTCCCAACTTGCTTCTTGGTCATGATGTTTGTGCAGGAATAGAAACCCTGACTAAGACAATCAGTCTCAAAGAAAGGAAGAAGGGAAGGAAGGAAGGAAGGAAGGAAGGAAGGAAGGAAGGAAGGATCGAGCTATTGGTAGCCAGGTGTGATAGTGCATGCCTTTAAAACCAGAACTTGGTCTGCAGAGCAAGTTCCAAGACAGGCAGTTCTACACAGAGAAACCCTGTCCTGGAAATAAAAGAGTGGGTCTGGTCACAACACTTGTCAGCAGCAATCAGGACTGGCTTGACTAGCTGGTGGTCACAAGGCCTACCTGCTTTCTGTCTCCATGACAATACAGGCGCAGCATCGATTTTGTAGGTAAGTTTATCTACTGTAAGTATGCTCAGGGATGCCCGCTGAAGAATTTATGAGTGGAATGCAGGGCAGTCCGGTGCCTGCTTCAGGGACTCCGTGAGAGCCAAGGGCAGGCACTGGCACATGGAGCTCCTCAGCATGATTCTTCCTACTTCGGTAGATTTTTACTTTTTTTTTTTTTCTGTAAAAGTAACACCTCTTTTTGTTTTGCTTTGAGAGGGGATCTTTCCACATAGCCCTGTCTGTCCTGGAACTAGGTGTGTAGTCCAGGCTGGCCTTGAATGTAGAGATTAGCCTGCCTCAGCCTCCCAAGGGCTGGGATTTAAGGTATGCAACACATGTCTAGCCTAGTGTCTTTTTTAAAGTACAGGCAGCAGTTAGGCTGCCCTCTCGACACTCCAAAGGCAGGAACTCACCTCTCTTTAGGGACACCACACTCCTCTGGTCCAGCTCCAGCCTCTGCACCAACGCACTCGGGTCTATCTGTGTCCTGGCAAAGATGTCATTGTGAATGAATGTCCAGTCCTGCAGTCCCAACAAGAGAAGAGAGAGAACAACATCAAGTTGACCTTTGGTTTGAGAGTCACACAGTGAGAAGATGCTAAGGCAAAATCCTCTACTTCTTAGCCAGGGAGGCCCTGGGAGAGTAGCAACGTCCCTGTTCCCAGATCAAGCCTGTTCCTTCCTGCCCCCATCAGACTTGGGACAATCAGAGTGGCTTGGTCTCCCAGAAGTGGGGTAGAGCCCCACTAGCACAGGGACTGAGCATAGCCTCCTTGCAAACATACACAGATCCTGGAGCAGCTGTGAGGAAAAGCATCATTGATCCTTGCAGCTGTGTGCATGAGCCCTCCTATGAGTGAGCAGAGGGAGTCCTCTAAGTACCAGTCCTTGGGCATCTCTGAGGAACAAAAATAGGAATACCAACCACGCAGCCTTCCAGTGAGGCAAAGACATGGCTGGCCGAAGGGGCTTAAGAACAATCTGTCAGCTCAAGGCTTAAGCTTGAGCCAAGTTACCAAATTAAAAGAAAAATGGGGGAAATAAGACACCCGTGGCTGTCCAGCAATGGGAGGATGTGGGAGGCAATGGAAGGAGCTGTCAGCTTAGCCACGGCAACAAATAAAAGCTGGGCACAGTGGGCTACAGTACAGCCTGGGTGCACGGGGAGTGGCAAGCCGGCTGAGCTAGGGCGAAGCCTTGTCTCAAAAGAATAACATAAAACAATGAGATGAGATAAAATAAAAATAAGATAAAATCAAAATAAATAAGATCCCCAAACCCAAAGCAAAAAGCAAGCACCAGGGACACAGGCTCACGCCTTTAACACCAGCACTTGGGAGGCAGAGGCAGGCCGATCTCTTATGAGTTCGAGGCCAGCCTGGTCTACATAGCAAGTTCCAGAACAATCAGGGCTACGTAGAGAGACCCTGTCTCAAAATCACACGGGGGGAGGGGAAAGGGGGGAGCGAGGGAGAGAGACAGAGAAGACACCTGGGCCTGCAGAGCTCCTGCTCTGTGGAGACCTCAGCCATGCAGATGCCCTGATCTGTGGACAGACAGACAGAGACTGAATGACTCTCAACTAGGGGCTGGTGAAATGGATGGGTCATGGTTAAAAGCATTTGCTGTTCTTGCAAACGACCTATGTTTGGTTCCCAGAACATACAACCATCCCTAACTCTAGTTCCAGGGGATCCACACCCTCTCTGGCCTCTCACAGTACCAGGCACACATGTGGTATAAACATGCCTGTACTCAAAACACATGCACAAAACATTTTTTTTAAAAAAAAATCTCATCTGTCAAATGAAACTATGTCAGCTTTACAGGTGTAGGATACACAGTGCACAGTAAATGCTTGAAAAAACACGCTTTAGCATTCCTGAAGGGAAGCCATCGGCTCCATGGCCCATTAATATCCCTTCTGCTGCTCCAATGCAAACCAGAAAACAATACCACACAGCTGAAGGAGGAGCACCAGGCAAAGAATGTGGCCTGTGTGTGCATGTATCGTGCAACCCTGACAATACCGTGCTGAGTGAAAGAACCCAACACAAGAAACCAGTCTCCCTCCATTCACACGGACTGTTCAGTGCAGAAGCCAAAAGCAGATTTCTGGTTGCCTGGTGGATGGGGCCGTGGGTGGTGGATGACTATTAACGAGAACATCTCTTCTTTTCGGGTTACCTAACTTCAGGTATGTCCTCTCCTTTACTCAAAGCCCTGTGCAGATTTTACATAAAGAGCCTCAGCTAGCGCCCTGAGACATTTCCAGAGCGTAGTGGGATGCTCTTCCCCAGCGATGGCGCGCTTCTGGAGCCTCACACCTCAAATAAGAAGGCATGACGGCTAATCAGGGCATGAGGGCTAAAGAGGGGCCGGATCAGGACCCTAACTAGAGTGGCAAGCGCACACACAGAAGAGGCGACACCACAACCATGCAGGGCTCCTGCTCTTTGGAGATCCCGCTCAGTGGGACCTGGACCTGGCCCGACGCGCGCCCCACACCTCACCTTCGCCCCCGCTCCGCCCGCCGGGGCTTGTGGAAGGGCGGGCTCCAAGGTGCGGGGCACAGGGACGGGTGTAGCCTCCCCGTCGGGCCTCACGGCCGCCCGGTGCACACGAGCCCGCAGCGCCCTCACTTTCCCCATCTTCGTAGAATGTTTCCGCCTGATAGCAACGCCGCCTCACAACAGGAAGCGCCTCCCGGAAGTGCTCCCTGGGAACCGGAAGTAGGGCCCGGGCCGCGAAGATCTGCGTTCCGCCGATCTCCGGAAGTGCCTCCCATAGCGCGTGCGCAGTTGCTGTGCGTACGCTGAGTGCTCCCGCTAGCCTGTTAGACGTGCTCCATATGGCTGCTGGAAGACCTTTGCTCTTGCGAAGAGCCAGGGAAATAAAACGATAGAAGCCTCGGGTGTATGTTACGCCATGTTTCTATGGGGCGAGTTTTGGGTAGAATAGGAAGACAGGCTCACGCTGGGTTTACTCGTGCGGGTCTCTATGTGTGCAGCATGGTGTTTCATCCTCAAAATAGGTCCTGGAGTTGGACTTTGCAATTCCACTTAAATGGGAACCAGGCGAACCGAGCGGCCTCCGACTTCCTGCACAGTCGGCTCCGAGCCCAACAGCCCCTGTACACGCAGTGTGGTATTGCTTAGGGAAAGCAGGGCAAGGATGAAGGGTGAGTCCAACTGTTCACCCAAATGACAGCTGTAAAATAAAACACAGCCGGGCAGTGGTGGCGCACGCCTTTAATCCCAGCACTTGGGAGGCAGAGGCAGGCGGATTTCTGAGTTCGAGGCCAGCCTGGTCTACAGAGTGAGTTCCAGGACAGCCAGGGCTACACAGAGAAATCCTGTCTGGAAAAAAAAAGAAAACCAAAAAACCAAAAACAAAACAAAACAAAAAACAACACACACAAAAAAAGTGGGCCATGGTTGGGGCCACAAAAAGAAAGCTGGACCCAGGCACAGCCAGGGTAGAGGCCTTCTAGAAGCCTTCTTCCCTTCTATGGTAGAGAGCGTCCTGGATGCCAGGATGTCTCTGCTCAGGATCCACAGTGAAATGGGATTTGTAGGGAGAAAGTGAGCCCAAAGCAGAACAGGGTGCCCTACCGTATCAGAAGTAGCAGAGCATGCCAGGGAGTAGAGCCAGTAAGCATCGTTCCTCTGCGGTTTCTCTTTGGTGGCTGCCTCCAGGTTCCTGCTCCTGCCCTAATGATGAGCTCCGACCTGTAAGGTGTAATGAACACCTTCCTCCCCAAGTTGGCTTTGTGTTTTATGACAGTGAAGAAATGGCTACAGGATGTCCTCATAACTCTGTTTCTGCTTGGGTCCTGGGATCAGAGTGCTACCTGGGCATGAACAAAATGCCTTAGAAGAGGCGACTGGCTTCTCTGTGGCCTTCCTAGTACCCTTTGAGCCCCGCTCCCCCCAACCTGTGTAGAGGAATGTTAATCTAACAACATAACTGCACCGGCAAGGGATCACATCCAAAGACCTTTTAGGTCTGTGTGATCGGGCTGGAATACAGATAGGTCATTAATCGGAAGAGACACAGACAAACAGATCTCTGAGTTCAAGGCCAGCTTGGTATAGAGCAAGTTTCAGGTAAAGAAAAGCTCAAGTCCAGGCTTAGTGGTACACTCCTTTAATCCCTGCATTTAAGAGACCAAGGCATATGGATCTATGAGTTCTGTTCAGTCAGTGAGTTCAGTCAGTCAGCGTAGGCAGTGGAGTTGAGTTCCCAAGCAGTGCAATTTAGTGTGAAACTGAGACAAACTAGATTGAATCAGTCAACTTGGAGAGATGTTTGAGCTAGAATAGCTGAGTTGAATCAGCCAGCCAGAGTTCAGAAAGAGCTAGGAAAGGAGAATGTATTCAGCAGTAAGTCTCTGAGACAACAATGACATCAGGCAAATAAAAGTTACTTTCACAAGCCTGCTTTGAGATGACCTAGGAATCATGTCCATTGAACTCTTCACAACCTGGCTCATCTCCCCAGAGCACCTGGCAGCCAGAGCCACCTTGAAAGCTAGCCTGGCTTTTACCTAGTGCAGACCCCCGCCCCCCCCCCCCCCGCCCCTAAATGTTTTCTCCTTCTCAGCCCTCAGCAGTGTTCCGGTCCTGTACTCTGGGCTTTCCACTGGGCTCCAGGTCGTTCCCCCACCCCCACCCCCAACCCCCGGTAGAGGATGAGTTGCTTAAGGCCAGTTCCAGGGCATACCAATTGACCCAAGGAACTCACAAGTCGACAAGGATGGTTAATTCTTTAGAATCCTCAACTCTTTTTCCTGCCGCCTGAGGGCGCTTGTATCCCGCGCGTCCCTGGCTCCTGACAAACTTGTTTTGCAGTTTGAGAGAACCGTGCCGGTTGTCTCTGGCTAGTCCTCTTCCCCGGGCTCTAGACCACGACCCTGCTTCAGGTCCACCAGAGTGTGGGTGTGAACCACCACCCGCAGGCTCATCCACTGATACAGCTACTGGGAGCCTGGGGGGAGGGGGGGCTGTATCATCGCGCCCAGCCTGGGACACATAGCTGCCCGGCCCCCGTAGGAACCAGAAGGGTCCAGATCACCTCTCAGTTCATCCCCGGATCCAAGACAATTCTGCCTGGCTTTTCTCAGGGAGGAGGGCCCCCTTCGGCCTCCCAGGGAGGTGGCCAGGTTTGCTGGGTAAGAGCCTAGGTCCCCCTTGCCTCCGATGACTTGGCCAAAGCCTGAACTTTTTCAAGCCTAGATTTCCTCTTTCTACGGTGGGGTTGGGGTGGGGTAGAATGGGCTGCTTGAGGACTGAGAGAAAAGTGAGAGCGAGGAAATGACGGTTAGCAGCTCAAAATAGAAACCGATGGCCTAATAGGTTGTTGCAGTGTGAAGGGCTGGAGGAGACCACGCACAGGGCTGGCACAGACACATGCAGCACCTCGGAGGCCTAGGACCTTCTGGTGACTGAATTGCAGTACAGAGTCCTAATTTGACTCTGATGGTGGCTGCTAGGCCAGCTGCTCAAGGCAGTGGGACAGGGGATTGACCTCCTGTCCTTCACAGCTTCCGGGAGAGGGAGAGCTTGCTGAGCACCAAGGCCCAAGGCCTACCACCCACCCACCTCAGTCAACCTGCAGAGGACACAGAGCCACTCCCAGCCATTCCCTGAAGTCTTGTAATCAGGGGAGAGCTGGGGAAGGGCAGGCTTGGGTGTCCTTGGGCCCTTAGCTCCCAGACTGACTGGTGTGTGTATTGATGAAATGCCAAATCTTTTAAGTTTAGACTCCATTTTAGAGAACCTGACTTAAATTTGAACTCAATTAGTTTCCAAGGTGCCCCCCCCCCAACAAAACCCGAACCTAACTCCAGTCTCTAGGCTAATCCCCAACAAGACCAGAGTTTCCAGGTTACACCCTCAACAAGACCAGTGTCTCCAGGCTATTCCCCCAACAAACCTGCACCCCCAGCTTACAAGCCCACCCCCTGCCAAACGACCACCAATGCAGAGGGGAGCAGAAATGAAGTTTATGATAGGACTCCCAGCACCAGCCAATTATGTTAAAGGCCACAGCAGCTTTCCAATTAGATGCCTGCACACTAACCCCCCCCCCCCCCCCCGCTTGCTGCTTACTATAAAGCCTTGCCCCATAGATATTCGGGGCTCCCCCAGCTACCAAAACTGTCCTGCAAGATGGTGGTCCATTGGAGGGACGAGCTATCTCAAATAGAATAAAGACTCTGCTGTGAGTTGCATCAGATTGGCTCCTGTCTGTTTTCTGGGGAGATCACTAACACTTCCCTGGCACTACATTGAAACCACTGATTCTGTGGGCCTAGGCTAATTAGGAAGGAGCCTGGTGCCACGGACAGAGAGACAACCTCTGGGTAGGTATTACCTCTGCCCCAGCGAGCTTTGACTTCTTGCTAGCTTTGTTGGTGGCTGGAGTAAAAACTGTATTGAGGTACCTTAGTGCCACTTGTGGTCAGGTTATCTCCGTAGCTGAGATTTCCCTGCAGCCTGGGGTCTCCCCTCACACTCAGCTCCTGACTCTGAGGCAGCCTCACACTCCTACACTTCAGGGGAGGAAGGGCCAGCAACCCGTCCAGGGTGTATGTCCCTGCCTGTTCTGTGGGAAACCATGTGGTGACACCCAGGGTGGTTCAGAAGAAATGAGCAAGGGGAAGACCCATGTCACAATTTAAATAATGTGCCAAGAACTGAGGGGACTGGAGATATGAGAGGTCCCAGTAGAGAGCCCAGATGGTGGCCCCGCTGCCCTTGTCCTCAGGGGTCAATTATAAGATTGGTCAAACTCTATCTCTCCTTTCCCACTGAGTCAGCCTGCTGTGTAGGTAGGGCTGGTTCCTGTACTAGTTTGATTTTTAATCAAAAAAAAAATTTTTTTTTACTTATTTATTTATATATTTTTGACAGGGGTTCTCTTTGTAGCCCCGGACATCCTGGTATTCGCTTTGTAGACCAGGCTGGCCCCAACTCCTGTAGATTTGCCTGCCTCTGCATCCTGAGTGATGGATTAAAAGGCAGGAGCGCTGCCACCACCATCCGGCTTTCATCAATTCTTAGCCCTTTGTTGTCCGGATCACACAAATGTTCAGTGCTGAACTAAACGGTAATTATGTTTTTGTGTACAACTTTCTGATTTTCCTACACAGTTGGCAATTGCTTAATTTTTATTTTTATTTATTTATTTATTTATTTATTTGGCTCAATCGCTTCTCACTCAGAGCCTCATTTCCCCACCCTCCGACAAGTGTGTAAAATGATTCTCAGAATAAAGCCCCCATAGTCGAGCCTGTCAATCAGTCCCTCTGAGGAGAGCTAGGAATTTGGGTTTAGCCTATGAGGGTTTATTCTTATGAGGGCGGAAGTCCTGCCACTCTAAAATACTATTGTTAGCAAACAGGTGATTCCCACAGGCCTCCTCCCAGGGACCTAGCAGCCACTATATCAAGACCTGCCACGGCCAGATGCGCTGGGTGTGTGCTTCAGATAAAAGGGCTCCCAGACACCCCCAGATCCCTCTCTCTGCCCTCGGTGTGTGTGAGTGCGTGTGTGTGTGTGTGTGTGTGTGTGAGCGCGTGTGTGTGAGCGCGTGTGTGTCCGCGCGCGCGTGCACGCGCGTCCTCTCTGCCTTCTCTCATATGTCACTCTCTATACGTCTGTCTACGTGTCTGCCTCTATCCACCCCTCCCCCACCCCCTCTACTCCCCCCATAAACCCCTTTTAAATCTGTTGCATGAACCGACCAAACCCCACCCCTCGTTCGCATTTTTATCCTATTGACTGTGCCATCTTTTGGTGACTCAAGGAAGCAAGAATTTGGCTTCTTCAGCTCCTTCCCACAAAGAGGAAGACAAAGGAGAAAGAGACTTAGAGGAAGTGGTTGGGTGAGGAGCCATTGAGGTCAGGACTGGGAGGGCATGGGGACAGCCCAGCTTCTTTCCCTCCTTCCTGCGCTCACACCTGGCTACCCTGCACTGGGAAGGCTGGGATCCCCTTGCGCCTGTTTGTGCGGTTCAAAAGTACCAAGCAAGAGCCCAGCACCCTGTACATTGGCCACAGCTTTCCGGTGCCGCATCTCCCACTGAAGCTCTTGCCTGCCCCTCCTCTCACCTCACCTCCTCCGGTGCCAGAAACACCTCCCCGCCTCTGGCTCACCGCAGAGGGGGGCAAGGCTAAATCTATGCTGCAAAAGGAAGTCTCTCGGGGGAAGAAGTCGAAAAGGAATAGGCCAGGATGGGGGCAGGGCACCAAAAGACCCAAGTTGGGTCAGAGGGAAACTTGAACGGGTCGGGTGGGAGGGGCCGGGAGGCTGAGGGTTGCGAGCAGTGTGTGAGCAGTTTCTGGGCGGATTAAAAGGACAAAGTGCATCCTGCCTCAGTTCTTCCTCCTGCCTCGGGCAGGCTGGCCCTTGCTGGTATCGACCTGCAGTTCCCATCCTTCGCTGACCTCTCCGATTGACCCTCTGGCATCCCCTCAGTATCAAGCGCAGCACCACTTCCCAGAATCCCACTTATCCCCAAGAGCCCCTAGCTTCTTAGTGGTAACTGAAGATGTGTGTGGGTGGGGGTGGGGGAGGAGTGAGGGTAGCATATGGTAGTGCTTGGATGGGAAGAGAAAAGAATGGCACGTGTGTGCGCATGCACGCGCGCGCATGCTCTCTCTCTCTCTCTCTCTCTCTCTCTCTCTCTCTCTCACACACACACACACACACACACACACACTAATGAGTCTTCCCACTCTCTTCTTTCTGTCCTCCTCCTCCTCCTCCTTCATCAGAATCTGACCTAGTCAAGGATGGTCTTGAACTTCTGATCCTCCAGCCGTCATCATTCAAGTCCTGGGCTTACAGGCTGGGGGTTGAACTCAAGGCTTCATGGATGCTAGGCAAGCACTCTACCCAATCTATGAGCCAGCACTATTTTTCCTGTCTTGCTTCCTCTAACTTTTGCCCACCAGGCCTGGATGATGCTCTGGGTTCCCAGTCACTCTTAAGAATTATGTATTTATTTATTTTATCTATGTGAGAACACTGTGGCTGTCTTCAGACACACCAGAAGAGGACATTGGATCCCATTACAGATGGTTGTGAGCCACCATGTGGTTGCTGGAAATTGAACTCAGGACCTCTGGAAGAGCAGTCGGTTCAGCAGAGTCAGCACTCTTAACCGCTGAGCCATCTCTCCAGCCCCTCCCACTCACTCTTAACACAGCTCAGTATTCTGGCAGGCCAATTGCTTGGCCTCTGTATGGAAGAGAGCCCGCACCTGTTCCTCATGGCCTTAGTCTCCTACAGGTGTGAGAGAAAGAGACACAGACGACCCAGTTGGGCCTACAAAAGGGGAAGCCACTTCCCAGAATCCAACTCCAGGTCTGCCCACCGCTCCAGCCTCAGGGTCTGGCTCCTGTTGTAGCTCAGGCAGAGCAAAGGCACAGTGCTGTATCTCAGCACTTCTGTGGGAAGGAAGCACACTCTTGCCTTCTGGCACCACAACACCCTCCCAAATTGTACCAAGTACAACCAAAAGCCCAGTGGCTGGCCCACTCTCTACTTGAGCCTGGTGCCCAGCTGGCCATCTCTGGCCTTTACTTGCTTGCTGTGACAGTGAGAGGATGGTAGCTTCCTGCTCCTCCCACACCTTTTTCCTTTAGGCAGGGGCACATGTGGGATCTTAGACGAATTGCTTTCTGTACCTGCCAGCATGTCACATAGAAAAGTGTGACTGGGCTTTGACTCCCAGCTTTGGGGGCAGGCTGGATATCAGATATATGAGTAAGTGTTGTATAGGTCTACAGAAGTCAGGTGGCACGTGGTCTCCAGTACTGCCCAAGAGAATCCTTGCACTGAAGCTCTGTGGGAAGACAGAAGGGAAGGTGGGGGAAGGAAGGAGGAGGTGAAAGTGTTCATCAACACACACACACACCACACACACATACACACATACACATAATACACACCACACACACACATACCACACATGCACACACACACACATACACACACCACACACACTCACCACACACACACACACACACACCACACACACATACACATAATACACACCACACACACATACCACACATGCACACACACACACACATACACACACCACACACACACACTACACACACACCACACACATACACACACCACACATACACCACGTACACACACACCACACATGCACACACACACACACACCACACACACACACCACACACACACACCACACACATCACACACACACATAAACACCACACACATACACACACCACACATGCATACATACACATCACACACCATACAGACACACACACACACACCAACACAGCTGACCATCGAGGTGTCTCCCCTGCCGTGTCATTACAGTTGTGCTCCACGCATATCCTGTTCCCTGTGATCCTGCCATCCATACTAGGGTCTCAAAATCAAGTTGAGTCTTATTTCTCATCCAGCTGATGCAGGTCCCCAGCTGTGCCTCAATGACCCCGCCCCACCCAGATCTGCCCCAACAAGCTTCCCTGTCCTTTAAGCCCTCCTTAGCTGTCAGGAGCTCGGATTTTTCCAGCTCCTTCTGATCTTCCACAGATGCCAACCATCCCTATCCTCAACTCTGTACAGTTCAGCATGTGGGTCTCGTCTCCCCTGGGGTAAGTGAGTCCCCTTCCTGCACTTCCTTTTCTTCTTCATCTACGGGCATCGATGCGTTTAGGGTTGGCTTCACTTTGGAAGTAAAGAGTCTGGTCGTGTTTTGAAACCCCACCTGCCTGTTTCAGGCTTGGAATTGGTGCCATGAGCCATTGGCACTTCGTGAGACTCTCTGAGGTGGTTGGACTGAGTTCTGCGGCTCAGAATTCTGTTTTCTGATGGTTTTCCCGTTTCCCATCTTTTTTTCTCCCCCCTCACAGCCTTCCCCCTTTCTGCTGTGAACATTTATACTGCTCCATTCTGATTCAGGAATTGTCTCTTGGCAAATTTTGTAGAGATGTGATAGTTAATGTTTACTGTCAAGTTGACCGGTTTTGGAATCACCTTGGACATAGACTTTTGAGTGTATGAGTTACTTTTGTTGCTGTGATAAAACACCATGACCAAGACAATTTGTAGGAAGAAAAGGTTATTTGGCCTTACGGTTTGCACTGGCTGGGTCAGTCAGTGTGCCAACTTGACAGAAGCTAGAGAATCATCAGAGAGGATAGAGCCTTGGTTCAGAAAATGCCTTCATGAGATCCAGCCATAGAGAGTTTTTTCAATTAGTGTTGGGGGGGGGGCAGGGAGGGCCCAGACTATGTCTGGAGCCACCCCTGGGCTGGTGGTCCTGGGTTTTTGTTTTTTTGTTTGTTTGTTTTTCGTTTTTGTTTTTTTGAGACAGGGTTTCTCTGTGTAGCCCTGGCTGTCCTGGAAGTCACTCTGTAGACCAGGCTGGCCTCGAACTCAAAAATCTGCCTGTCTCTGCCTCCCAAGTACTGGGATTGAAGGAGTGCACCACCACTACCCGGCTTATGGTCCTGGGTTTTATAAGAAAGCAGGCTGAGCAAGACAGTAAGCAGCACCCCTCCATGGCTTCTGCATCAGCTCCTGCCTCCAGGTTCCAGCCCTGTTTGAGTTCCTGGCCTGACTTACTCCAATGATGAACTATGATCTGGAAGTGTAAGCTGAATAAACCCTTTCTTCCCCAACTTGCTTTTTGGTCGTGCGTGGTGTTTCATCACAGCAATAGTAACCTTAACTAAGACATGGTTCTGGAGCAAGAATTCACGATGCTGGGGAGACATGGGAACATGAGCCTGGAGCAAGAAGCCGAGAGGTCGCATCTCTGATGGGTTATTTATCCATCGTTGGGAAAACAAGTCAATTCAAGTCAGATTAGATCATATTAAATGTAGGTTTATTCAGAAGTTGCTCACTGGGCAAGTTCACTGGCCACAAGGACCAAGACCAGAGAAGTCACGATGGGAAGAGAGAAGGGGGGGACGACAGAGTACAGAGAGAGGGAGGGAGAGAGAGAGAAGAAAGAAAAAAGAGGGAGAGGGGAGAAGGAGATGGAAAGGGGGAAGGGGAAAGGGGGAGGGAAGGGGAAAGGGGAGGGGGAGGAGACAAAAATGTCTGGATTACATAGGGAGGAGCCTCTGGGAGGAGGGCAGCCCAGCCTCTGGGCTAGAAAGTTCAAGGTTGGGGGCAGGATATGCCAGGTAGGGACTGAAGGTTTCTTGGAGAACCTGGAGGCCAGGTCTGCTTTGATGTGTAAAATATGCACCTCAGCCTCTTGTACAAGGGGTCTGAAACCAAACAATCTCAACTGCAAACACAGAGCAGAGAGAGTAAACTGGAAACAGACAAGGCTATAAACCCTCAAACTCCGCCCCCAGTGATGCACTTAAAGGTTCCATAACCTTCCAAAACAGTGCCACTTAGAAGGACCAACTGTTCACTTACATGATGGGTGGGTGATGTGAGCCTGCGGGTAATGGGGGGGGGGAGCACAGAGGGAGGGAAAGTTCATTCAAATCACCATAGCATGTCTGTGGGGTATGAAAAGCCTAAACTCTCTGTCTCTAAATCGTATAATTTTTCTACAAAATCATCTCACTGATTTTCTTTTCTCCCCCCCCCCCCCCCCCCCGAGACAGGGTTTCTCTGTATAGCCCTGACTGTCTTGGAACTCACTCTGTAGACCAGGCTGGCCTCGAACTCAGAAATCCGCCTGCCTCTGCCTCCCAAGTGCTGGGATTAAAGGCATGCGCCACCCTTGCCCGGCCTCACTGATTTTCAAATTGTATTGCTGCTGGTATTCGAGTGTGTGTGTGTGTGTGTGTGTGTGTGTTTGATTTATTTCATTTAACATAATGATCTCTACCCTTATTAATGTTCTTGTAAGCGGCAGGGTCCTATTTTTGTGGCTGAGTAATATTCCACCATGTACATGTACTTTTTTTTTTTTTTTTTTTTTTACCTGTTTATCCATCAATGGATTCCTAGTTCTACTGCTTTGGCTCTTGTGATAAGATATCTCTTCAGCACACTAATTTCCCATCGTTGGAATAGTTACTCAGTGACTCATTCTATTTGTGGATTTCTGAGGAACTTCCATCTGGTTCTCCATAACAAACATGCTAATTGGCATCCCTACCTGAGGTTCATAGTGTTAGCAATCAGGCATCATCACCGCCTGCCCTGGGGGCCCAGTGACAGCAAGATATGTCATCGCTAGCTGCCATGATGTGACACATTCTCACTGTCAGCTGCCACTGTCATCAATAGTCTTGCACACACATCCCCGCCCCCCACGTGCCAGTTCCTCTTCTCCCACCCTTTTCCTCCCACCACCCTGGTCCAGACACACCTCCCCCAAAAGCCTCCCATGTGAGGTACGTCGCATGGTAGGACTATGGGCTGGGTCGGTGGGGAGGGGGGCAATCCAACACCCTTCTTCTAACCTCCAGGTGCACCCACACAGACATACACACAAACACATTTTTAAAAAAAAGTTAGGCATGGTGGCACACACCTTTAATCCCAGCCTCCGAGGCAGAAAGATCTCTGTGAGTTTGAAGCTAACCAGGTGTACATAGAGAGTTCCAGGGCAGCCAGGGCTACATAGAGAGGTCCTGTATCAAAACAACACTAATAAAATTAATTAATTTATTAATTAATTAATTTTAAAATAAAATAAATTTTAAAATTAAAATACTTTTTTTTTAAGCAAGGAAAACTTGAACCCTTACTGAGCCTCTTCACTGATTTGCCAAGACAAGAGCAAGCAGCTCTACTCTCATCCCCAACATATGCCACAGACTTCCCCACCAGGATGGCCCGTGTCCCCTGTGATGAATCCTCCCTCTCTTAAAGTTCTCCTGGTCAAGAGTTCGGTTTCTGTGACCAGAACTCCTACTGATAACACATTTCACGTGTCTGCAGGTCTATGGCCTCATCCGTTTGCTCCCGTGTTGGCTTTCCTTTTGTGTGTATTGAAAAGCGATCAAGATTGAAGTGTCTTTGTGTGTGCTGTGGTGTATGCCCACGTTTGTTTGTGAGAGAGCAGGCTTGTGCATGCATGCTCCCGTGGAGGCCAGAGGTTAATATCAGGTGTCTTCCTCAACTGCCCTCCACCTTATTTTTTGAGACAGGATCTCTTTGCTGAGCTTGTTCACCAATGAGTTAGGCTGACTGACCAGTGAGCCTCAAAGTCCTATTGTCGGTATCTCCCACTCTCCGAGTACCGGGCACACACAGCCACGCCCGGCTTCACCGGTGCCCTCTGGGGCTCTGAACTCAGGTCCTCCTCGGCTTGTGTAGCAAGCACTTTACCCTTTGAGATGTCACCCTGGCCTCTGAACTATGCCTTTCTGGTATTTCTGGGTGGTGTTTGCTAGTATTTTCTACAGGTATGTATGTGTAGGTCTTTTGTTCTTGACTTTTAGTCTTCCGTCCTTTTTGAGCTAGGATCTTACAGTTCTGCCTGGTTGATCTTGAACTCATAGCCGTCCTCCTGTCTCAGCCTCCAACATTCTGGTATTACAAGTGTGAGCACTTGGGAGGCAGAGGCAGGCGGATATCTGAGTTTGAGGCCAGCCTGGTCTATAGAGTGAGTTCCAGGACAGCCAGGACTACACAGAGAAACCCTGTTTCGGAAAACCAACGAAACAAAACAAAACCAAACAACAACAACAAACAAACAAACAAACAAAAAACCCAAGTGTGAACCGTTACACCTGCTTTCCAATGCTGTTCTTTCAACAGTTTGTCCGATGGCATCTTTTGCACATTTTTTTTCTCAACTGTGAGAAGATATGGAGAATCTACATAAAGGTCCAGGGTTATTAATCTCTTGTAACCCTCTCAACCATTATCACCAGGATGTCCTGCACAGCTGAAACTGTTCCCACTCAACAGCTTGATTCTTGTATAAATACGTCATTAAAAAGTCTACCAAACATGCCACACGAAGAAAGAGTAGCACATGACCAGGTCTCCAGCCACCCCCCACACCCCCTCACTGTGGTCAACTCATGACTCGCCCTGGATCCACACCCACCTCCAACCCCCATCTTGATTACAAGGCAGAAAATCTGCAATGATGTCTCCTACCGCTTGCAAACATTTCATCACATAACTCTAAAGATGGAGGTAGATCGGTATTTCTCAACATGGCTGACATCTCAAATCTTACACTAAAGGTTTGCTCTCCCTGTCTCTCTTTCTGCCCCCTCTAGTCTTGTAAGTCATCAGGTGGGGTTTTGTCCACCACTGACTTTGCGATTGAGTCCCTACGGGGTTACTTAACACATCCTTCTGTGCTCCACTCTGACTCATTTTTCTGCCCAGTAACCTTTCCCAGCCTCCTTCCTCCCGCCTCCCGCTCGGCTGCTTCCTCCAGTGGGCTACGGCCTCAGCCCATTCACTTGTAGCTGGGTCCCTCTCCCAGACTGAGAACCCACACAGTGAGCCTCTGCCTGCTGGTCCATGAATCCCTACCTCTTCTTGACATGCTAGAGAGTCCCTCGATGCTATCAATGGCTGCTATTTCCAACAGTAGCCCCTCCACTCTTTTGCAAAAGCTTCTCATTGCCTACAGGCCCCACCCTGTCTCAGTGTCTCTTCTCTAACATCCCGCGTGTAAAGGGGCTGAAGTGAGACCCACATGTGGGCCAATGAGCCATGTGTCACTCAACTTCCTCCTGGGCTTTGACTTAGAACAGGAAGTATCAGGCTGGGGGCCTCAACAGCTCTACTCTTCAGACTCGACCACAGAGCTAGCTGGTGAGAAGCAGGCAAAGCTTCTCCAGTCAGTCAGATTCACAGAGTGGAGGCTTCCCAGGACGGAGAGGGGTGAGTGCAGGGCTCCTGTGTTCAGGTAGCCCTTCCAGGAAACACCTCAGAGGTAGGCTCTTCTTGTGGAATTTCTCTTTATGACCCCAGCCCTATGGGCACTGGTGGCCTTTCCATGTCCCTCACCTGGCCTATCTGTCAAAAGAAATGGTCTTGAGACCTTTTGCATGTGGTTTCTGGTTATTCAGACCCTCCTGACTGATGTCCGTGGATGGGAGGCATGGTACCACAGTTGGGCAGTCTCAAGAGTTCTGGAAATTTCTGTAACTGAATGTGGGTCGGCAGGCAGAGGACTGTGTTGATCCTCTCTCTGTGATAGTCGTGGATGCCTAGGGCTGAGGAAGGTCAGCTATGTCGGAGGTTGGGGAGGGGTGACTGGGACAAGCTGTGGGAGGAAAGGGGTCACATACTGTCACCCACCTACTAAGAGCAAAAGTAGATACTTGTGGTCATGGAAGTGGACGTCAGATTGGAGGTAATGAGCAAGAGAAAGAGCTGCTGAGATGTCCATTGTCACTCATCTGCCTTAGAATGGGAGGACTTCTCAGCCTGCCCTGCAAGTCTCTGGGACCTAGGCTCCAAAATGTCCAGCCCAGCCCAGCCCAGCCCAGCCCACAGCATAGCAAACAATGAGGAAGTTCTTTACCTAAGAATCCCACATACAGTAGTGGCCAGGCCTGGGGCCAGTGACCACAGGACCACAACCCAGATAGAGGGATGATGGATATTTATGAGGCCCAGTCCTTTGAGACCAGCATGCAGGGGCTATAGCTGGTAAGGAGCTGACTAACTGGCTCTGTGAAGTGGATTGTCAGGTCTCAGGCGACAGACACCCGTTCCACATCTAGTAGTAAGTGAACAGATAAGAGATTGTTGATATCTGCCGTACTCGGGACCTCTGCCAAAGCAGAAGTAAAACGAGCAAGTCCTGAGGGTTAGTTAGGGCTATGGAGGCCCAAGAGTCCTCCACCTTTCTCCAACAGTTCTGGTTTGTTCTCTGTTGACATATGTGGACACAGCCTTGCCAGAGGCATGCATTATGCTGAGGCGAATTGTCGTCTCTTCGATTGTGGGGGGGTAGAGGAACCATACAAGCATCCTTTGCAGGAAGTTCTGAGCATGGGGCTATCTTTGATACACAGCTTGGGAGGAAGCCTTCTGCTCTCTGTGGAGAGAGGGTGTGAACTGGGGAGGCTGCTGAACTCTGGGAAATGAGAGGGTGGGCTGGCTGGCTCTGCAAACTCCAAATGTCTGCAGTCAACAATGACTCAAAACTCACTCCTGTGAGGGCGGAACCATGGAGACAACCGAGGCTCCTGCTAGCTCCACTTCTGTCACTCAGGTACAGGTGGCAGGTAGCAGGGCTGGGGGTGGGGGGTCGTGGTGTGTTGAATGTGTGTGTGGAGCTACATGGCTGTGGGGAGGAGCAGGTTCTGAGTCAGCCCCTCTATTCACACCTCTCTCCTTTTGGGCATGAGTCGCAACCCTGCCTGAAGCTTTGTCAGTTGAGGTTCCCAAATTCTTCCAAGTGTACTCGGTCACCCAGAAGGGTTACATACAGTTCAAGCCCCTGGGAAAAAAAATCCCAACAACAACAAAAACAAAAACAGCATCCGCCTGGCTGCTGGACAAACCTTGGGGGATGTTCAGGACATACCCCCAGGCAGCCAACCCAGTACTGGCTGTGTCCAGACTCTATTCTCTTTTGCATAAATGGGACCTCAAAGGGAAGTGTTAGTGTCCTCCCACACCCCACAGGCCTGAGTGAATCCCAGGCCCTGTGGAGGGGTCTCTGTGACACTTCTATAGTGGGAGGTGGTAGCCAGGCTGAGACAGATAGCCCAGGTATGCCAAGTGACTGGAGTCCTATGGCTGCCGAGTCCTGCTGTCTCCCTATAGCTCTGCCGCCTGAGGTCCTGGTTGCTGCAGGCTATCTGATCACACTATGACCCCCAAGAATGTGTTATTTTAGCAAAGGGTAAAAAAAGGTTTCTACTTGTGGTGTGACCCCTTAGCACACACTGTTAATCTCTCTGGCTGGAACACAGACACGCCCTTAGTCCACAGAGTCGTACAGAGACTGGTTGCAGAGAGAACAAGCTAGACCCAGGTGAAGACAGAAGGAGTCAGGGAATGAGAAGCTGCCAGGAGATCAGAACAGATCGCTAGAGTTAGTTTGAGGCCACACAGAGCAATTTCAGGAGAAAATGAGAGAAGTCAACCTGAAGAGGAGTTTGAGCCAGAACAACTGGGTTGAACCACCCAGCTAGAATTCAGAAAGAACTAGGAAGGGGGAGCTTATTCAGCAGTAAGTCTCAGGGGCTGAAAACATCCTAGACCTAGATTAGATTGTATTGGGGCTAGAAGCATCCAGGACTAGACCTAGGTTAGCAGACTGAAGCAGTAAGCCTCCCAGACAACAATTACATCAGGCATCCGGGCAGTGGTGGTGCATGCCTTTAATCCCAGCACTTGGGAGGCAGAGGCAGGCAGATTTCTGAGTTCGAGGCCAGCCTGGTCTACAGAGTGAGTTCCAGGACAGCCAGGGCTACACAGAGAAACCCTGTTTTGAAAAACCAAAACCCCAAACAATTATATCAGGCAAATAAAAGTTACTTTTATATCAGGCCTTGCTTCTGCATGTGGATCTTTCATATGGTTGTCTGATAGGATTTGCTTAAAACCTTGTAGTCCTGTACTTAGAACCTTCTCCCACAGCAGAGCAAGCCTGTGGCACAGCCAGAGTCCTTATCATAAAACTGGGGTCAGGTCACCCCTGTCATCACCCAGCAAGTGGTTCCTTGGTAAAGAGTCCAGTGATTTGTAGAGGTCAGATCAGGTCCTGGATCATGTAGGACGTGTGACCTGACAGCCTTCTCCCTCCTTGGGAAACACAGCATCTGGGGTACTCACCCCCCCACCCCGATCCCACGAACACCCACATCTCCATGCAACCAGTCCTGAGATGGTCTGTGTAGGCTCTTAGAAGGTTGGGACCCAACACCACTTGGAGCTGACAGAGAAGAGACTGGCACTTTGGCTGCCTCAGAAACGAGCTAAGCAGGAAGTCATACCTCAGATTCACAGTGCTATTTCACAGCATCACCCAGCAGCTCCCTGAAAGCTGGGCCTTAGTTTAGGTCTAGAGGACTCAGTGTTCTTCACAGAAATGAGCCAACATGAGGCAGGTCCTTCAACTGATAGGGTGAGGTCTGGTGCACTATGGAAGGAAAATCTACTTTGTTGACTCTATTGACACAGAGGTTAATCTTGGAAAACACCTGCCCAGTAATGCCTGGCCCCATGTTAGAACCAGTGTTGGGGCCCTGTAGCTCTGCCACATAGACACACAGAGCCACCTGTGCAGGATCCTTTGCCTCCATTGAGAAGAGAGGAAACAGAGTAGCCTGTTTGTGGCCCCCATGCAGCTGGGCCTAAGTCTAGAAGTATCAGCTTTGGGGTGGAACCGATGTGAACATCACTTACTGCTGTGCCTGGCTCTGGGGCCTAGGTGACAGGCTGGGCCTCTTGGAGCAAACCCACAGACTGAGGCCAGGCATAGGTTAATAGAGACACAGGCTAGTCCACCTGCCAGTAGGGATACCATAAGTGATCTCCATCACTGTTTCTGGAGGACAACTGTCCACTTCCAAAAGATGGCCCTAACCTTAGTGGGCCTTCCATAACAGAGTTCCTACCAGGTATTCATTGCAACAGTTATGGCCTATGTGCAAGAGATATAGACATGGGAATGCTAGGTCTCTGAGATACTTCAGATCTGGCCAGTGAGAGATGTAGGGGACTTCAAGGCCCCAATGTTGCTGCTTTCGGAAGCTTCTGGGAGCAGAAGCCTCTTATCTAAGCAGTGGGCAGGGATCTCCCTGAGCTCCGGGATCTAAGGATGCTTGTGGTCAGCCCCAGGGGAAGCCATCAACTGTGTGGAATGGTGGGAGCTTTGAAACACTCAGAATCTTGGCAGAGGTTGTGGGGCAGGGTGGGAGTGAGACACAGGAAAATACAGTCTATGGATCTCTGAGAGCAGTCTGGATACCCCAGTCCATGTCCCAGAAGAGACCAGCAATTGCTTGCAGCTAGCAAGCAAAGGACTGATGAGGTTCCCATAACAGTGTGAGGTCACCATTCTTACTCTTCCGGAGGTCATGATGGAACTCTCCTCGGGAATGTTGGCAGTGGGGGCAGAAACATCAATAGCTTTGAGGACTTAAGAAGCAGTTTCCACTAGTGTGTCCACCAAAGCTTTTAAGTCTGCTCTGTGCACAGTTACGATACAAAGTTGGGAAATATAGACAGACTATGAAGTAGCCCGAGGACACGGGGCTACCCACAAGACCTGGAGCATTTTGATCCATGGCTTTTCCTTTCTTCTTCCGATTGCTCTCACTATGAGAATGAGTTGCTTCAGCAGCTGTCCATCTTATGCCGCTGCTGCGCCAGATCCCACAGGGTGGGCATCATGAATGTTAAAATGGTTACGCCACCTTCCATTTGAAAGCTACTCCAGAAATGCCCGTGTTTGATGGGTATTCCGTGCCCATCAGCTTCTGTGTTCTGCCTGTCGAATGATCATGCTTCTGAGTTCACAGTCCACACTTCTCTGAGAGGTTCACCGTTTGTTACTAACTTCTCAGATTCATTTAGATTCTTTACACAAGAATTAATGGTTCTTTCTATATAATTTATTATGCATGGAATTATTTCTCTTAACAGTATCTTCTCGGTTGTTTTCCTTTAGTTTTTGTACACACATTTCCTTACTGTAAGGCACATAGCCTTGTATTTTTTCCCATTGTATCTTTAGTGGGTTCTATTGGAGACAGGCTTTTTCAAGGCCCAGGTTGGCTTCAAACTCACTCAAGAGTGGCCTTGAACTTCTGATCCCCTGGCCTCTATCTCTGCTTGATTTTTCTAAAACTGAGTTGTACAGATTCCTCTTCCTTTTGTTTGTGTGTGTGTATATGTGTGTGTATGTTTTGTGTATATGTGTGTATGTATTTGTGTGTGTATGCACATGTGTTTTTTGTGTGTATTTGTGTGTGTGTTTTGTGTGTATGTGTGGGTGGTTTTTGTGTGTATTTGTGTGTGTGTTTTGTGTGTATGTTTTGTGTGTGTGCGTGAGCACGTGTTCCTTTGGTGTTTGGGTAGAAGCCAGGAGATCTCAGCAAGTTCCAGGGATCACCCTTTTGTGGTTCTCATTCTCTCTTTCTCTCTCTCTCTCTCTCTCTCTCTCTCTCCCTCTCTCTCCCTTCCTTTCTTTTTTAAACAATGTGCTTCTAAGGTTGAAATCTGGGTCCTTATACATATGCTTTACCAATGTTCACTCTCTCAACCACTCAGCCCATTCTTAGGTGACCACAGTGGCAGCCCTGGAGCCCTGACTGGGTCATACTAGATCACACTAGACAGCAGGACACCTCTTGTGGACCTGACATGTCTGTAAGATGCTTTGAGTTTCCCTAAGACTTGAGACTTTTTTAAAAGATTTATTTATTTATTTTATGTCTATGAGTCCTCTGTCGCTGTCTTCAGACACACCAGAAGAGGGCATCAGATCCCATTACAGATGGTTGTGAGCCACCATGTGGTTGCTGGGAATTGAACTTAGAATCTCTGCTCGCTCCAGCCCTGCTTGCACCAGCCTAAAGATTTTATTTATTATTTTATGTAAATACACTGTAGCTGTCTTCAGATACACCAAAAGAGGGCATCAGATCTCATTGCGGATGGTTGTGAGCCACCGTGTGGCTGCTGGAATTTGAACTCAGGACCTTCAGAAGAGCAGTCAGTGCTTTTAACCGCTGGGCCATCTCTCCAGCCCCAACTTGAGAATCTTTATTGCATTGTTTTTCTACTTATTTTATTTATTTATTTATTATTTGAAAAAGAGTCTCACTTTCTAGTTATGGCTATCTTGGAACTCACTTTGTAGACCAGGTAGGCCTTGAACTCACAGAGATCCACTTGCTCCCACCTCCCAAATGCTGGCATTAAAAGGCTTGTGCCAGTAGGTCCAGCTTATTGCAATGGTTTTAAACTGCTTTAGAAAGGAGCCTCATCTAACCCCATTTGGTCAGTAGCTGCAGTCCCCACTACCCCTGGATCCCACCAATCATAAGCACCACAGTGTCCATATTTCTCCATCACTCGTGAAGTTTCCTTTGCAGGTTCTGGGGGTTTTCTGAGTCCTTAGATCAGTATCCTCCCTAATCAGTGCTCCCTCTGACCCCTTTGGCTTTTTGTTCCAAGTCTGCCTGAACCTCTCGGAGTCCAGTTACCCCATCCATTCCTATAGGCCCCTAGTCCTAAGTAGCTTTGTCAGATTTACACAGTGTAAAGTCAACTGAGGAACTTTCTGAATCAGACGGTCCTGTGGGTATGTCTGTGGGGAAATGCCTTGATGATTAATGGATGTGGGCGGGCCCAGCCCACTGGGTGGAGTGCCAGTCTCTGGGCAGGTGGTCCGGGGCTATGAAGAAAGCTAGCTAAGTGGAAGTCTGTGGGAGGGTGAGGCATTAAGCGGGACTCCTCCATCCTTTTTTTTTATTTTTTTATTTTTTGGTTTTTCGAGACGGGTTTCTCTGTATAGCCCTGGCTGTCCTAGAACTCACTCTGTAGACCAGGCTGGCCTCGAACTCAGAAATCCGCCTGCCTCTGCCTCCCAAGTGCTGGGATTAAAGGTGTGCGCCACCACGGCCGGCTCCTCCATCCTTTTTACTTCAAGTCCCTGCTTGACACCCTGCCCTGACTTCCCTCAGTGATGACTGTGAGCTGTTGAAATAACCTTTCTTCCCCTAACTTGCTTGTGGTCAAAGTGTTTTATCACAGCAACAAAAGGGGAACTGGAACAAACTTTGTCCCTGTGTCTGCCAGGACCGAGCTCAGGGTCCTAGAGCCGGTGTTCTGAGCCAGCTGCTCCCTCTGTTCCTGTCATCCCTTCTCCTTTTCCCCGGAAATACTTGATCCCCGAATACAGTTCCTACACCCTAGAGCCCATCTGTCCCCCGGTTCTCTTGCGAATGTGTAAAAGGCAGAAGTGACTCCATCTTGACACTGGACTTGAAAAAAGTTCAAGGCTAGGCTGTGATCCCCTGAGATTACCACAGGTCTTTATTTTTGTTTTCTAAGACAAGAGCCACCCTAGGACCCCATCTAGTCTCCCCCAAACTACCCTGGGGCTTGGCCAGTCTTTGTCTATGCCCTGTGTTGTTCCCAGTCAGGCACCTCATGTGTTCTGATTGGGGACAGGAAGCCACCCACCACCAGCCTTTTGTTAGAGTCACTCTGCCTCTGCTGACTTTTTACATCCCCATCCCCCAACCCCCTTTTCTTGGTGAGACAGTTTCATGCACCTCCAGCTGGCTTTGAACTCGCTATGTAGCTAGGGTGACTTTGAACTCCTGATCCCAAGTGCTAGGGTTACAGTTGTAGGTCACCACACCCTGCCCAAATTACCTTTTGTCGTTTGTTTCCCCTTTTGCCACGAGCATTTCCTTCTTTATGGGCACACAGAGGATGTAGATACTTTCGCATCACAGAACTCAGATTGTTCATCCATCACGCAGTGGGGTCTTTATTCACTCCTACATGGGATGCCTTAGGCCCCAAGGGAATCTTCAGGGAAGAGCAACCCAGGCCTCAGAAGATTAGGGGCCTGCTGATCGTCACCACTTCCTGGGTTGTGTCAGCACTCACCAAGCAGATGGTAGAGATCAAGGGTGGCTCTGTGCACAGTTCTGACAGCTACTGGGGTAGGGTTTCTCAGGAGGCCTCTGTATAAAGTTGTATCTCATGACTTGGTGAAGGAACCTGCCTGAAGATCCAAAGGGCCCCGGTGAAGTCCGGGAGCCAGATGAGACATCGGCAGAGCTGCCAGGAGGATGTCTTCTGTCTCCAGGCAGTTTTACTTACCTTTGACCTTCTGCCAGGGAACTGAGAGTTACCGAGGCCAGACAGCCATTTCCTGGCTGTCAGGTTAAGGGGAGGGAGCAGCACTAAAAGTATCACATACTGAAATTCAAACCTGTCCTTCGGAGTGCAGGTTCCACGTGCCCTGGGCCAGCAGGTTGTTCTTCAGTGATAGGGTCCTAAGAGAGAGTGCTGAGAGATGAGAGGATAAAGAAGAAATCTGAGGTCACTCGAAAGCTGATGATTGACACCAAGCAAGTTTATTAAGAAGTATAGCCAGGGCTGGAGAGACAGCTCAGCGGTTAAGAGCGCTGACTGCTCTTCCAGAGGTCCTGAGTTCAATTCCCAGCAACCATATGGTGGCTCACAACCATCTGTAGTGGGATCCTATGCCCTCTTCTGGTGTGTCTGAGGACAGCAACTTATATACATTAAATAAATAAAGTTTTAAAAACTATCGTATAATGGGACGAAGCTGTGAGAAGCTAATCAAGCAATGTTGTACCAGGAGAAGATGAGATATCTCAAGGACATCAGAGACTGAGTGCCCAACGGGTCTTGCTACTGATACCCATAGCCCCTCAGAGTGACAAGATTTGAGGTTTTAAGATGAAGTCAGAGCTCCCCAAGACCCCCAGGCCATTGCCAGCCTTGATAAGCATATTCCAGGTTTTAGACAAGAGGATATGGTTTTTCTCCATACATCAGGGCTTCAGGAAAAGCCATGGACGGTCCTAGCCCTCAACACCCACAATCTGCTCCAGTTACACAGAAGAAACTGAGGCAGACAGAACTAGATGGGCTTTGCTCTTTTAGGATTCTATGATGCCAGTTTGGCTCAAGGACACAGAACTGGCCAGGTAGGCCTTACCTTACTCTGATTCCCGCAGAGACAGGAGCTGGCTGCCAAGAAGGAGTCCCAGACTCTTTTTAGTTCTTGGACCTTGACCTCCATCCATCCACCTGCCAAGCTCAGGCCACTGTCATCGTCTGGAATCCTCTATGAGACATAGTAAGCCAAGGTGGAGCTGGCTCCTCTCTACACCCTGGGCAAGGATCAGAAAGTAGCTACCCTGGCCACCATTCATTTCCTGTGTTTCCAGGGAAGTGTGGTCTGTGGATTGGTCTTGTAACCAAGTTGAACTCTGTGTGTGTGTGTGTGTGTGTGTGTGTGTGTGTGTGCGCACATGCTTGCATGCTCATGCACATAGGTATACTATGACACCCAGCCCTACATCCTGATGCTGCTTGGAGCTTCTGTTTCCCCATTTGGAGAACTGACTTTCATGGCTGTGTGGGAGTGGGGGGCCCTCTCCCAGAATCACCATGCCTATGACCTGGAAGGGCTTTCCCCACTTTCTCCCACAGCAGCCTCAGAAAGGGGGCTGTTCTGGACGCTGACTGGATTTGCAGTACCAACATGCAAATCTCAGGGACATGTGCCAGGCCCCCAGGTCAGCCAAGCGAGTTGGTGGACACATATGTCACCCCTACCAGTGTGGCAAAGGGATCTGGGGTGAGGATACAGAAGTGGGACCAAGTACAGCTGCCTCAGCTTGAGCTGGGTGCCCCGGGAAAGGGAGACACGGAAACATTCAGAGCTAGGATGGGCTCCCGTGGCCCACAGTCTCTACCCTGCCTTGCTATATAGTCTGTTAACTAGGAAAACTAAGGAGGAAGTCCTGTTTTTCCTTCAGTGGAAAGGAGGAGTGGGCTCCATTTAAAACCTCTGGGCCCTTGATGGGCATGGTGCGCATGCCTTTAATCCCAGCGTTCCAGAGGCAGAGGTAAATGGAGCTCAGTAAATCTGAGGCCAGCCTGGTCTTCAAAGCGAGTTCCAGGACAGTGAGAGCTATACAAAGAAATTTTGTCTCAAAAAAACAACAAGAAAAAAATATAGAATCAAATGAAAGAATAAAACAAAATCTCTGGGCTCTGGAGGTTATCTTTCTGAGGTCACAGACCACTTTTAGAAGGGTCAGAAATGGGGCTACATGGGACCTGTACACACAGGTTGGGGTGGACCTAGATGGTGTCATACTTACCAGAGAGCTTCAGTGGGGACGTTGGGCTTCAGGAAGCAAAGATGGTGTCAGGGGTCACGAGTACTCTGAGGCCACAACAGGGCACTAAGAGCCATCTTCAAAGCAGTGGACTAACAACCCTGTCCCCATCTCCACTCAACGCACTTGGTAGCTCAGCTTTGCCCTGCAGAGGAGCTGGTCATGGTTGGGGAAGTGTGTTGATTTTGTTTCTGTCAACACAGCCCCCAGTGCTAGCATATCTTCCTGCCTGCCTGCCTGCCTACCACAGTTTCTTATGTCTTAGGAAGTCAGACCCAAGGGCCACCCCACCCAGAACATTCTAGGCCTCTGTGGGCTGAGTCCTGGCCACTCTGGCTACTTCAGGGGAAGAAGGGTGGCAGCAAGGATCTGGGAGGATCAGTACTTGCCAGTCAGTGCCTAGCTGTAAGGAAGGAGGTCACAACCCAGACCTCTCAGCACGCCCAACCCCAGCTAACCCCCACCCTCAACTTCCCATTATTTAAAGGCCGGCAATGCCGTTGATTGTAAGCAAGATGGCATGCAGTGGTTGTTGAAACATGGCAGCAGGTAGTCCAGGCTTTGAGTGAGCTCTGTGAAGCCTATTGTCCCCTGTCTGGGGCAGGAACTCCAATACGGTCCCCAGCTGTAGCTCCTCCAGAACAAGAATAAAGTCAGTGTTTCAAAGAGTGTCCGAGACAACCAGAGACAGGCAGTCTCTGTGAGCCAGCTCAGTCCTACCCCACAAGAACTCCAAGTTCATGGCTCTGCTGGGCCCAGTTCTGCTGTCTGGGTCAACCAGGTCTGTGGTCCAAGCTCACTATGAACTTTGATTTTTTTTGTTTTTTGTTTTTTGTTTTTTTGTTTTGTTTTGTTTTGTTTTGAGATAGGGTTTCTCTGTGTAGCCCTGACTGGAACTCACTCTGTAGACCAGGCTGGCCTTGAACTCAGAAATCCGCCTGTCTCTGCCTCCCAAGTGCTGGGATTAAAGGCGTGCGCCACCACTGCTCACTATGGACTTTGAATGTACAGGTACCATAGCCCTAGGTAGTGCAGGTCAATGCACTTGTGGGATGGAGATGGGTCTGCCTGTATGATGTGCATGTCTGTCTGTCTGTCTGTCTGTCTCTAACTATCTATCTTCATATCCCCCCCCCCCATGTATAAATACATGTCTGTGGTATCCCCACAGAGGCTGGCTGTCTGTTCTTCCAGGTATTTGACCACCTGAGCCAGTCAGTATTCAGGCCCCCACATCCCTCCCTGAGGTGGCTGAGTGACGTCTGTGCTGGCCTGGCTGATTCTCATACCCTGTGGCAGCAGGCCAGTAAGGAAGAACTCACTCCTCAGGTGATCATCCTGGAGTCACCTGGCTCTTCTCTCCACAGGACATGCTGGGCCCACACTCACTGCTGCTTGCCCTAGCTGGACTGCTCTTCCTGGGATCTGGTGAGTTCTGCAGAGCTGTCTCTCTACACATGACATTCCTTGACCCCAGGCATTACCTCATGGCTCCTTGGGCGTAAGTTCCCAGGTAGTCGAGAAAAGACCAATCTCTGGGAGTAAAGTCTCAGGCATGGATGGTTTGGTTGACATGTAACAGGAAGCGGGGTCTGACTTTCTCTAGAGCTCTGCTTTGAATCCCATTGGGGTGACTCAGAGCCCTTCCCAGACCCCCATAAAGCTGTAGGCACTAGCCTGTGCCCTCCCCCAAGCTTGTCCACCTTTGCGCCCCATTCATTCTTGAGGACAGTCAGGGTGGATGCGGGACCCTCATTCAGCTTGTCTGTCTCTCCAGCTGTGTCCCAGGAATGCACCAAGTACAAAGTCAGCAACTGCCGGGACTGTATCCAGTCGGGGCCTGGCTGCTCGTGGTGCCAGAAACTGGTAAGAGCTGCGTGGGTCTCCTGACAGAGTCTAAGCTACCCTCCCCACCTGCCTGGGTAGGAACTTTTGCTTCTCTAAAGCCAGGGACACTAGGAGGGTCTCCTTAGTACATAGCAGAAATGGCTCAATAGAGAAACTTCCAGATGGGATATAAAAATACCATGGTCACCCAACCTGACCCCAGGTAGGGAGGAAGGGACAGTCCCATTTCACGATGTGAGTCAAGGACAGAGGAAGGCGAAGGCCCACGGTCAGGCATGGTGGAGACTTTTCATCTTTGGATCACAGACCCTCAGCATAACTGCCCCTCCTCCTATCTCTATCACACCCTCCACCCAGGGTCCCCAAGCTGCTGACCACACAGGGAAACACACACATTACTCTTCTCAGTTACCTAACCCTTTCCGGTGGAAGTCCTAGACAGGTAGCTCCTGCGCCTCTTTCTCCATAGGTCTTTGAGAATAAGGTATTAAGCTTACAAAAACCAGTAAGTGTGTTTTGATTAAAAAAAAAAAACATGCTATCTTACTTAATTTTCTGTTGCTGTCGTAAAAATACCCTGTTGGAAGCAACTTAAGGAAGGCAGGGTTCACGGTGGCTCACCGTCAGAGATTATAGTCTGTCGTGGTGCGGAAGCCAGGGCGGCAGGGGTGTGGGGCAGCTGGTCACTTCTCCTCCACAGTCAGGAAGCAAAGTGCTGAATGTTCACGTTCGTCTGCATTTCTCACCACCATTCAGTCCAGAACCCAAATTCACCCACATGGGGGGTGGTCTTCCCAATCCAATGAACTTAATCAATTCAATTCCTCACCAGTGTGTCCGGAGGCTGGGACCTTCCGATCCCGTCAGGTTGATAGTCAACCCTGACCATCATCGTGTGCGTGTGCGTGTGTGTGTTCACACATGCTGCGTTTTGGGAGATTGAACATATCCATTTAACAGGCCCAACCCAATGTGCCAGACTTTCACATTTTTCCTCATTGTGTAGTCTCAGGTCACACAGGATGCCGCCCGTGCGGTCTCAGGTCACACAGGATGCCGCTAGGATGCGCCTTAACTCTCCTTACCTCCAGAACATTCCCAGCTTTATCCTTCTTCCTGTCCTTGTCAGAGAAGTACTGTAGAACATCCCTTGGCACCTCCAGCCCAATGTGTCCTCTGGTTCATCTCCAGTGTACACCGGGGACACCAGGCAATGATGGCGTCCTCTGCGCACTGCACGAGGCACACGTGGTCCCTATGTCCCTGTTCTAGTGGTGTTTCCTAAGGTGCCACCTTCCACATTTCTCCTCTCCTCACTTCCTGTGTCCCCTCATAGTGAGTGACAGGCCCATCTGTGAGGTGCCATCAGGCTAGCTGTCTTCGCTAAACTACATCAGTGTCCTTGCAGTCTGGAGACTCAGGCAGGCTCCATTACCGGTAAATCTGGTTGCAGATCTTAATTCTGGTCAATAGTTTTCCAATCTGATGTTCAACCTGTCCACATCTGGCCACCGGGCCCCCTCTAAGCTGCTCTGGGTGCCATTCGTATGAGTTTTCTTGTTTTGTTCGGAGAATTTTCTTACTCTGGACTGACCAGCTATGCTAACTGTACTCTGACCTCCCCTCCCCTGACCCAAGAGTTGGCATTAAAGAACACTCCCAGGCCTTCATGATAAGTGGATTCCCAGCATTCTCTGCGACTCTCCTCATCTTCTCCATCCCACAAGGCTTTTGGCTTCTGTCTCCAGCAAACACCCCTGCCATAGGCAAAGTTCCAGAGCAGAGAGGCCTGATGTTGTAATCTCTATCCTGTGACTGAAGGCTGTGGTCCAAGCCTTGGATAAGCCATTCTCGGATGGGCTGGCGGTTCTCTCTTCCTCTTGAGCCATTTTGTTTATTAAAATGAGCACCCGGACTACTAGTTCAATGTGGGTCACCATCTAGCTTCTCTTCTCTCTATTCTCTTGACAACTTAACATGGGGCTCTGAAAGCCGATGCAGAGCAGAGGCACTCCAGAGGCGGTGTCTACTGCATTTCTGGATTGTTGTTCTTCTAGTTTTACTTTCTGTGAGGAAATAAGCAGTCCCTGGTGCCTTTCAGTGCCTTGCAGTTGAGCCAGACCTGCTTTGGATACAATGGGCTCCAGTTCAGGACCAAGAGCAACCAAATACTTCCATGTCAGATCCATGGGGCCTTTGAAGGAACTTGGTGGTCAAGATGGAGGTGCCCTGGGCTCTCCAGTCCTCTCACCAACTTGATTCCCTATGAACTGGGAGAGACTTGACCCCTAGTTCTTCCCTGTATCTTAGCCAAGGCTGTCACATAAGCCTAAGGAGATTGATCACCTTTGGGAGACAGCATCTCCCTGGGACAAAGGTCCTGTTGAGAAAGGGCTAGAGAGTTCTGGCCAACACTCAAACTCAAGGATGCTGATTAGCCTTTTGGCTGGAGGTAGAGGACCCCATGTCTTTGTTGATGGTAACACAGAGCTCTCAGGGAGACCTAGGCTCTCTGGGAGTGTGGTCCTCCCTAGATGACTACTGCATCCCACGGAGACATCTAATTGAAGTTTCAAGGGCAGATAAGAAGGAAACAGGGCTAGATCTCACTGTTCCAGCCTATGCCCTCTGCCTGACCTCAGACTCCTCCTCTAGAACTTCACTGGACCAGGGGAACCTGACTCCTTGCGCTGTGACACACGGGCACAGCTGCTGCTGAAGGGTTGTCCAGCCGATGACATAATGGACCCCAGGAGCATTGCTGATCCCGAGTTCGACCAACAGGGACAACGGAAGCAGCTCTCTCCACAAAAAGTGACACTTTACTTGAGACCAGGTAGGTTTGGGACCCAGTTGGGTTGGACCAGAGGTACGAGGCATCTAGGAGCTCAGCCTGTGTTACCCATCAGGGCTAATGGATGGTGCATGTCTCTGGGCTGGACAGTGAAGCAGGCTGGGTGGTGAAACCTCTCACCACCAAAGTCTGAGCGCCTGGACCAATGAAAGGGCTTGACGAATAAAAGTGTTGCCATCAAGGCTTGTTTCAGTTCCCCCAGGACCCAAAAGATATAAAAAGAAAGAGAGAGAGAGAGAAACAACTCTTACCAGTAGTTATCTGGCTGGAGAGATGGCTCAGCGGCTAAGAGCACCGACTGCTCTCCCAGAGGTCCTGAGTTCAATTCCCAGCACCCACATGGTGGCTCCCAACCATCTGTAATGGGATCCGATGTCCTCTTCTGGTGTGTCTAAAGACAGCTACAGTGGACTCACATACATAAAATAAATTAAAAACAAACAAACAAGTAGTTATCTGATCTCTGAGCTCTGCCCTTGATGGATTCCTTCAGTCCCACTGTCTGCACTGGATATCCGGACACTCACACTCTGTCTCTCTGTCTCTCTGTCTCTCTGTCTCTCTGTCTCTCTCTCTCTCTCTCTCTCATTTTTCAACACAGAGTTTCCTCTTTGTAATCTTGGCTATACTGGAACTCACTCTGTAGACCAGGCTGGCCTCCAACTCAGAGATCCTTCTGCCTCTGCCTCTGAGTGCTGGGATTAAAGATGTATATTACCACTGCCCCAACCAGACTTTCTCTTAGCAGTGTGTTCTGTGCCTTTTTTTAAAAAAAAAAAAAAAGAAAGAAAAGAATTATTTATTTAGTTTATGTATGTGAGTACACTCTTCCTGTCTTCAGACACACACCAGAAGAGGGCATCGGATCCCATTACAGATGGTTGTGAGCCATCATGTGGTTGCTAGGAATTGAACTCAGGATCTCTGGAAGAGCAGTCAAGGGGGAGAACCAAGCCATTTAGAAGTCATCATTCAGGACTGGAGAGATGGCCTGGTGGTTAAGAGCATTGGCTGCTCTTCCAGGGGACCTGGGTTCAATTCCAGCAACCACATGGCAGCTCACAACTGTCTGTAACTCCAGTTCCAGGGGATCTGATACCCCCACACAGACATACATGCAGGCAGAACACCAATGCACATAAAATAAAAATAGATGAATCTATTTTCCTTTTTAAATTGATTTATTAATTTCAAATTATGAATCTGTAGAAGTGATTATTCTTTTCAACTTTTACAAGACTCAGGCACTCTTGGCCAAGTAAGAGTCCTGTAGCCAAGGAATCACATAGCTGTTTAAACTAGGCTTGCTCCTGACATGCTCTACTGGGCAGATGCAGTGAAGTGAGCCTGGGTGGGACAACAAAGGGGACCAGCAGAGCAGCTTAGTGTGATGGACAGGGTGGCTCCCTAGGGAGGAGCACAGAATGGAAGAGAGCAGAAGATCCTAGAGAACCATCCCAGTGTCTTTTCTGTTGCTGTGATAAAACACCCTGACTCTCCAGCACTTGGGAGGCAGAGGCAGGTGGATTTCTGAGTTCGAGGCCAGCCTGGTCTACAGAGTGAGTTCCAGGACAGCCAGGGCTACACAGAGATACCCTGTCTCGAAAAACCAAAAACAAACAAACAAACAAAAAAACCAAACAAACAAAAAACAAAACACCCTGACTCAAAGCAACTGAGTGGAAAGAAAGGTTTACTTTAGCTCACAATTTCAGGTCGTACTGTATCATTCCAGGGAAGTTGAGGTGGCAGGAACTTGAAGCAGCTGCACATCACATCTCCAGCTGAGAGCAGAGAGCAATGGCTTCCACTCATGTTCCACTCACTTCCCTTTAACCGGAACAGGGTCCCAGACCAGGGAGTTTTACCATCTGCTTACAGGCTGGGTCTTCTCACATAAATTAGGGCAGTCCAGCATAATCCCCCACAGATATTCATGCCCCCCAGGCCAGCCTCGTCAGCACAGCCCTTCAGTGAGACTCTTCCCAGGTGATGCTAGTCTGTGCCCAAACTACCCAGCACAAGGATCTAAGGGACAGGCTGTTAAGGACAGAGAAGGGTAGAAGGAAGAACAGCAAGAAAGGAGGCAGGGGGTGGGTCTGTCTGGGAGGTTGTCCTGGTGACAGCAGAGGACAGAGCTCATCCCTTTGATGGCCTGGGAGCAGACACAAGCCCCTCTGCTCTGGGACTTCTGCCCCTGACCTCTGATTAAGGGCCTGCTGGGTGGCTTTTCGGGCAAGCTGGTTCACCTGAGCTAGGAAACCCTGGCTGAGATCGGTACAGCCTCTCCTAGCAGGAAGAGAAGGGTGGCTCTCTGGGCCTTCTTTGTAAACATTTAAGCCCTTGATTGGATTCCACTCTTCTGGACTGACCACTTCGAGCACCACAATCTGGGTGTTCTGTGTTCTGGCCACAGCCTCTTCCAGGTCATAGGAAATGGGGGAGGCAATAGGAATTTGGGGACTGGGTGAGGTCTAAGACTGCAACCAGGGTCAGAGTGTCCCTTGCTTTCCTCCGACACACAGGGCAGGCTGCTGCATTCAATGTGACTTTCCGGCGAGCCAAGGGCTACCCCATTGATCTGTACTACCTTATGGACCTCTCCTACTCCATGCTCGATGACCTCAACAATGTCAAGAAGTTGGGTGGTGACTTGCTGCAGGCCCTCAATGAGATCACCGAGTCTGGCCGCATCGGTAAGACCTGCAGTGCACACATGCCTTTCAACCTTGGGAACTCCCTGCCACCACACACCTCCATGCAGGTGGATCTGCAGAGGCAGAAGCTGGGGAGCTGCATATGCAATGTTCGTGAGGCCAGAGTTAATCCTGAATCTCTACCAGAGGCCATACCTAGTCACAGGCTGCTAAGACCTGTGGGCTCCTCCAACCTCTGTCTCTCTCTCTCTCTCTAGTTTATATTTTGATGTTTAAAAGGCAAAAGTCCTACAATGCTAATTACTAAAAAGTATATCTAGCTCACAGCAACCACACCATTAACAGTTTAGTGGGAGTAAATTATAGGGCAAGGGTCACAGGGCAGGGGTCACGGGGCAAGGGTCACAGGACAGGGGTCACGGGGCAAGGGTCACAGGACAGGGGTCACAGGATGAGGGTTACAACACTGACCAGTACCACCATGTTCACCAAGCATGTAGGACAAAGGAACAGGGTACCCCCTACTCACTCCAGAACGTTACTTTGACTCATGTTTAAGGATGCCCACATGAACATTTGAACACAGGATACAAGGTCCTATATTCTTGTGTGCGCATACACTGATGTATGTACACTCATGCTCACACATGTCCAGGATCCCATACACAAGCACATTTGCATGCCTGTGCACATGCCTAGTCACGCATGTGCGCCTGTATGCCTTCATACACAAGACCACATGTATCTATACAGGTACTCACGTGCACACACTCATGGTCACACATATACATGACCACATACATATACATGCTCTGTCTCACACACACACACACACACACACACTCACATTTGTACATGGCCTCACACATTCTCAGCCACACATGGCTACACACAGGCTTGCACCACACGCTCAGCTATTACATTCCCACAAACATCATCTTGATTTCTCCCTCGTTTGGGAAACTGAGCCTTGGTCCTTAGTCCATTGGAAGGCTCATTGTCCTGCCTGGAGCCTCGCCCACTGCCTTGTCCCTGTGCCTCCAGCCTCTGTTGTATGTCCCCCAGGCTTCAGGTCTTCCCAGTCCTGCCTAGAGTCCTGGCTTCTGCTTCTGTCCCATGTCCCCCTGCCTCATGCCATGTACCCCTCAGGCTTTGGGTCCTTCGTGGACAAGACGGTGCTACCTTTTGTCAACACCCATCCTGAGAAGCTGAGGAACCCATGTCCCAACAAGGAGAAGGCCTGCCAGCCCCCGTTTGCTTTTCGGCATGTACTCAAGCTAACTGACAACTCCAACCAGTTTCAGACAGAGGTCGGCAAGCAATTGATTTCCGGAAACCTGGACGCCCCCGAGGGCGGGCTAGACGCTATAATGCAAGTTGCCGCATGCCCGGTGAGGCTATTCTCCATTCAGATGTCCCAACTTCCTCCAACTCGGGGCCTTCACCAGTGCTGTGGGGCCTCTTGCTCTGGTCGGTGGGTCTGCTTAGGGACTCACCCCATCTGGTCCCATGCTGTCAGCCTGGGTCTTGGATGTGGGCAGACCCTGCGGCCCACGTCACTCCCAGCCACAGTGAAGGAAAAGTGTCCACATAGCCATGCTAGCTGCTCTCCTGTGAGTCAGGCTGTCCAGCAGCGTGCAGGTCTTCTGGTTCCTAAAGCCTTTTCCCTCTCAGATCAAGAGTGTGAGGACTGATGTTAGTCCTCATGCACCTCATCCACACCCCTGCCTGTCAGTCCCAGACTGTGTTTATCAAGTGGTCAATGCAGCAAGCCAATCCCACCTCAGCCTGGCTTTCAGCTCTCTTGCTTTACTGGGTTCATGCTGTGGGCACACACACTCTGCATGTGTGTTGCACTATGGAACCATACATGGGTGTTGCAAGTGTATGCTACTTCAATCGTTCCAGGCTCTCGGCTCCCCTGTGGCTGTCCCTTGGTCCCCTCTTTTGTGGCTGGGAGGTGTTTGCATTTTAATAGACAAGGATATAGTATTTTCCTTTCATGATTGCTTTGCTGGAATCTAGTTCCAGGTCCGAAGAGGGCTGTGAAGATGGCTCTCTTTAAATTCAGATGTGTTTCGGTTCTTACCTCATACTGCTGCAAGGCATGCTGGGAGCTGACGGCTTAGGCACTTCCTGGACACTGGGTTGGGGCTCTTTCTATCTGCCTCTGTCTGTCTGTCTGTCTGTCTCCGTATATGTGTGTGTGTGTTTGTCTGTCTCACTCTGTATGTGTGTGTCTGTCTCACTCTGTATGTGTTTGTGTCTATCTCCATCTCTCTCCATATGTGTGTGTATGTGTGTGTATGTGTGTGTATCTCTGTATCTGTTTTTATGTCTCATCTTGCCTCTATGTCTCTGTGTCTCTATCACTCTCTGTGTCTCTCTTTGTGTGTGTGTCTCTGTCTGTCTCTTTCTCTGTCTTTCTATCTCTCTGTGTGTCTCTGTCTGTCTGTCTGCCTGCCCCCCCCCCCACACCTCTCTCCTCCTGTGAGGGCCCCACGGGAAAACCAAGGCAGGTAATCTCTGGCTGCCTTCTTCCCAGGAGGAAATCGGCTGGCGAAATGTCACGAGGCTGCTGGTGTTTGCCACAGATGATGGCTTCCACTTTGCCGGTGATGGGAAACTGGGTGCCATCCTGACCCCCAACGATGGCCGCTGCCACCTGGAGGATAACATGTACAAGAGGAGCAATGAGTTCGTGAGTGCTCTGACTGCCTTGGCACACCCCAGTACCAAGGCTGGTTAAAGTCACGGGAATGACAAGGGGACAGGCTGAGAGCAGGGACACATGCCCAGGTCACCCACATAGAACCCAGGCTCTCCTCACACAAATAACAAAACCACAGAGGTGGTCCCGGAGACCCTGGTGATAACATGAGACTCCTGGCACCCACCTCAGCCCTCAGAGCAGTCCTGGCCCTGGTCCTGGATGCAGAAGACCTCACAGAGCCTTCTCCATCCACCACACTGTCTCTGTGCGTGCCTGCTCTGCCTGCAACGACCTTGTCAGAGCCCCAGGCCATCCTTGCACACTCATTGCCTTCCCAAAGGTACCATAAAGGATTTTTTTTTGAGTCTGCACACTGCCGGGACCACCTGGAACCCACCGATTTGAAGCTAGTGGCAGATAGAATTTGGGGGTCCTGACCTTGCACAGGAGCAGAGGTATCTTATGTCCATTCGCCCCCCCTAAAGTGGGGTATCATGTCCTTCCACTGTACATCATGGAGATGAGGGGCAGAGTCTAAAATTTAGCCCTAGTGGAAGCATAGGTACATCCTAGGTGCCCATCCACCAGTTCCTCAGGATCCTGCTTGCGCTCGGGCTGGTTTAACACCTAGAGTGGTGACTCATGGTAGCTTCTTTACCAGGCATTAACCATCACAATTGTTAGTATTCACTTCATGCATCTCAAAGGATTTGGTTGGTTCCCTGCCAAGCCTGTCACATGCTAGTAGATCTTTGCCAAGAGAGGTCCAGCCTGAGCCAGGACTGCTACTCTGTCAGCCTGGATGTGTCTTGAAGGCTTGTCTGACAAGCTGTCCCCTCTCTCCAGGACTACCCATCAGTGGGCCAGCTGGCACACAAACTTTCTGAGAGCAACATCCAGCCTATCTTTGCGGTGACAAAGAAGATGGTGAAAACATATGAGGTAAGCGGAGCCTTGTGCAACGTGGCGACTGCCATCTCAGCTGGGACTGACAAGCCGGGCAGGCCCTTGCCCAACATTGCCTCAGTTCTGCTTTTCATGCTGGCCTGTGGGTGGTGGGCCTGCCCAGTTTTCTGTGTGTGAGCATCCTGGTGAGGGAAGTTGAGGCTGCTGTTAGGTCACACAGTGTCCATGTCTTCATATTTAACAGTGCAGCTCACTTATTTTGTTTCTTCTGGAACAAAGCAGTCTGGTACTGCCCCCCATCTCCCTCCCTCCCTCCTTCCCTTCCTTCCTCCCTCCTTCCCTCAAAAAGAAGCTCCACTGAGTAACCAGCATTCAGATGGAGCCAAACTCATGTGTTGCTACCACCTCAGGAGACCTCAGTTCTGCCCACAGGGGGACACCTCCTTCCTATATGTGTTGGTTTGAGACAAGTCTTCCCCCAAAGCACCTCACCAAACAGAAGCCAAAGCCAAAGCAAACAGAAGCTTGGATTTGCCGTTGCCTTTGGAACAGTTGCTCATCCTCCTGGGGAGGAAGCAGCCGGCTTTACTCTTTGTAAAGCAGCTAAGCCTGGTGACCCCCAAGGTTCTGCATCCAGAGAGCTCCCTCTCTGGTGGCCCCTAGAGGAAGGTGAAGTCCACATTTGTAGTCAGGAGACCCTTGGACCCTCAGTTCACACTTCCGGAAGTCCACTTCCATCTGTTCATCTCTTATGATGGCAGTAATTGGGTCCCATGGTGTCCCTGAGTAAGAAGCAGCTACAAAGTTAGAAAGTATTCACTGATGGCTGGGGTGGCTCCCTGTGGTCCCTCAAAATGCTACTCAAGGCTCTTCCTGTGTTTCTGCTGCTGATACTATGTCATGTGTACGTCCTGCCTTGAAAAGCCAGTTGGGGAGCTGAGGCCAAATCCTCCAAGGACAAGTTCACACAGGCAAGAGTCTCAGGTGTAACCAGTCTCCCAAGCCTTCTCCCTGGCTTAGAGACTTGCTGGACACTAGACTGCCAGTCAATTTGCCACAGTGTAGGGGTAAAGTCAGTGACTAGAAAGGCCAAGAGCAAAGTCTAGGAGAGAACTGGGGCTTAAGCTTCAGTGGCCCCTCCCTTTCAGGGCTAATCTCATGGCCAAAGGATCTCCAGCCACACCTGAGAATCAGTGGATCCTTCATGGCCTGAGGGACACCCACACACACCTGCCCGGAGCTACTGCCCAGGGCTACCTTCTTTTGAAATGTGTAGAATGTAGGTAGCCCAACCTATGGACTGATCTTTACTGAACAGTGGGGGCATGAAGGATTCCCTCCCTAGAAGAATCTCTGCTCCCAGGGACTGCTCAGCATAGGCCCCAGGGGTGTGGGGGTGGGTGGGAGAATGAGCCGTGTATATCTGTCATGTGACTGGAAGCATGCTGTAATCAATTTGTAAAGTCTGATGGCTCATTCTTCAGAGTCAGAGAACCACAGATCTCAGCCACATCTAAAGAAGGGGACCAACTTCCTCCTCCATGAGAGGCAACAATGCCCACCTGGGAAAGCCATTGTGGGGACTCTGAGCTCAGTTACCCAGTAAACTCAGACAATACCTGCCTTCTCATCTGAGAGTGACCACGGATCCTCAGCAGTCTCTGCCGCACTCTGTCCTCACAGACAGCAGCAAGTTTGAACCCAAGCTGACCTTCCTTGTATGACGGCTCTGTGCAACCGTTGTTACTTCCAAATGGGCAGGGTACAGGACTTGGATGTGAGTGGGGGTGTGGTGATTGGGGGCAGGATCACACAAAAACTAGGAAGATGCCTTTTGTAGGCTGTGCATTGCTGAATGAGAAGTGGGGAGTAAGCCACACCGAGGATCTGAGGCAAGCCATGATTACTAAGGTAACCGCCATGCTAAGGCTTCTACTATCAGGTTCCCAGGCTCCAGAAAGTACGAAGTACCTTGAAGAGACATTAGGGAGAAGGAGGGACAGGCACGGGGATCCTCTGAGTGGGAGATGGGAGCAGCCATGGAAGGCAGCGACTTAGCTCAGCCAGGGTGACCAGTGGAAGCAAGAGACCACTCCATAGTCAGAGCATTTACACACCACACCCAATGTCCTTGTCTGCAATTGGGCTACAGATTGTCTTCTCCTCACAGAGTTGTACCAGGTCCCAAGTCTTCACTGTTGGTGTCATGAACTGTATCTCAGAAGACAGCATGGTAATGAGGGAGAAATTTGCAGACAGGAGACATGAGTCCTAAACCTACCACTCGCTGTGCTTTGACAGTTGAATCAGGCGGGGCTCCCTAGAGGAACTGAACTGACAGAATTACATAAATATTGTACAAAGTGGTCCACTAGAATGCCTGGCAGCCAATAACAGCTGGAGAATCCTACAACAGCTTCTGGCTGCTTTCTCAAAAGGCTGAGAGCTCAGTAGTTGTCTGGTCAACAAAAGTGGGACTTGTCCAGAGTCATGTCTTAGCTGGCTCCAGATTTAATCAAGTTGACAATCAAGACTGACAGCACAGGCCTTCCTGATCCTCTGTTCCTTGAGAGATGCCCAAGAATGCAGGGAGCACGTGGAGACTGAACACACTAGATCCTCCTTGGCATGCACAAACTGGGCATAGAAGAACCCGGCTCTCCTAGCTGGGACTGGTCCTGTGCCAGGGCAAATGAAGTGGATTGTAGAACCTAGGGGTGGTTCCTAGCTAAGCTTTGATGGACTCACAAAAGGGACAGACTTTATTCCAGAGACTCAAGGAAGGATGCTGGGCCTGAGAGGCCTGATCATCAGTTATGTGGAGGTGTGTGGGAGAGGGGTGATCATTCCCTGTTCGTGAAATGTGGCATGCCGTGAATAACACTATGAAAGGTGTGAGGAAATGACAGACAGCAGGATGTCTGTCATTCAAGGGCTCTGTCTGGCCCACCTTCTCTGAGGAGTGGCCCTCTCCTGTGACAGCCGCTTGTCACAGGGTTATGTAACCGTCCACTATTAAGTTAGAAATTTGAAACTCATTGATATGATCAAGGCTCAACCACTTCCTGTGATTTTACCACATTTTACTGTTATCTGTGTTATCATGCTGATTCGGTAGGAATACCATCGTGTGTTCCTAAGTCAGAGATGCCATCGGATTGAAATGTCTGCCGGGGATGTTCATTCCTAGGAGTGTGACCTCCGTTCAGGGCTTTGGAGCTGGGCTTCCTTCTGAGACAGGGTTTCTCTGTGTAACCTTGTGTAGTTCCTATCCTGGAAGCTCTCTCTGTAAAACAGGCTGTCCTGGAATCAATCAATCTCTCTCTCTCTCTCTTCTCTCTTCTCTCTTCTCTCTTCTCTCTTCTCTCTTCTCTCTACCAGGCTGGCCTCAAACTCACAGACATCCACCTGCCTCAGTCTCCCAAGTGTTGGGATTAAAGGCGTCCACTCTCACCGTCCCGCCCTTCCTCCCTTTCTTAATCAGAATAGGGGGTAGAATCCATGCTAGGCAAGTACTCTGCCACCAGCCTACACCCTTAGGCCTCTACTCAGTTTTTCTTCTGAGACAGTCTAGCTGAGTAACCCAGGCAGGCCCTGAACTTGTGAAGAGAGGCCTGGGACACTAGACCCAGCTTTTCAGGGCCTGTACCTAAGAGCTTGCTGCTCTTCAGCTAGGGTGAGAGGCTGTGACACCAGGCTGCTCCACCAGGTCTGGCTGCTTGGGTTTTGCTCCAAGAATCTGTTACCGGCATTCAGCAGTATGTCATCGACTAGTTGAATGTCCTATGAACCAGTTCATGAGAAAGGGAGGCCCTGGGCATCCATCCACCACAACCTCGTGGCTGTAGAGGGGCCTGTGCTAGCTTGATCTTCTCATCAACAGAAACTCACAGAGATTATCCCCAAGTCAGCAGTGGGGGAACTGTCTGACGACTCCAGCAACGTAGTACAGCTCATCAAGAATGCCTACTATGTGAGTCTCCAGCAAAGCTGGGCGGGGCGGGCTGGCAAGGATCCAATGGGTCAGTGGATAAGTGTCTTGGGGGTGGGGGTGGGGTGGGTCATTGTCTTTGGGGGCTTCTGCTGAGATTCTCATAGCTTCTGGACAGGCATGGCAGGGAGAAAGAAAGGAGGTTAAGAAGAGCTATACCAGCCACTTCCCACAGCTTGTGTCCTTTCATAGCCTGAATGCTCTGTCCCAGACCCTACCTGGTATTTCCTGAAACACCAATAGCAGGCCCTTCTTCCTGGCTCTTCCCTGAAGCCGCCATGGAATAGCGAGGAGCAGAGAGCTAGAGAAGGCAGAATGGTACCTCTCAGGGTGGTGAGGCGAAATCATCACAGTGGCCTTGGACTTTGTGAAGACTCCCTTGTGCCTCTTGTATGCCGGCCCCTAACCTTATTCTCATCTTAGGGATGGGAAATCTGTCCAGATGCATGCAGATTTGCTTGCCTCAGAGGCCCAGTGTCCTGGTGAATACCAGCGTGCACCAACCACGGCTCAGGGCTCAGGCAACGTCCAGTCCCAAGCAATAACAGAAAAGTACTCTCGGTGACAGTTGTCCCCAACGTTCTGCCCTGCATCTTGTTGCTGAACGTCTCAAAGGCTGGCAGCACATACTGTGTGGGAAGCCTCTCAATGTGACTGTTGCTGACTAGAATACAAGCCAGGGCCCAGCGTGGGGAATCCTGTTTTCTTCGCTGGCCCTGTGAGCCCCGGGTTCCCCTAAGCAGGCTCCTGTACCTGGCCACTGCCCAGGTGTGCCTAGCTCTATCCTCACAGAGTTCACTTAGGTGATGCCATCTTTGCCTATTTGCTGGATGCCACTGGCACTCATTTTTGTTTCGACTGTGCCTCATTTCTCATATCACTTCAGCAGTCTATGTGTTCCTCCTCTGCTAGCCCTGGGGTTCAACAGCGAAGGGATAGTCCTCACAGGGTCCATGGCTTGTGTCTGTGCTGGTCACCTGCCAGTAGCCCGTCTCAGAGCAACCCCATGACATCAGCCAGCTGTCCCATGCTGACGCAACCACTGAGCTGCCGTTAGGTGTCTGTGTCATCCGCTAGTGTGCAGGAGGGACTTGAGGAGTGAGATGGCCAGGGGCAGGGACTGTCACACCTGTCACTCCTGAACATAGCTGCTCTCTTCCATAGAAACTCTCCTCTAGAGTCTTCCTGGACCACACCACCCTCCCGGACACCATGAAAGTCACCTATGACTCCTTCTGCAGTAATGGAGCATCGAGTATAGGCAAATCCCGAGGAGACTGTGACGGTGTGCAGATTAACAACCCGGTGAGCCTGGCCTGCCTATGCACCTGCGGTTCCTACAGGCTGCTGGAGGATCCTGTGGAGATCTCAGTGACCCAGTCCCAAGGACAGCTAGGAAGAAAAGGGGATCAGAGAAATAAGCAAGGGAGGAAGCCACTAGTGCCCAGCACCCAGTCTCTTCTCCCTTTAAACGCCCGTGAGGAGACCCTGATGGAACATTACGGGAGTGTACCAGTCATGGCCTGGCTGCAGCTTCATGCCTACCCACACAATGAATACCTGCACATTTCTATCTACAATGGCCCCTGGGTATATGGGCATGGGATGACAGCACCCTCTAATGGCAACTGCTGGTCGTGCGCCGCTGGACACGTATCTGGTTGGGGTACCTGAGAGGCTGGGCAAGGGACAAAAAGCAAGGCTATTACCCTGGTCACCCACAGTCCCGAACAGAACGCCACCATTCTCCTACAGGTCACCTTCCAAGTAAAGGTCACAGCTTCAGAGTGTATCCAGGAGCAGTCCTTTGTCATCCGGGCACTGGGCTTCACCGACACAGTGACTGTGCAGGTCCTTCCCCAGTGCGAGTGTCAGTGCCGGGACCTGAGTCGGGAGCAGAGTCTCTGTGGAGGCAAGGGAGTCATGGAGTGTGGCATCTGCAGGTGAGAAGGGTGTGTGTGGCGTGGCCTGTGGGACATCAGTCCATGGAGAAGGCATCCTCAGATGAGGCCAGCCCGTAGCATGGCATGAGGAAGGTATGAGCAACCCATGGCACACCTGCCTGGGAGGCAAGTGTCTTCAAGTAAAGTAGGTATGGCCTGCTCACCCAGGAAGCAGATGCTCTGCAGGTGCTCCCGTATCTTAGATTTCTCTGACCTCAGAGACTCTTAGCAATCAAATCGGCAGCATGCTGCTAGAGCTTCTTTAGGACAGGTAACCACTCCTGGCAGCCTGGGCCCTAAAGCCATCCTGTGAACATGTATACACAGGTCTCAGTTCAGGATGCTCTACCTTGAGAGGAGGGAGGATACAGTATACCCAGCAGACAGGCTCTAGTTGCTGGTCTGGGTACCAGCCATCTCCTTCTGACTGCTGTCCTAGTTTCTGATCTTTGAGGTTCTCTATCCCACATCTCTCTTTCTCTCTCTCTCTCTCTCTCTCTCTCTCTCTCTTTTTCTATTTTCTTTTCGTTTTGTTTTGTTTTTGTTTTTCGAGACAGGGTTTCTCTGTGTAGCCCTGGCTGTCCTGGAACTCACTCTGTAGACCAGGCTGGCCTCGAACTCAGAAATCCGCCTGCCTCTGCCTCCCAAGTACTGGGATTAAAGGCGTGCGCCACCACTGCCGGGCTCTATCCCACATCTCATACCTGCACTGGCTATATACCTCCTCCCAGAAACTCTAACAGTGGTGGTTTCTGCAGCTGCTCCCTGGCCGGTAGCACCTTGCCCTAGTCCTAAGTGTACAGCCCTAGGTGGCCCCTCTCTACAAGGCTGAGCTAACTTGATTGGAGGATTGGGCCACTGGTCAGTGAATTCTGTGGCTTTCTCCTACAGGACACTGCAGGATGCATCGGGGTTGGCTACTGGCGTTCTTCTTTTACTAAGCTGTGTATGGTGTCTATACACTCTTCTGTCTACCTAGTTTGGTGATAAGGCAGTGATCTCAGATTCCCTACCAGAACTCCTTCCAAGTCTAGGTTGGGGGCAGGGGACAGATGCTGGCTTCTTGGAACAATCCACTAACACAAGTCTCAGGCAGCTCCCAGGTGAGCCTGCCAGAGGTGCTATGCTCCTAGGACAGTCGCTGTATTAACCCAGAGACATCCTTGCCTAGTACATGGCACATGCTCAGGAGACCTTTGGAGAGTGGGTGTGCTAGGTCATACTTTACAGGTGTTTGGGTGAGTGCTGGGCTGTGAAGAACAGGTGTCCCCATCCCAAGGGCACACCTGAGTGCAACCCCTCCCTCATCACACCAGGTGTGAGTCTGGCTACATTGGGAAAAACTGTGAGTGTCAGACGCAGGGCCGGAGCAGCCAGGAGCTGGAGGGCAACTGTCGGAAGGACAACAGTTCCATCGTGTGCTCGGGGCTGGGGGACTGCATCTGTGGGCAGTGTGTGTGCCACACCAGTGATGTCCCCAACAAAGAGATCTATGGGCAATATTGTGAGTGTGACAATGTCAACTGTGAGAGATATGACGGCCAAATCTGTGGTGGTCCAAGTAAGTGTTTGGGGCTTTCTTGTTCATTTGTACCAGGAGATATTAAGGGGGACATTGGGGACAGACAGACAGGCTAGCAAGCCTTCCCTGCATGACCTGTGTCTGTGTGTGTGTGTCTGTCTGTGTGTGTGTCCGTGTCTCTGTGTCTGTCTGTGTGTGTGTGTCTGTGTGTGTGTGTGTCCGTGTCTCTGTGTCTGTCTGTGTGTGTGT
>JADRCH010000082.1:10886524-11002438 GCA_019843965.1 Rhynchomys soricoides
AGAGAGAGAGAGAGAGAGAGAGAGAGAGAGAGAGAGAGAAACCTGTCATGCCAGACATGAGCACTTGGGTGGGGGGTGGGGGTGGGAAGAGGGTAAGGGAGCAAGAGGAGAGAGCAAGAGAAAGAGGCGGGGCAAGTGGCCGCTTTTATAGTGAGTCAGGCCCACCAGGCTGTTGCCAGGTAACTGTGGGGTAGAGTGGAGGGGGTGGGGGGCACTTTGGACTTAACAGAAGTGAAACTCTAAGCCTGGGTCCATATCCGGCGCTGAGTCTTTACTATGTCACCTTGAACAAGTGCCATATTCCATCTTGTTGTAAGTATAGGTACAGAGGGTCAGAGGGATGTTTCAGTGGCTGACAGTATTGTTACCCTACCAGAGGACTAGCCCATTAGGAGGCTCAGAACTGCAGCTGGAGTGGGGGAGGGGGAGGGGGGAATGCGGCTCCCTCTTCTGACTCCTGGCATGACCTCTACACTCTTTTTTTTTTTTTTTGGTTTTTCGAGACAGGGTTTCTCTGTGTAGCCCTGGCTGTCCTGGAACTCACTCTGTAGACCAGGCTGGCCTCGAACTCAGAAATCCCCCTGCCTCTGCCTCCCAAGTTCTGGGACTAAAGGCATGCGCCACCACTGCCCGGCCCTCCACACTCTTTATATACACTCACAAAGCACACACACCTATCAATAATAAAGTAAAAGTAAATAGTTCAAAATACATAGGTGCAGGAAGGACTGGGATGGAAAACTAGTTTTCTAAATTCCTGAGCATAAGCCAGGTCCCAAACCAGTGGAGCAAACCACCCTTCACAGCCCCATCAAGGCCCTGAATTCCAGAGAAACAGATTCTTCATCCTTGTTTAATCCAACCATAGAAAATTGGGCTTTGTCCATAGGCACAGCCCCTCCCTTGCCCCAGAGTTCTGCTGACTTCATTGTCCCATAGACCCTAGCCCCACTCCGTGCAAGCTCCACTGATTTGTCCTATCCACGTAGAGAAGCACCTACAAAATGCGCCAGGAGACGCGTCCCAATTTTCATTTTTCATGCTACGGTGGGAATGGAATTCTGTGACTAGCTACGGAATGTCCTCACATTGATGAAAGACCAGTCACACAGATACTACCAAATAAAACTGAAAATCCCCAGCAGATGACTCAGGTATCAGAAATTCTGACATGTGGGCCTAGAATTCCCCTACCTGCTAGGCTGGGGCAGCCATACTGTGTGGCTGGGCCGGCTGCCAGAGGCTTTTCTGTGGCTCTTGACTGCGATTACCACACTGCCCAGGCTGACACCATTCCATGTTTGTTGAATCTTTTTTTTTTTTTTTTTTTTTTTTTTTTGAGTCCTGACTGTTCTGGAACTCACTCTGTAGACCAGGCTGGCCTCGAACTCAGAGATCCACCTGCCTCTCTGCCTCCTGAGTGCTGGGATTAAAGCTGTGAGCCATCATCGATGTCTATTGAGTTCTTTAACCATCTCCTTGGGAAAGCAAGCTTTCCTCTGGCTTCCAGTATCATTGTTTCTTGACATCCTTATTGTCTGTGCTTTCTGGACCACAGGCTATGTGAGTCATTCCTTGGGGGTGGAAGCTCTTGAACACCTGAAGAGGTACCTGTGGATGTCAGAAGTGTGGTCCCATCAGGTGCCCTTCTCCTTCTTCACTGTCACGTGCCTAAAGCAGGGATATGGACTGTTTCTCTCTGTGTGTCTCTGTCTCTGTCTGTCTGTGTGTGTGTGCGCACATGGGTATGTGCATGTGTGCATTCGGTATATGTTTAGTGTTTCTGCTCACCAAAGTACTGCTACTTTGCACGGCTGGCTTGGTATGCATGAGTCTGGGGATTTGAACTCAATTCTTCATGATTGCACAGCAAACAGTCTCACCTATTCCATTCAGCCATTTCCGTAGCCCTCAGGTCAAGGCCTGCCTGCCTTTCTCTCTCCCTTTCTTTCTTTCTTTCTTTCTGTCTGTCTGTCTGTCTGTCTTTCTATGTTAGCTGGATGTGGTAGTGCACATTTTTAATTCCCACAGTCAGGAGGCAGAGGCAGGCAGATCCCTGAATTTGAGGCTAGCCTGATCTTCAGCCTGAGTTTTAAGGCAGCCAGGGCTATACAGAGGAGCCCTGCCTCCAAAAACCATACACACACTGTTGTATGGGGGATTTCTACCCCACCTCTGATCAGCATTCAGTTCCCAAATAAAAGACACAAAATCTTTATATTTATAATAAGTTCTGGTAATAGCACCAGAGCTGGGCAGATATCTACCCTCTTAGCTATTTGTCTGCTTCCCTGTCAATAACTCGCTATATGACCTGACCTGTTCCACCTGGGCCGCTCTTACTCCAACTGGCCAGCCCTCATGGCCATTTTCTCACGATTCACCTACCCATGGCTTCTTCTCCTCTCTTCTCTCTGCTTTCCTCCCCGTGGCCTCTGCCTCAGACCCCACACCCAGCAACGGAAGCCCCACTTACCGCTCTTCTGCCCCGCTGAAGCCTGTCAGCATCTTTATTTAACCAATCGTTTTAAGTCAAAGAGCAAGGTTACACAGCATCTCCTCATCCTTGAGGCATCCAGGGCCAGAATTTTAGCACAATACATAGCAACAGACCAAATCTCAACAGAGAGAGAGAGAGAGAGAGAGAGAGAGAGAGAGAGAGAGTTAGTTTGGATGTTTTGCCTGCATGTATATGCATCATGAGTCTGCCTGTGGAAGCCAGAAAAGGGTATCAGATCCCTTGGAACTAGAGTTACAGAAGGCTATGAGCTGCCACGTAGATGTTGGGGAGCTAAACCGTGGTCCCCTGGAAGAACAAACATCACTCTTAACTATAAGATGGCAAAGAGAAACTACTGAACTAAATCACTCTGCGGACAGAAAGGAAGGTTTACTTCCTTTGTGGGGCTCAAACTGCCATCTTGGGGACATGGGCAGAGAGAAGAGCAAAATGGTAGAAAAGCAAACAGATTTTGTATGACAGGGGTGCGGGTTGGGGGGAGGGTCTGAGCTGATGTGGCTGTCCAGACTGATCGGGAACTAGGTCCTCTTGCTAGAGGGTAGCTGACCTTTGCAGGAAGGTTACTGGAGGACTGAGGGTGGTTTCTGGTCAACAGAAACTGCCTTGAGAGTGCTTATCTAGTAAGCAGAAACCTTTACGCTTGTTCACTTGATAATGATCCTTCTTGTTTACCTAGCCAGAGTCCTGCAGTTTAGGACAATGTCACCTACACTGCCATTTGGGGACAGGGAACCATCTCTCTGGCTTCTGCCTTGGTGAATCATCCTGAGACTCGGTTGTATTTTTTTTTTTTTGGTTTTGTGAGACAGGGTTTCTCTGTGTAGCCCGGGCTGTCCTGGAACTCACTCTGTAGACCAGGCTGGCCTCGAACTCAGAAATCCGCCTGCCTCTGCCTCCCAAGTGCTGGGATTAAAGGCGTGTGCCACCACTGCCCGGTTCGGTTGTATTTTATAAGGCTGCTAACAGTAGCATTTTGGGCTCATGTAGATCAGTGTCCTTGGACCTCTGTTACCCTCATTAAATTAGTACCGTGGAGCCAGTGGGATGGCCTAGTAGGTAAAAGCCCTTGCCACCAAGCTGGATAACTTGGGTTTGATCTCACAGTGGAAGGAGAAAGCCAACTTCTGAAAGTTGTCCTCAGACCTCCACATGTGCTGTGGCGCACGCCTGTGCACGTGCACGCAGATGATTTAAATGAGAGCAAAATATCAGATTAAATATTGTGTGATCTGATGCTAGGACGAGAGCATGCTTCTCTAGGCTCATGACTACTGGGTTTGTTTGTTTGTTTGTTTTTTCTTGCAAGTGGGTTTTCAAGCCTCTGTTTGTATAATAGAAGATTCCATGAGGGCTGCTTGCCCAGGAACGTGGCAAGTTTTTATTCCCCATTCAGCAGCTGCACACAGAGAGGAACTTTATGCTGCACCAGAAGGAAGTGAGACTTGCTTGTTAAAAACATTCCCTAGCATTCCAACACACCAAGGACTTTTTTGTCCTTGTGCAAGGGTGTCAAGCATAGACTTCCTGTAAATGCTGTACCAGGCACTGAGTTAGCTCAGGTTTGGGACACTGGCCCTGGGCTCTAATCTGTGTCCCAGCACTTTATCCTGTGCTGGTGTTTGTTTACTGTGGCCACTGATGCTCAATGAGGCTCTGAAACTGTGGTAGAGGTCATGGCGGTAGGAATGGGAGGAGCTTGGACTTGAACTCATGGCTTCATGTTGACTCAAAATGCAGATCTCAAAGGAAATGAGATAGTTTATCCCTGAACCCAAGAGGAATGACTATAGCATGCAAGCAGTAAAGTTCTCACAGTTACAGGACAAAACAGAGTCATAAATCAAGACACTTTTCAAATATATTAAACATCGTCTAGGCACATGACAACCAAGCAAATCTCTGCTGTAGGTTTCAGATATTATCTGATGGCATTCTTAGATTTGGGTTTGGCAGCAGATAATGATCTGCTAAGAATGCCTTCCACAGGTTGTACCCAATAGTAAAATAGTTATTAGTTCAGAGGCAGGTAACGACCAACATTTCAGTTCTCCAAGATTCTGAGTTCTAATCAATCACGTGGCCTTGTAGAATCTTCTGGGGTTTTTTTTTGTTTTTTTTGTTTTTTTCCGAGACAGGGTTTCTCTGTATAGCCCTGGCTGTCCTGGAACTCACTCTGTAGACCAGGCTGGCCTCGAACTCAGAAATCTTCCTGCCTCTGCCTCCCAAGTGCTGGGACTAAAGGTGTGCGCCACCATTGCCCGGCGATATGTTTCTTTTCTAGGAACTTTAGTTCATACAGTCCCCTGTGAGAACCTTCTGGACTTATGACCATGAGCAATTCATAACTCTTGGGTCTGATTTGCCATTACTGCTCTGATGGAGCTGTTATTGGACCCCGGGGTTCAGTAGATTCTTGGTCCAATGAAGAATTCACTAACAGATGCAGATTGACCACAGAAAGTCAGATTTATTGAGTGAAATAGATGAATAGTAAGTATACTCCAAAGATGGCAGGAGCTGGCTAACCTAAGAAATGGCAGCAGTAAGGGACTCTGAGTTTGTTATTTTGCATAAGGTTAGTGTATATTCATAATGTAGATGATTTTTTTTCCTCTGTCAATCAAAGCAAATCAGATCTTCCTTTTAGGGTATTTTTCCTATAACCCTTCTGTTAAAAACCCCACAAAATGGGGAAAGGTAGTCAAAAGTGAAATGTCAACGTCGGGGGCTGGAGAGATGGCTCAGCAGTTAAGAGCACTGACTGCTCTTCCAGAGGTCCTGAGTTCAATTCCCAGCACCCACATGGTGGCTCACAACCATCTGTGATGGAATCCAATGCCCTCTTCTGGTGTGTGTCTGAAGACAGCGACAGTGTACTCATATACATGAAATAAATCTTTAAAAAAAAAAAAAAAAAAAGCCAACGTCACTGTATCCAAGCCAGGGTCTCCTGAGGATTCACTTCCACAGGATACATGACTGGAACAACCCCACCAAAGCACGAGTTTCTGATACAGTAGAAAGAACAGTGATTTACTCTGTCAGGGTATTTAAAGGCAGCCAGACTCGGCTTCCTTGGTGAATGAGTTAGTTTCTCTGTTATGATAAAGCCAACTGACCAAACCAACTGGGCAAGGAAAGAATCTACTTGCCTTACACATCACGATCCATCACTGAGGGAAGCCAGGGCACGAGCTCAAGGCAGAAACCGAGGCAGAATCTCAGAGGAACACTGCTTCCACGCCTGCTCCCCAGCACTAGCTCTGCTTGTGTTCATCTATAACCCAGCTCCACCTGCCCAGGGATGACTCTCTCCCAGACAGGTGTAGCATGAAATATTTCTTGTGCCTGGCCCATTAAATGACGGACTCTCTGCTCTTCAGTGAGAGTTGGCTCTTGGACTTCTGGGAGCAGGAGAGGGAATACAAGGCAGCAGGGGCTGAGAGTTAGCTGGGAGAGAGTAAGGAGTTGGAGAGAGGAGTAGGAGGAGGAGGGGGAGGGGGGAAGAAGAGGAGGGGGAGGGGGAGGAGGGGGAGGATTGGGGAGTAGGCAGAAGTAGGGTTCAGGAGAGTAGAGTCAGAGAAGAGAGTTGATTCAGGAAGAAAGAAGATTGAGAAGTGCTAAAGGAGAGAGGAGATTTTGAAGAGAGAAAAGAGGAGACAGTTGAAAGTGAAGTGGGCTAGCCAACTAAGAAGACAGTCGGTGACCGTTGAGCCAGGAGAAGCTGAGGTGAGCCACAGAAGATAAAAGAACAACCCACAAAGTAGAGATAAGAATATAAAGAGCCGGGCAGTGGTGGCACACACCTTTAATCCCAGCACTTGGGAGGCAGAGACAGGAGGATTTCTGAGTTTGAGGCCAGCCTGGTCTACAGAGTGAGTTCCAGGACAGCCAGGGCTACACAGAGAAACCCTGTCTAAAAAAAAAGATGTCTGGATTATGTAGAGTTTCTGGGGGAAGGGGAAGCCCAGCCCTTGGGCTGGAAAGTTCAGGCCAGAGAACAGGGTATACCAGCCATGCCCTGTAACAGGTAGGGACTGAGGGGTGCTGGGATAACCTGAAGGCCAGGTCCACTTTGGTATGTTAAATACGAACCTCAGCCACTTGTCCCAGTATTATTATTAATATTAATATTATTAATACCCAATATTAATCAGTATACTTAGTTACCCCATGTCTAACTCCTTGCCTTGAAAATGGAGCACACAATGACATACATTCCTGTTACAATATGTATGGTGGTTTGAATATGCTTGGCCCAGAGAATGGCACCACTAGGAGTGTCATAGCCTTGTTGGAGGAACTGTGTCACTGTGGGGGTGGGCCTTGAGACCCTCTTCCTTCCTGCCTGGAAAACAGTAGTCTTCTCCTGGCTTCCTTTGGATGAAGATGTGGAACTTTCAGTTTCTCCAGCAACATGTCTGCCGGGACACTGCCATGCTTCGCTCCATGATGACAATGGACCGAACCCTGTGAACCTGTAAACCAGCTCCAATTAAATGTTGTCCTTTATAAGAGTTGCTTGGTCATGGTGTCTCTTCACAGCAATGGAAACCCCAACAAAGACAGAAGTTGGTACCAAGGACTGAGATATTGCTGTGATAGGCCTGACCATGCTTTTGTTTGGAGGGATGTGAATTTTGGAACTTTGGAAAGCAGTGGAATGCTTTAAGTGGGGCTTAATGGACCATCCTGGTAGGAATATGGAAGACTTTGGCACTGAGGCTGATTTTAGCTATGCAGATCTTGGCCAAAGAGGCTTCAGTGGAGAGGAATTTCAGTATGTGACCCAGAGACTGTTCTTGTGATATTTTGGTGAAGAATGTTTGTTTTGTCCTTGTTTGAAGAGTCTATCTGAGGCTAAGGTAAAGGGATTTTTATTAATTGCATTGACAAAGGAAGTCTCAAAAAAGCCCAGCAGAGACTTTCTTCTCCGGCTTAGTCTCATGAAGAGCATTTTGATCAAGCATAGTAAGCGTCAAAAGGAAAAATATAAACTGTATGGGTCAAAGAAAAAAGGGGCACCAAGAAGTAGAACAGAGCTGAATCCTGTGTTCAAGGAGATAAGCAGGTTAAGGGAGTGGTAACCTCATGGCAAATCCCACCCAGCTAAGCTTATTGTTTATGTGTTTGCAGTTGAACAAGGAATCCTTATATCATGTTAGGCATTATTCCTTGGTTCTTGTTTTCATTTGGACTTTTAATCTGGAATGAGCTGCAATGGAGGGCATAGTTGTGATCCAGATCTTGAGAAATAGTGGTCATGAAATAGCCCAGCCATGGCACCACACACCTTTAATCCCAGGAGACAGGCATGCAGATCTCTGAGTTCAAGGTCAATCTACAGAGCAAGTTCCAGGACAACCAAGCTTAGGCAGTGGAGGATTTGGAAAACTGAAAGCTGGTGATGATGTAATACAACAAAGGGGCCATGTTCCAGCCCCAGCAAGCAGCAGAACTCGGCAGCTTCGGCCATGTGGCTCTGGCTTTAGAGTCAAGAGGAGAAGGAACTGCTAGGACAACTGATGCTGGTTAGCTGGAGCTCAAAAATTAGCAGTGATTAAGAAGAGACCGGCATGACTGAAGTGAAATCTGGGAAGTGTTTACTGAGAGTACAAAGAAACTGTGTTCCAGAGATAGCCAAGGTTGTACCTTGTGTTGCAGCTGGACTTGGTAATGCGTAAGAGTCACTCAGGTGGAACTGGTTTTGAAGGCATGAAGGGATCATGAAGAGCAGCTAAAGCTTGGCACTGTGAGAGGCCAGAGAAGGCCCAGAGTAAAGGTGCAGCCTCAGTTGCAGTTGATGGCCCAGGACTGAAGAGGTCATGTAGAAGTTGGGGCTTGGCACCATGAAGAGAGCCTATGAGAGGCTATTGGTGAAGCCTAGTTGCAGCAGAAGACTCCAGCAAATTGGAGATGCTAGGACCATGGGATGATCACCAAGAACAGCAGCAGCAGTGGAGTGGAGCCAACCAGAGGAGCCTAGAGTGCTACAGAGGGCAGAGCTGGAGAAGTGGAGCCAGCCCTTCGGAGGAGCCCAGAAGATCATGTGTGGATCCCAGACATTGGAACAAGAAGCTGTGAAGGTGAAGTTGCCTTGGAGACCCCAAGATGTTCAAGATGCCAGAGCCGTGGGCTATCTGCTGAGGAAAGCTGCTAACAGGGAGTGAAACCAGCTCAGGAGAAAGAACTGTGCTATAGTCAACAAAGAAGAAAGGAATTGGACATCAGACATGGAGATGAGAATTTGGGGTTTGCTCAGTTGGTTTGGTTTTGCTTTGATCCAGTATTTCCTCATTATGAAGTTTTGGAATGGTAAAGTATATCCTGCGATTTGCTTTTTTTTCTTATTTGATTTTATAGGGGATTACAATCAAGTCATTGGATGAATCTCAGATGAGACTTTGAACTTTGGACTTTTAACATTGTTGAGACTGCTATAGACTATGGGGACTTTTGAGTTGGACTAAATGTATTTTGCATTATGCTATGGCCAGGTATTGCCCTCATAGACTCCTGTGTTTGAACAAGCCTGTGGGGGCCAGGAGTGGAATGTGGTGGCCTGAATGTGCTTGGCCCAGGGCGTGGCACTATTAGGAGTGTCACAGCTTTGTTGAAGGAAGTGTGTCACTGTGGGGGTGGGCTTTGAGACCCTCTTCCTAGCTTTCTGGAAAACAGTAGTCTGCCCCTGGCTTCCTTTGGATGAAGATGTAGAACTCTCAGCTCCTCCTGCACCATGCCTGCCTGGATGCTGCCATGCTTCCCACCTTGATGATCATGGACTGATCTCTAAACCTGTAAACCAGCTCCAATTAAATGTTTTCCTTTATAAGAGTTGTCTTAGTCATGGTGCCTTTTCACAGCAATGAAACCCTAAGACAATATGTAATATTAAAATGTGGCTAAGTAGCCTACTTCCTTTTGAAAATATTTTTCTGTCCATAGGAACTTCAGACTACGGCCATAAGGTATGCTATACAAGGCTGCTGAGATGGCTCAGTGGATAAGAGCATTCATCTCATTATTCCTATTGACTTGATCAGTGCTGGCAAGAGAAAGGTCTCAGGCGTAAAGAGATTCATGATTCCCAAGTCCATCTTTGGGTTACTGGAGGGGGAATTTGAACAGATCAAGGGAATGCAAAATTAAACAATCATGGCCACACTGTGGTCTGGTTGCTCACTGTTTCAGTTCTGGTCGCTCACTGTTTCAGTTCTGGTCACTCACAATTCCATTCTAGTTTGTCCCTTTTTTTTTGGTTTTTCGAGACAGGGTTTCTCTGGGTAGCCCTGGCTGTCCTGGAACTCACTCTGTAGACCAGGCTGGCCTTGAATCCGTCTGTCTCTGCCTCCCGAGTGCTGGGATTAAAGGCAAGCACCACCACTGCCCAACGCCAGTTTGTCCTTGAAAGCAGTCAGGACAGGAACTTATGCAGGACGGGAACCTGGCAGCAGGAGCTAATGCAGAGGCCGTGAAGGAGTGCTGCTTACTGCTTGGTCATAGCTAGCTTGTCTGCTTTATTACAGAACCCAAAACTACCACGGGGGGGGGGTACCCCCATAAGAAGCTGAACTTCCCATCAATCACTAATTAAGAAAATGCCCTACAGTCTTGCCTCTTACAGCCCACTCTTAGGAAGGTATTTTCTCAGTAGGATAAAAGGGTAATGGAACCATAATGGCCCAGGGTTTCAGAGGAAGGGTCAAGAGAACTTCAACCCCAGATACCTCAAACATAAGGATGGCAGGAGTTGGTTACCTCCACACTCCCAACCTGGCACTATAAAGCCGGCTCCCCCACCATCAACCCTAGTACAAAGTTATTACCATTACAGTTACTAGGCTTCACTCTTTGTTTGAGCTTCTAAGGTTCCCTTCTCCACAGCCCTTGAGTATGCAGATGAAGCATCTTTCAACAGGCCTGTCCTGGCCAATGATACATGGCCACAAAACCTTGCCTTTGAAGACCCTGTCCACTCCCCCCAGGGGGGCGAATTCTTTGCCCCACTCATTTCCCATCCAGATCCTGCACAGCACTCACCCTGGCTTCCCTTGTTCTGGACGACCTCAGTGCTACAAAGAACCTGAGTTCTCCCAAGCTCAGGAACTGATGCCCCGCCCCCAAGAAATCCTATCTAGTTCCTGCCTTTGGCTTAGTTCTCTGCTGCTTCTCACCCTAGTAGAAGCAGCTACCCTTCTGATTTTGTTGTTTTGTTTTGTTTTGTTTTAAACTCCCGACATGTGGTTTGTTTTGTCTTGTTACTTTGTGGTATTCCTTGGCTCCCAATGCCCAGGAAGCCTCTCGGTGGAGAACTGTAACATTTTCCCTGGAACGAACTTGGCTGGGGAAAACCTGCCTGGCTGGAGTAGAGCTGTAACACTTTCACTGGGGAAAACTTCCCTCTGCCAGAGCAGAATTGTTACACTTTCGCTGGGGAAACCTTCCTCTGAGGAGCAGACCTGTCACACTTTCCAGTGGGAATCCCCTCCAGGAACAGAACTGTTATTCTTGCTTTGGGAAAACATTCCCCTGCGGCGCCAGGAGCGGAGCTAAAACACTTCAAGCCTTTCCCTTCAGAGCTGCAACAGTCACGACTAGCTTGTATCAAGTTGACAGAAAGCTATTGGGTTCAAGCTTGTAACCTATTTCGCTTACTCCTACTGGAGTCTGGGTCTTTAATGAGCCAACAAACTTGGGAGCCACTGTCCCGCATTGATCTTTTTGGTGTCCAGCTATCTAGGTCCCTATACAACCAGACAGTGAAGGTACCCTCTTACTCCTATGCCTCCAAGTTTGTGCTCTCCAGTCACTATGGATCAGTTTTTTTTTTTTTTCCTTTTTCTTTTTTGAGCCAAGGTCTCATTGGTTGAGGAAGACTTCCTCCTCCTCCTCCTCCTCCTCCTCCTCCTCCTCCTCCTCCTCCTCCTCCTCCTCCGTTTTTCGAGACAGGCTTTCTCTGTGTAGCCCTAGCTGTTCTGGAACTCACTCTGTAGACTAGGCTGGCCTCGAACTCAGAAATCTGCCTGCCTCTGCCTCTCAAGTGCTGGGATTGAAGGCATGCCCCACCACTGCCCGGCTGACCATGAACTTCTGATCCTTCGAATGCTCCACTGACAGGTGAATGCCATCACGACTCATTTGTGAGGTCCTGAGGATGGAACTGGGGGTGAGGGGGTGGGGGGACGGCGGCTTGTGCAACGGTTGCTAGGCAAACAATTCTACCATCTAAGCTACACCCTCCGCTCTCCCTCAGGGATTTAAACGCCTTTCAGTAACAAGTTCGAGACAGTTTGGGTGCTGTTTTATCGTACATAAGTGAATCAACCCACAAAACCTGCCCTGTGGACACGCACGCGGCTCTGGGAGAGAATCAAAAGGACTGGCAGAGGCACTACGAGGGCGAGCAGGGTTTCCGAGGGTTGGGGGCTACAGAGCAGGTGTGTTGGGCACAGCAGCTGAGCCTCAGAACCCGCCTTAAGAGTCAAACAGCTCCATTCCAGCGCAAGCACTCTACCTGGCAAAGCTTCGCACACAGTCCCGCCTAGTAGTCTACTACGCACGCGCGCTGGTCTGACGCTCCTGTTAGAATTCCCTCCTCGCTCCGACAGTGCGCAGGCGCACTAAGCCTCAGTAGCGCCCGGAGGCGGGCATAGGGCAGGGGGCGGAGCTTGCGGCTGCGCACTCGCAAGCTCCGCCCCTCCGGTTCGCTTACGGAGGCTGAGCTTTTACAGTGGAAACAGCCTAGCTCGGGGTCGAGGTTGAGTCCTCTGAGGTCCCCGCCGCCGACGCACTCACCATGGCGCCTGCTGTCCTCGGGCTGACGCCGCGCTGGGTGATGCTCCTCGGCGCCGTACTGCTGTTGCTTCTGTCCGGAGCCTCCGCGCAGGAGCCTCCGAGAATTGGTAAGGCCCGGGGGCCTAGGGGCCGAGGAGGAGGGCGGCTGGGTCGGATCCAGGGCGGAGCCCAGCCCACGGGCTTGGCGTCCTCTGCGCTCACTCCCTTCCTTGGAGCTGGGCATAGCAGCCACTGCTTAGAGTTAATGTCGTGCCCTGAGGCACAAAAGGCGAACCCAGTCGGAACGGAAGCCTCGTCTCCTGCTCAGCTGCTGGCTGATTCGGGTTCCATTCCGAGAGCATCTGCATTTCTGCCTGTGTCAGGTGCTGGGACCCGCCACCTTGAGGATCGAGGTCTTACAAAGTGCCTGACACTAGCCCAGCAGCCCAGCACTGTTTCTGTTTGCGGGGAATCAGGGAGCTAGCAAGTTGTGTCCGGGTGTGAGGCTGAAGAAGGTCGGCTTGGTCAGCTTTCTGACCTTTGCATGCTAGGGTTGATGGGCCTCTACTGGAGGGAGAGTATTTTTCTCAACCATGTTAGTTCAGGCTCTCTCAAGGTATCTTTACACTTTAGTCTGTCACGGTGTGTTTTCTCTTTGTGACCTTGTGCGAGTTGTCGCGGCTCTGTATTTAAGTTTCTTTCTTTCTTTCTTCCTTTCTTCCTTTCTTTCTTCCTTTCTTTCTTCCTTTCTTCCTTTCTTCCTTTCCTTTCTTTTCTTTCTTTTCTTTTCTCCCTCCCTCTTTCTTTCTTTCTTTCTTTCTTTCTTTCTTTCTTTCTTTCTTTCTTTCTTTCTTTCTTTCTTGTTTTTCGAGACAGAGTTTCTCTGTGTAGCCCTGGCTGTCCTGAACTCACTCTGTAGACCAGGCTGTAGACCTCGAACTCAGAAATCCACCTGCCTCTGCCTCCCAAGCGTTGGGATTAAAGGTGTGCGCCACCACTGCCTGGCTCAGATGAGTGGGCACTCTTAAACCCTTCCAAGTTTATTTTGCTTGGGAGCACAGAAGATGGCAGTGTGTTTCACAGATTCATGATGAGTAACATTCACTTCCTTAGTTTTCAAAAATCATCCCCTTCCCACATGTAGGTGTGTCTTTTTGTCCTGAGTACCTGAGTTGACTCACCTGAAACATCAGAGACCCACTCAGAAATGAGTCACTATTTATTGCCTTTCCATTTAATTATTAAATGAGTCTGAAAGTTCTTTAAAAATTAGTAAATAGCATCTAAACTTAGCTCTAAGCCACAGCGCCTGCCTCAGAGTCAGGACATTCATGATCAGCACTGAGGAACTGCCAGGACATTGTTCCTATCTCCAGTGTGTGGTTGGCTGTGTCTCGTGATGGGGTAAGAGATACTGTGTGTGGCCTCCCAGAAATGTGAGCCGTGGGGCAGCAAGTTGTCAGTGTTTCCTTCCTTGCCACATGAGTCTGGGAGTTACTTCAGCCAGGATGCCTGCCACTGATGCCCTCTGGTACACAAGATCCACCCTATAGTTGGTCTGTGGAGGCAGAGGAGGTGGGGGAGGGCTAGTCCCTGGGCATTCAGACTGCCTAGTAATGGGCAGGCCCAGCGTGGCCAGAGCTCTGGAGCTCAGGGTGTGTTTCTTGGAATTCAGTTCTTTGAGTTCTCAAAAGCCCAGTTACCAACACATCCTGTAACAGATCGGGACCTCGTCATTCCTGGGGCCGCTGTGTCGGCTGATAGTAAGCAAGACCATCCTTTCTTGTGGATGACTTTGAAAAAGCTGGAGAGTAGGTGTGTTCAGCACACCCTCAGCTGTCAGCATAATGAGAATGATCTCAGTGTGGGGGTGTAAGAGCGCTTGGGGCAATACAGACAGCTAGCTACTGGTGCAGCTATCGTGAGTGACCGACCGACCACATGCTGTATTGCCACTCCCTCTCTCTGCTTGCTAGGGTCTTTCTTAGCTTACCATAAAATCTGTTCATTTAAATTTTTTTTTATTGAAAATGGACAAATTACAATCTTGCAGCTTGTTGCTTATTTGACCAAATCGTGGGAATAAGTTGTTGAGGTGGTCTGTGCCCCTAAATTCTTCAGAGGTAATTCCTTCTAAGAATGAGCATAGTCTCTGCTCAGCTTAAACATAGTTGCCAAAGCTGGGGTGTTCGAGTGGAACTCGAATGCTCAATTTACTGCGTTGCCCACACACAGATCTACCATTTTCCTCAGTGAGCTCCTTTCTGTTCTCTACCTCCAAAGCCTAGGGTCGTTTTAAATCACTTCAGCTTTTACATCATTTCTAATCTCCTCGGTTTCCTCTGAGCTCCTGGGTCCATCTTTGCCTTCAGAAAGCCAGTCTGTAGAGATCCCTAATTGGGTGACAGAGCCTCCCCTTAGAGACAGGCTCACTGTATAGGTCTCTCTGGCTGCCTTGGAACTCACTGTGTAAACTAGGCAGGCCTCAAACTCCGAGATCCACCTTCCTCTGCCTCCTGAGTGCTAGGACTAAAGGCATTTACCACTATGCCCTGCTTGGACTTGCCCCTTCTAGATTTTGTAGATATACAGAGCTGGGGGGTGGGGGGGATCAAGTGTGTAGTGGCACCTAACTGCCCCAAGTGGGAGGCAAGGAGCAGAGTAGGAGCCCGGGAGCCACCTTGCAGTATGCATTTAGGTCCCCACCACAGAGTGTTTATCACCATGTTTTGCTGATAGGTCTGTGCTGTTAGCCAGGTGCAGCCTTTCCTGAATATCCCTCCAGGTCAGTGGCAGAGCACCAGAGAGGCCAAGTATTGTCTTGCTTTGCTTCTGTCTTTTTGAGGCAGGATCTCTGTGTAGCCCAGGCTGACCTGGAATTCTGATCCCCAAGCCTCAGCCTTTAAGTTGTGGGCTTACAGGTGTGTTCCACACCAGTTTTTTTTTTTCTCTCAAGATAAGTCTTTCCTCCTGTGACGTTAAAAAGCTTAAATGTACCCCTGGATAAGTTTCTTTGTGCAACCCAGCTACTCCAGATGCAAAGACTGCAACCTAGCAACCCAGTGAGCCAAGCATCTTCCCAACATGCATGCTCTCACCCATAGATGATGAGTATACGTTGTGTAGAATCGCTTGGACTTTGATAGAAGGTTTCTTTCAGCCCACCCGGCGTTGGTCAGTTTCACTTATTTGGCTTCTCTTTGTGGCTTGAAGTTGCTCCACTGTGTAGATGCTCCATTCTAGCTGTCCCTCTTTCTAGACGTGAACATCTGGGCTGTTTCCAGTTGGGTCATTATGGATAGAGATACGGTGAGCGTGCCTGCCCAGGGCTTTCTGTGGGTATGTCTTCTGATGTCTTGAATAAAATCGGTCTAGTGGGCTTGCTAGCCACAGGAGTGGCCATTTCTAAAAATGGCTGAGCCAACTCCTAGTGTGTATTCTTGTTGCTATATTGTCCCTGGTCATCTCCTTAAGTTTAGCCTTTCTCATGCATGCATCTCTGTGAAGGTTTAATTTGCATTTCTCTGGCAACCAATTACTTGAGTGCAGTGCTCCTTTCAAAGTTGCTTGTTCTAAGGGGTGGCGGGAGAAGCAGTGGCCCCAGTTGGCCAGCATGAGAAATTCTTGATGTCTATGCTTCTTCTGTACATTTGATTTGCTTGCATTCCGAGGCTGATAGCCATATAGACTTTGACCCTTTCTTGAAAATAGTGCTTTGGGTGCTGGCCGTGTCCCCAGGTGCTCTGCATGACTGGAACAGGCTGATAGCACCTGGCTTCTTGGGGTTGGGAGCATAACCCTGGCTGGGGAAGCTTGCCCCAGGATCTTGAGATCTAGAGGTAAGTTTGCAAGCTTGGCTTTGCCTCTAGGCATGTCACCGTATGGCTGTGGCCTCCCGCTCACAGGATCGTGCCAATAGCAGTAGGCCTCTCAGCAGGTTAGTAGCTGCACGGTTTCATGGCTCACCTGTAAAGGAGAGCTGTAAAGCACGGCTGTCTTGTTTTGGGAATCTTTCCTCCCAGGAGATTCCTTGCAGGAGTGGCTCTTGGGGTGACTTGCTTGCAGCAGAAATAATTTGGGTGCCCTGAAGCAGGCCAGTACCAGCAGAATCTTGATCATTCCAGGCAGAGGGTCACGGTACCTGTTTATTTTTTTTGGTTGGTTGGTTGGTTGTTTTTTTTGTTTTTTTTTCCTGTCCCTTCAGTGATACGTTTGTCTCTCCTGGCAGGTTGCTCTGAGTATACAAACAAATCCTGTGAAGAGTGTCTCAGGAATGTCTCGGTAAGTTACACGGCTTAGGGCTCAGACCCTTGCCCTCAAGTCCAAGGAGGGGTGTGTATGTGTTTAAAGCGATCTGTCATTGGGGAATTGTTGGATGCTTTTCATGGTGGTTGTTAAATACTATTCCAGCTTCTCTCAGGCACCTGAAGCTTTCCCATGAAAGGCGCAGGCTCCGTACAGCACAGCCAGTATCCATGACCTGGTTAGGCAGTGTGGGGATACACCCTTCCTGGAGCTGCCTGTGATGTGGCGTGTGTGCTGACCTTGGATGACTAGGACTGCTTGCCTGGGTCACCTTGGGATGAAGTGGGCCTAGGACCCTTCTGAGGGGTCACCTTGGGTTTCAGTGGAACAGACATTCATCTGCCCTTTTGGGAGAAATGGTTAAGCAGTGGGCAATAGCTCTCAGCAGAGATCTTTAGATGTCCTGGGAGGACTCTTAGCTTCTGCAGGATGGGAGCCTGCTCTCCGGCCAGCCTGGGAGGCTCCTCTGTGCTGGTTCTTGAGGCTGAGTTCTTGGGCTTGTTTAGCTCAGTGCAGTGCAGCTTATATTGGGAACTCTGAAGGAGGAAAAGAAGTAGAGTAGCAGATGATCAGAAAACAGTCTTCAGAGGCTGCTCCCTGGAGACTGCTGGGAGGCTTTGCAGCATCCAGGGGCTGGGCAGTGTGTGTCCCACCCTGTTGGTGGGTTAAGGACCGCCAGGTCAGGGCAGTGTCTCCTCTTGGCTTCTACCACAGGACATTAAGAACATCTTAGCAGCAGAAGATACTTAAAGTGACAGTGCAGATCTGAATCGTGTCTTGTTACTTTGTGAGACTCAGGTGGGCAGCAGGATCTGCTGACTAAAAATCAGCAGCTGTTCCTGCCTCAGTATTGACATTGCTAGTGCTGAGTCTGCTACCCTGTGGATGGGTTTTCTTGACTCTCTAAGTTCTAGTTTGCCCACCCCACCCCCTAGAGGCCATTTTAGTAGTTAAAAAAACAAATAGCTCACTGCTCGACTAGTCTTGTGACCTCATTACCCTGGGTTGTGTCTGGTAAGGACGGAGTCCACAGAGTGACCTGCCTAGGTCACAGAGGGTTAGTCTAGTTGGGTAGAGTCTGAGGCCTGACCCTGCTCTGAACCCAGACAGCAAGCCTTTAGAAAGGCAAGGTGGAGAAGGCTAGTCCAGGCCCTAAGGGCTGCCTGGAGACAAAGTGCTGGGAAGAGATGGGCGCTTGTAGGCCTTCTGGGAAACAGTGAGTTAGAGAAAGGCCGTGCCCTTCCTTGGTGCTGCTGAGTTCGGGGGCCTCTTTAGTTAAGAAGAACAGAACAACGCCCATTGAGAGTGTTATGTTCTCTTTGGAGCTCCTAGTCACGTGAAAATGGGAGATTAGACAGTATGGCTTGAGCCTTGTCTATTAACCAAAAATAATGCCGGACAGACCCCTGGGATGGAAGATGTTCCCAGCAGCAGGATCTGCCAGGACTCGCTGCTGTTTGCCACGTAGTGTCAAGAAGCATGGTGAATACACAGTGGACACTAGCCCCAGACATGCTTTAATGTTCTTGTAATAGATGCTACTCCAAACTGAGACCAAAACCTGGTTTGAAATTGTTGGAGATCCAGTGGCATGCTTCCTTTGCAGATGTGTGGAGACAGAGGCTGTCCTCTTGGCTCTCGGAGGACCAGTGCTCTTGAGAGCAGAATTCTTTTGCCCTATGATGTGTGTAGTCTTCCCAAGGACACCTATCTAGATCAGCTGTGCTGTATGCTGGTCACCCTCAGCCCTGTCTAGCACAGTGTGCTGGGTGTGGTGGGCCCTGTTCTGAGTTCTGATGTGTGTTAGAACAGCAGTACTGTCTGTTTGCTGGTCCATTCCCACCCCAACTCTTGAGGGCTCAGTCAATTCTCCTGGAGGGTCTGTCCTATTCTGATGCTTCAATGATCCCTGTAGCACCCTTCAAAATCGGATACTTAGTGCAGTGTAAGATGGGGCACAGGACTTCCTACATAGCACTTCTTAACTCCATCATCTGTTCAGCAAACACTTAAGGATGCTCAGGTTCCCCTGTCCTGTGTCTCTGGGTGCTCAGTGAAGGCCCCAGTTATCTGACTTCCTGCATAGTGGGGAAATGCACTGTAAAGTGTGAGGAGGCATGCTGTGGGAGGAAGCAGGCAGGGTTGTTGGTCAGGGAACGGGAGCAGAGCAATCCTCCTTGAGGAGATGAGAGAATCATTCTCAGGTTTGAGGAAGAGGGCTCTAGAGAAAGTAAGCAGACCGAAAAGACCCCTGGGAGCACAACAGCTTTCAGGACCATATGGCTCTGTGGGGTGGACAGGGCTGCCAGCCACTGTGTTGGCCATTGATCAGAGGGCAACCAGGAAGAGCAGGGGTACTTGGGAGATGGGTGCCCGAGATCCATCTATCCTAGAGAGATAGCGGCATGGGTAGTGTTGGAGGCTGGACATCTGTTGAAGGGTCTCCTGATACCTATCTCTTCCAGTGTCTGTGGTGCAACGAGAACAAGGCTTGCCTGGACTACCCAGTAAGGAAAATCTTGCCCCCTGCTTCTCTTTGTAAATTGAGTTCCGCTCGCTGGGGCGTATGCTGGGGTAAGTTGTTTTCATTTACTTCTTGCAAAATCAGTGGGGCTTGACGATTCTGGAGCGTATGCTCCATCAGCACAAGTTACCAGGAAGTTACCAGGGATGCTGCTGTACTGACTCAGAAGAAGCAAGCAAGGGGCCCTGTGGGGGTGGTCTGCTGTTTGGCAAGCAGCCAGGGACCTGGAGGTCTTCTGCAGCATCAGTGGCCACAGCCCTGCTCCACAGCGCAGCACAGCCAGCATTGTGGGAGGTGAGGAAGGGCATGTATAAAGCCTGTTCATATGTCCCATGTGTGTGATGTGCTGCCTGGGAGCCTGTGTGGATTCGCACTGGTCAGTGAGCCCCGGCTGAGGACCCAGTAGCCCAGATGTCTGTTGTGTGTTTATGTCTGTGGTGGTCATTTTCCTCCCATGAAAGAAATTAGCTCCGTGGGTTCAGCTTTCCCTTTGAGAACATTTGTGCTATGTGTTGCTGACTGGAAACTCATTTTCCTGTAGTGAGCTGTTTAACTTTGGTGGCGTTAGGTTTGGGGTCGCACACGCCTCCTCCAGGCCTGTGAAGGAGCTGGTGGTTCTCAGAGCACTGGGATAAGGTTTTGTTGATGGTTCCTCATGTTTGCATCATGAAACCGCTCTGCCCCTTACATCTTGTTTAACTGTCTTTTTACAGAAGGTGTCAGGCTCAGAATTCTATCTGCCTTCAGGTAAAACAGCTTGGCTGTTGTAAAAGCCCGGGGAATCCAGAAAGCAAAGAGAGCTGATACCTGTTGTCTGTGTGGTGTGTCTTTGGTGTCCACGACCATTGTGTCTGTCCTTCTGTCCTGGCACAGAGAAGCCTCTGAGGTCTTGGCCATGGGGCCTCAGCTTTGGAGCACTGCTTACCACTCAGATATCTCCTGTTGTTGATGTGTGAATTACAGATTGCCTGATAGTCTGGGTTATCACACTCAGAGGAACAAGGGAGACAATTCTAGAGCTTTTGGAAGTGTCCCCCACCCCAGGTCCTGAGGCCTTCACTGAAGGACGTCCGCTTTGTGCTGCTTTCTCCCCTTCTCCAGTAAGGCTGTCTCACCTTAACACTCTGTACCACACACAGCATGTCACCACAGCATACAGCAGTGCCACCTCCCCTATCTGTGAGCGATAGCAGAGAGGGCGGTCACTTGTTTTGCCTTTGACTTGTTGAGTGGTGTGTGGAGAATGGTGAGCTGTTGGCCTGACTCTGATGACTGAAGGTGTTGAGCTGTCAGGCGGTGGGTGCTCTTTATAATTGTCTTGTGCAATGCAGTTGCCACCCCGGTTACTGGATGGATGGCTAAACAGCGCTCCCGGAGCAGGACAGATGAAGTTCCCGGTAACTGTCAGCAGTGTAGTTACCACTCGCTGCCAGCAGGGGAGGCTGGCGCCTGTGGGATGCTGCCTCACACTGGCAGAGAGCAGATCTGCAGCTGGTCCTCAGTGAGCACACTCAGTTACTGCTGAGGGTTTTGAGGGACTGGCACCCACTACAGGTGAATACAAGCAGCTGGGCCTGGCCTTGTGATGGAGGGTGTTGGACAGGATTCATACTCCCCTGTGCAGAGGAGAGGGCACTGGAGGTGCCAAGGTCACCAAGCCTCCTGATTTCATTCACATAGGTCTGCTGGCCTGTCATACTGATGGTCAGCCTGCACCATGGACAATCAGTTCTTATAAAAAACCTTTAGAGTCATTTTTTCCTTCTCTAAGAAATTGTTATAAATTTTACTCAGGGTTTTACTTGTAATGACTTGAAGTGTAAATGTTATGTTCATTTGAAGAGAAATGAAGACTTTACACATTGACCTTTGTGCTGAGCAAAGTGTTGCTCCTTGTCAGGCCATGTTTGCACATGGGTAGAAGGCCATGAGTCTCCCTGTATGGTTAACAGAGGAGCCCACACACTTTCCCATCAGGACGAGATTGCTGTTTTTATCTGGAACTGACTTTAGCTTCTTGTCAGAGAGGCTGTGGGAGTAGACTAGTTTTAGTTAGACCCAGCTGTCTAAACGTACTCATTTGTAGGTTGAGCTTTATAGAATTCTGTAGTCAACAACTACCACCCACTGATGCCGATGAAGGCCTCTTTTCTACCACACAGGTTGCTATTTTCTGTACACTTTCGGACTGGCACTGGTGGACAGAACATGGGGATTAGAGCCCAAGGGCATCTGAGCAGCTGCAATGCCTGCTTTAGAGTTTAACGTGCTCAGAAGCTGGAAGAAGTCTGGTAGAGGAGCACAGGCCACTGGGCTGGGGCTGGCTGAGGGAGCCCAGAAGCTGACCTTCAGCTTCCCTTGTCCCTGGCCCAGCAGCCCTGCAGCAGCTAAGGGGTTTGAAGTGCCTTGTTGCAGAGTTGAGCTTGGTGACTAGGGCATATTGGCCAAAGCACTGCAGGACTCTTGAACTGCCTCTGGTTTGAGCACAGTAGAGAGAAGCCTTGGCTGGGTTTATTTTTATTTTTTTATTTTTTTTGTTTTTGAGACAAGGTTTCTCTGTCTAGTCCTGGCTTTGAACTTGCTCTGTAGAGCAGGCCTTGAACTCAGTGATCTGCCTGCCTCTGTCTTGAGTATTAGAATTAAAGCCATGGAGGCAGAGACAGGCGGATTTCTGAGTTTGAGGCCAGCCTGGTCTACAGAGTGCGTTCCAGGACAGCCAGGGCTACACAGAGAAACCCTGTCTCGAAGAACCAAAAAAAAAGAATTAAAGCCATGGACTAGCATGCTGCATGCTCCACCTGGCTTCTTTGACTGTTATTTTGTTTGGTTGATGTTTTTGTTTTTGGTGACAGGGTTTCTCTGTGAGGCCCTGGTTGTCCTGGGACTCAGTTTGTAGACCAGGCTGGCCTTGAACTCAGAGATTATCCTCCTGGCCTCTGCCTCCTGCATGCTGAGATTAAAAGCATGGGCCACCACCATCTGGCTGGTTTTTAGTATAAAGACCTTTAAGAGAGATTTAGAATAACCTTAAGATTTATTTCCAGTTTTTATCAGTTCCTGAGGTTGGCTCTGTTAGCACACTGTCAGTGACACTGGCTGGCCATTTTAATACTGGGGCATCTGTAATGCTTGGATGTGCACATGTTGGTGGTCAGGGCACTTCTCCATCTTTAGGCAGCACCAAGGAGCCAGGAGGTCTTGGAACAGACACACTTGACATCTTTTCTTCTTTCAGTCTTAAGTGGGGAAAAGGCTGTCTTGTCTCGTTTGGTTAATCTAGAAATCTTAAGTTGTAGACATTGGCTGAAAGGAGCCACACGCCCAGGCTCCATGTTTAGGACTGCTTCCGTGACAAGAAGTGGTACTCTTGGGGGTGGAGGCAGGCCGTGCTTGCTGAGGTTTCAGCTTTGTGCTTGGCCTTGCAGTGAACTTCGAGGCCTTGATTATCACCATGTCGGTGCTTGGGGGCTCTGTGCTCCTGGGCATCACTGTGTGCTGCTGCTGCTGCTGCCGAAAGAGGAGCCGGAAGCCAGACAAGAGCGATGAGCGGGCCATGAGAGAGCAGGAGGAGCGGAGAGTGCGACAGGAGGAGAGGTGAGTCTGGGCTGCTGGGGAGCTTCCCTCTGCCTTACAGGAAGGCGGCTGTGAGAGGGAGGGTGGTGAGTCACACGCTGGCTGCCTCCATTCCCAGACATGTAGCATGTTAGTTGTCTAGCATTTGCTGAGCTGTGGTTAAGTGGGAAGCTGGCCGTGTCTCAGACCTCTGGTGCCTGACCTATTCTTCCACGGGTGGAAGAGGCCAGCAGAGCCGCAGCACTCTTCCGCTGGCTGTGGTGGCCATAGCGCTGCCATTCCGGCCCCTAATGGTGAAGTGACCTGACTGTGTGGTAGACACTGGCTGTGCCTACTGGTTCCCAGAGCACCGAATTCTCCTCACGTGTGCTGGGGCCTCATGCAGCCTTGGAGGTGATCAGGCATTTAGCTCTACAGCAGGTAACACTGAATAATGTTAACAGTTGCCTTCTCCTTTCACCTGATGCAAGGCTTTGACACATTACATTTTCTCTAGGAGAACTTTTTAAAGGATCACAGTATTAGACATTTGATTTCTTTTGTTTGTTTGTTTCTTCTTTGAGAGGGCCTGGCCTTGAGCTCTGCGTCTTCCTGCCTCAGTCTCTTGAGTGCTAGGATAAACAGGTGGTCACCACTGTGTCCAGTCAGAATTAGTTTATAGAAAATAATAGACTGGCTGTCACAGCAGCCTCTGCAGACTGGCTCTGCGGTCACCCTGCTTGTCAAGTGGTAGATGTAGCCTAGTGGGCACAGTCATCCCCACCTATTTTGGAAGAGCTCAAGGAGAGTGCTGAAGGAGCCTTTAGCCTCTGCTAGAGGAAGCCAAGGGACTGGGGGTTGGAGATAACCTTACTCGCCTGTCATAATTAGATGTGACTTGGTATTTCTGTATTCTTTTTTTCTTTAGGAGAGCTGAAATGAAGTCAAGACATGATGAAATCAGGAAAAAATATGGTAAGAATGAGCTGGGTTTCTCTTGACCGGTTGGGATCTGGGCAGCTGGTGCTTTTCCAGAGAATCATGCTCCACTGGAGACAGCAGCTCTGCAGTTGCCAGGGCAGCACCAGAACCTGACTACATTGTGTGCCTCAGAAGAGGAGGGCTCTGGTGGCTTTCATCTCAGCCACATGCTTTCTTTGGTACTTATGAGGTGTGACACGTCAGGAGGATCGTTCATAGCTGCTTGTGTCCATTTGCCTTAAAATAGCTCACGCCTGTGGAACTAGCCTTGGGTCTGAGGCTCCTTCCCTAGTGTGTGTGTCTTACTGTCTTCCGATGGGCTCAGACCACCCTTCCTTATCAGAGGATTGGCTGGGACCAAGGCATGCCACCCCTCCCTCCATGCTGTCTGACTGCATCATCTTGTTTAGAGAAACAGGGGAGTGACTGGGGGAACTAGTCTGGTGATGGGTGCCAAGAGTAAGCTGCTTATGTTCTATGTTTTGTTGGACTGAGGTAGAAGCCCAGCATGGTGGATATTTGGTCTCCAGGGTCATACATGACTCTGTCTTCTGCCCCTGGGTCCGAGCTGGTTTTAAATCTCAGAAAGGGCCCTAGAGCTTTCTGCCTGGACTTCATGGCTGCAGAGGTTGGTGCTGTGGAAGCTGACCCTTGTTCACGTAGCTACAGGGCCACAGGGGAAGGCTTCAGCTGTGAACCTCCTTTTTTTGGCCTTGAATCACTATCCTGTAAATTTTTTCAAAGACTTATTTATTTTATGTATATGAGTACACTGTTGCTGTCTTCAGACACACCAGAAGAGGGCGCCAGATCCCATTCCAGATGGTTGTGAGCCACCATGTGGTTGCTGGGAATTGAACTCAGGACCCCTGGAAGAGCGGTCAGTGCTCTTAACCACTGTCTTAACAGGAGATATATGGTGAAGAAAATTCTTAAAATCTTACCCCAAAGTGTGCATTATAATTGTTTATTCGCTATGTGTGTGTATGCACTCGCACATGCAACCATGCTAGCATGCACATATGGCAGTCAGAGGATGACTTCTGGGAGCCATCTCTTCTGGCATGTGGGTCCTGGGCTCTTCAGGCTTGGCGGCAAGAATTTTACCTACTGAGCTCCATCTTACCAACTCCCAAGAAATACAGTTTTGGAGTGTGTTTGGGGACATATTTGTGATGCCTAAGGGTCTTACCCAGTGGAACTCAGCTACACCACTGTGTCTGTTCAGTACTGACAGCAAAGGCCTGAGCTAAACACCCGTAGGAGGGAGTGTTGTTAGCTGTTCAGTACTGACAGCAAAGGCCTGAGTTAAACACCCGTAGGAGGGAGTGTTTCTTTTGTCTCAAGGTGTCACAGTTTTCTGTCCAGGGTCTGCTGCTGTGGGTCTGTGGTGAGGCAGCCATGGTGAAGGAGAGCTGCTCACTTTACAACAGCCATGAAGGAGTTGGGGCAGACAGCAGTTTTAGGGACCTACTTCCTTCAGCTAGGTCCTATCTCCTGATCCTGCCATCAGTTTTAAGAATCCATGAATGGAAGTCAGGCATGGTGGCACACACCTTTGATCCCAGCACCCAAAGCAGAAGCAAGTAGATCTCTAAGAGCTGGAGGCCAGCCTGGTCTACATAGTAAGTTTTAGGCAAGCCAAAGACAGACAGACAGAATTCATAAATGGGTGAATCTGTTGATTAACTCAGGGCATTTATGACCCTATCATACAACGCACATCTGAGCATTTGCTTCATTGACTCAAACATGACTTTTGTGTTCAAGTCATGACACTGGTTCGTTTTCACTTGTTTAGGGAGATGCTATAGCAAAAGTCCAGCTGCCCCAGTATAACACGACTTCTCTTGTAGGACATTAAATGTGCGAGTCTTTGGTTCCCCTTCAGGGGCTGTAGCCATCCCTGCTTGTGTCAGGAGTATGCGTCTCTTCTCACCTGTGCATTCCGTCATGCACTGGGACTGAGCAAGTGCTATAGCTTCTTCCCCAGTGCTCCTGCTGCAGGCTCTGCATGCTGTGGCCTGCTCTGGGACCTGGGCTTCTCTGACACCGATCGAAGCTGCCCTTGACCCTGGCTAGCCCTCGTCTCCTTCTATTGATCTCTGTCCTTGATTCATCTTTACGTCTGTGGCTTCTGGGTGGGCAGAACATAGAGATCTTGGTGTCTCTGCCCTAACAGAATCCGAGTGATTAGATTACAAGTCATAGAAGTGTAAGGTGGGGGTTGCGACAAGGGGGTGAGGCAGAATGAGAGACTGTGGGGTGGTGCAAGAGAGATGCAAATAAATGGGGAGGGTGGAAAGAGAGAAAAACAGGTGGGTGCCATGGACTTCTGGGTAAATTTATACCGTGGACCAGGACTACTCTAATGCTTGGCTGTCAGCTTGATGGCGTGTGTCTTTCTATAGTCCTGTCTCTCCAGGCACAGTCACAACTCTAAGGTGGTTTGCAGTAAAGTGGCTTAGTTGGTTTTTCTGTGTGATTCTCACTATTGCGGAGAGAAATGTGCAGAAACTTTCCTGATTTGTGATCTCAGCTATGGCATTTGTCTTAGTCAGGGTTTCTATTTCTGCCCAAACATCATGACCAAGAAGCAAGTTGGGGAGGAAAGGGTTTATTGAGCTTACACTTCCATGCTGCTGTTCATTACTAAAGGAAGTCAGGACTGGAACTCAAGCAGGTCAGGAAGCAGGAGCTGATGCAGAGGCCACGGAGGGATGTTGCTTACTGGCTTGCTTCCTCTGGTTTGCTCAGCCTGCTTTCTTATCGAACCCAAGACTACCAGCCCACAGATGGCACCACCCACAAGGGGCCCGCCCCCTTTGATCACTAATTGAGAAAATGCCTTACAGCTAGATCTCATGGAGGCATTTCCTCACCTGAAGCTCCTTTCTCCGTGGTAATTTCAGCTTGTGTCAAGTTGACACATAAAACCAGCTAGTTCAGCTCGTTTCTCAGGAACCGTTGGGTTTTGGTTCCCGATGGATTTTATTTCAGTTTTAAAGTCACCTGTAGTTCAGCTTCAGCAAAGGTCAAGAGTAGTATGGGAGCCTGCTTGGACTGTGGTTAAATCGTCAGGGACAACTTTGCTGAGGTGTATTGTGTTTTGCAGGGGTAGGGTGGGCAGTTTTGTTTCATTTTATTTGGTTTGAAGTTGTGTGTTGAGACAAGGTCTCATTATGTAACTCTGGTTGGCCTAGAACCCCACTGGTAGACCAGGCTGGCCTTGAACTCAAAGAGAGCCACTGGTCTCTGCCTCCCGGTGCTGGGATTAAAGGTGTGCTAGCCTAGCCTTTTGTATTGTTTTGTCTTGTCTTGTTCAGACAGTTTCTTGCTCTGTACCCCAGGCTGGCCTCAAACTCACAACAGTTCCCCTGCCTTAGCTTCCCTAGTACTAGGATTATGGGCATAAGCCAGAACACCAAAAGCTATACATTGCTTTTGTGAGTTTACTTCCAGTGAGTGAGTGAATTTGTAAACCAAGTTCTTTTTTTCCCCTTTCTCCCTCAGGTCTGTTTAAAGAACAAAACCCGTACGAGAAGTTCTGAGGCAGCTGGCACACACTTGCGGCGGATCGTGCAGTTCCAAAGTTTCCTGGGAGTGCACTCCCCAGCAGAACCTGCTGAGGCCTCCTCACCACAGCCACCGGAGACCTGGGTGACCTCTCCAGCCTCGGCACTGGCACCGGTGTGGCCTTGAGAGGACAATCGTGCTCTTGTCCCTCTATGTCTGTCTGTAATCTATGTCTGTCTGTAATCTATGTCCGTCTGTAACCACCTGAGACCTTAATCTCGTTGATGTCCTTTCTGGGGGGAGGAAACTTGGTCCCCGCACTCTGCAAGCCGATTACGAAGCTGGCAGCCTTAGGTGCTGACTGACTGCTGAGTGGCCTTGCTGAGAGATTCACATTGCAACAAACAACCCTCATGTTTACTTTGTTACGGCAAGAACTGACCACCACCCTTGCTTCCCGAAGGCTGTGTTTTGTCTACAGCCCACTGCTGTGACATGCCGTTGTTTTAATTTTGGTGGCCTCTTGGAAGGCTCTGTCCCCAAGTCTGGTAAGGATTGGCTTCCTAACCCAGCTCTATCCAATAGCACAAAATCTTACAGAGTCATCTGAAGTCTTTAATCCCCCAGGAAACAGTCCTACCAACCTTTCATGGGAAGTCCAGGCCTCTTGCGTGGCATCTTTACTAGACTGGGAATCTTCCTCCCCACCATGGGAAACCTGAGCTGTGAATCAGTTTGATCCTCTTGTGAGGGCTGGATTGTCGACCTCAGAGCTCTCCAGCCGTGCTGGTGCACGGAGTCCCATGTCCTCAGAAGGGCTTTGTATAGGTCTTGGACATCTCCCTGTACATGTTAGGCGGCTGTTCAGTTGGCCCTGTATGTATCATGGAGGATGGACAGCTGTCCGCTGGCCATCCCGTTGTGGAAGCTGAGCGTGTAAAAAGTTAGGAGGACCCCACACCAAACTGACTACCAGGGAAACTGCCTGAGCTGACATATCCACCCACCTCACTTCCCACCCTGCTTGCAGCCATGCCTCAGGTCACTGTGTCTGACACATCAGCACGGGCCCTTGGAAGGTTGTCAGGGACACTCGGGTCCCCATGATTTCGCCCACACTGTACATTTCTTTGAAATCCAGATGTGTCTCTAGTAAGCAGATCACAACCCTGATGGCAGGGTAAGGAGGAAAGATATTTCCCCTGGGAAAGCAGCCACCAGCAGATGAGGTGGTCTTACTGTAGGCTTCCTCATGCCTGAGACCTCACCTAGCAGCTCAGTAACCTTTTCAACTGTCAGTCTGTCCTGGGATTAACATTTTCCTCTCTTCTGATTTCCACAAACTGAGGGAATTACCATTTTTCTGTTTTGTTAGACATTTGATGGAATTTAAAGCCTTGTCAAACATTTCTTAATTATTATAGCCGCCATTGAGAGTTCTCTTTCTCCTGTCTGTTGAAAGGGGACGCTCCTCACAGGCCTTGATGGACTTTGTATTAATATGTAGCTCGTATAAATCGTACCTGTTAGGTTGCTGAGCTGATGTTAGAGTCTTTAATTCTCCAGCATAGAAATGCAGCAGGTGCTCTAGGAGTGGTCTGTGCCTGCCTCTGAGCAGCATGAAGAGCAGCCACAGAGCAAGCCGACACTACTACACCCAGTGCCTTAGTTTTTAACCACTATCCAATAAAATGGTTGAATATGGCTTTGTTTCTTTGTCTGCATTTTGCCCAAGGGTGGACTGGGGCTGTGCCTTTCCAGGTAAGCAGAGCACCTAGGTTTGCCCTGTGAACTGTGTACCATGTCCCACAGGGACTGACTAGGCCACTCCTGGAGTGGTCACCACTCCCTGCCCTCCATGTTAGAAAGGTCCTTGTTGTCACCAGCCCTGTCCAATCCCACCCCACCAAGCTCGACATTCCATTTTTGACAGTCAAGGAAGTGACTCTGCATGGCTGCCAGCTGACATTGGCACCTGGCTCTTTTCAGCTCTGAAAAGGCTAGTGGGTATAGCAAAGATAAAGGGAATGGATGCTCCCAAGTCTGGCTGTGACTGGCTGTTGGCAGTTGGCTCCCATGGTCCTTTGTCTCAGAGCTCGGCCTAGCTGCTTGAATCTGTTGACTGACCATTGTAGAGACATAGGGGCCTGGGAATGGAAAATGACTCTGTTGCTTTCAGGTTAACAACAGAATAAGGGACTGGCCTGCAAGCCCAGGAACCAGAACATAATGATTCTGAAATACACAGTGTGTGTGTGTGTGTGTGTGTGTGTTGGGGGGGTGGGGGTGGGTCACCAGCCACCTGATATAAAAGTCTGCCCTCCTGAGGCATGTGTCTGGAAAGACCTGTTTCCACGAAATGCAAGCCCTGGGATGGGTCATCAGGTATCAGACCTGCAAACAGATGATAAGAAGTGAGGACAGGTCCCTGAGCAGGTGGGAGCCCTCTCTCCCAGCCTTGTCCTATGACCACAGCCCTTTGCAGGTTACCCTGGGCAAATGGTGTTAGCAATTGTCACCATACATGATAACAGGGTGGGAAATTCTGGATGGGTGTGGGAAAGCTAAGGGAAGTTCTGGGGATGCAGTTGGCCAGATACTAGATGTGTTGAATCATTAAGTGTTCCAGGGGAGCTACCTGGGAACTGCTCTAAATCCAAGGGCATCCTCAACTTGGGCTTCTGTATTCACTCATGCAGAACGATAGCACAATGTAGTTGTGTTGAGGAGGGTCTCAGCAGTCTCCTGTGTCTGCAGATGGGGGGATGTGGGGGGTACATCAACCCTTCCTCCCCAACACTTTGGATTTAAGGATGAGATATCATGCTTCACCAAAAGCAGCCAGTAGCCACCGCTCAGTCCTATAAGTGGTACTCACAGGGCAATCTTCCACTTTGTAGGAGTCAGCCTCAGCTTTGAGTTCTGGACCTGCCTTTGGAGCTCAAGCAGAGGGGAGTAGGGGAGGCTCACAGCCGGGGGTCAGACAGACTTGACCCAGGGCTGCCACACTCTACTGCTCCACCTCAGTGTTCTGGGAATGGTGTCCCACCGGCACCAGTGCCATCCACAGCCAGAGGGAACGGGATGAAAGTGGGGAGATACGGGGAGCCATGCAGCCAGAGGAGAGAGAATCAGCACTGGGCTGGCTGCTTGACATTGGTCAGCAGTGCACCCTGGGTAGGACCCATAGCCACAGTGACCAGCCACGCCAGTATGACCCACCTAGCACTCTGTCCTAGCTTCCTCTGGAGAAGCCGTTGGGCCCCTGAGCTTGCTAGCTTAGGCCTTTTCTGTCCTGCTTTGCCTTCCCTCCCTGATCCTCACACTGCCACCTTGAGAGGTCTTCCATCCCAGAGACTACCTCTGAGGCCTTCTCCTACTGTCTCATTCCTTTAAACTCCATCAAAAAGTTGTCACCTGACCCAGGGAATGTGACTTAGGTGTACTGCAGTGAGGTGGGGCGTGTCACAGTAGATTTTTATGCAGCACTTTGGCTGGGTAAGGGCTGGCCCTGCATCTACCTGCAGAACAGTACTTGCTCCAAGGTGCTGAGGTTATTTGTAAGCTGTTTCATTGTTTTTTTGTTTTTTTGTTTTTTTTTTTGTTTTTCGAGACAGGGTTTCTCTGTAGCCCTGGCTGTCCTGGAACTCACTCTGTAGACCAGGCTGGCCTTGAACTCAGAAATCCGCCTGTCTCTGCCTCCCAAGTGCTGGGATTAAAGGCATGCGTCACCACTGCCCGGCTGTTTCATTGTATTCTATTACCTCTACCTCCCTTCCGATCCTTATTCCACCCTGATCCTTTCTAAGCCCCCAACCCAAGGTAGGAGAGATAAGGTAAGAGTTCCCCTCCCCTTAAGTAGGAGGCTTAGACCTCTCTCAGCCAACTATTTCCTACTGATGAGGGGTGTCGGGTTCCTCGGGGCAAGTCCAATCATCGTTGGACTATCCAGCAAATGCAGCAGCAGCAGCAGCAGCTACAGGCCCTCTGGGGCTCTCCAGGTAAGCCCTCTCCAGAGTTCCCAGAATTAAACTGGCAAAAATCACTCCCCACTAGAGCACAGGACGATCCTATTTAAGGGCTGCGGACAGAGTGAAGCAGCCCACACCTGGGATTAAAACAAAAATATATTCATACAACATAACTGGGTTTTAAAAGAACCCAAATCTCACTATACCAAAGAGAGTAAGGGATAGTTGATTCTGAGCCAAATACGTGTGGTCATGGCCTAGGAACATGGATTGAGTTTGCTCTGAAGGCCATGTTCCACGTTGGAAGTGGTTGTGTGAAGAGCCACAGTCTCTCGGATACAATCGGTGAGGTCCTAAGCCTGAGCTAGAAGCCAGAAGTATGGTAAGTCAACACTTGAGAAAGTTTTCCCTAAGAGACACAGAGGTGTTGGGTCAGATACAGAGAGCATTCAAGATGAGGTCAGGATAGTTTGGGCTCTCTTTCCATCCACCATCAGGCTCTTCAGCATGGATCCAGCTTCTTCAGAACATCAGATACCTGGTAAGCTTCCCTTCTGGTTGAGGCTGGGCTCTGAGCTGGAGCACTGAGCAGAGCAAATTACCCTACCCAGTGTGGGGGGAGGCTGCTGAGTGGGATGTTGGTGTGTCATGACACCGCTGATTTAGCACTGATGTTTTAAGAGTTTCGTGCTGCTGTCAGAGAGTAGGGTACATTATGCTGCCCATGGTGGTGTATATGCCCATGGGTGCAACATATGGATGGTGTCTGCATAGCATGCTCAATTCCCACCAAGGGCTCCATGTGGATGTCAATCTACATCTGCCCTTAATAAGTGATATGCCAAAAGTTTGTCTCAAGTATTCTAGTCTATTTTAATGGAAAACACCTCTTTTGATTGTGTGTTTGTTGTTCTTTGAGACAGGGTTTCTCTGTGTAGCCCTGACTGCCTTGGAACTTGCTCTGTAGACCAGGCTGGCCTTGAACTCATAGAGATCTGCTTGCCTCTGCCTCCTGGGTGCTGAGATTAAAGGTGTGTGCCACCACTGCCTGGCTGGAAACCCCTCTTTTTGTGTACTATGTTTTGTTTTTTGTCCACTCTATGTCCTGTGCTTGGGTTCCACCACCCTGCTGATTCAGCTCTGTGACGGGTTTGACAGCCCAGGCTCTGCATATCATTAGCTTTTCCTCTTTGTAAGAGGCCAGTGCTCTCTGGCTTTGTACAGTCTGGGCAGGACCAGTGTCTGTGACTGTAAACAATGCAGATGGTAACCACTTCACACCATGGGCACAGGTAAAGGCCGGTGAGCTGCACTCACATCGACACTGTGGGAACACCATATGCTGTGTCTTCCAGTTTGTGTTATTGTTGTATCCTTAGTGGTTTGAGAGCTCTATCTGATTTTCTTGAGCTGATCCTGTGGGTTTTTTGCCAAACTGTTTTCCCTTGAAACCAAGGATCAACGCCACAAAGCACATTCACATCGTGAACATTTTTATGTCTTTAAATTCCCATCATTCTGTTGGCGCCTTGATCTGTGTTTACATCTTGAGCCAGGCAAGGGGTGTGGCTTGCCTCTCTCTGGGCCCCTCCCACTCCCCGTTCTGCCTGCTGCATGTGATTGTCTGGGATGTCAATCCCAGTGATTGCATTTTTCTTTTTACAGTATGTACCAGATGTTAAAGCATTAAATATCCATTACACTGGCTTCACTGCTATCTATTTATGCCAGGAAATACATCAGAAGAAACTTGTTCTTCCAGGTAAGAGGTAACTTCATATTTTTGCAGTGTGCAGCCTGGTCAACAACGCACAGTTTCTGCCTGATTTTCTCAGTCATGGGTTCCATTTGTGCTTTCGTGTGTGTGTGTGTGTGTGTGTGTGTGTGTGTGTGTGTATGGGTGTGCATATGCCCTGTGATCAGAAGACAACTTTTAGGGAGTCAATCCTCTCTTCCCCTCATGGGTTTCAGGCTGTCAGGTTTGTGGGGCAAACACCTTTTCTTGCCAGGCCATCTCATGGTTCTTTTGCTGAGCATCTGTGGGTATGCATGCTCTGTGAGGACCCAGACTTATGTAAATGACCAGGAACTTACCTGCCCTGCCCTTCACCACTTCCCACACAGCACAGGAAGCTCGATCGCCCCTGCTCCAGGTAGGTATTGCACTGGCAGCAACTCCACTTTTGTTCAGGACTCCTGGTGGCATGGTCATTGTCACTTCAAATGTACCCTCTGTGATCCTGGCTCCTCTCTGTCCTTCTAGGCTGGCTTCCCTTGCTGAAGAAATCCTGTCATCAAATTTCCTTTCATTCTTGCAAGCAGCCCCCACCACAGCTGTGAGCAGCGCTTTCATTGGTAGAAGCTTCTAGTGGGCAGTTACTCTCTGGGCTCTGAGATCTTACTATTGCTTGTGTTGAAAATTCAGATGGAGTTCTTTGTTTCCTCTAGATACACAATCTTGACTTGCTTTGTGAACAGTGCACCTAAGCAAATGACACCTGAAATGCCCTTGGCTTGACTCTTCTAACAAGAGCTGTGGATTTAGGGGCTTTCCTGTTGGATGGATGCTCTCTGCTATCTGTGTTTTCTCTTTGGTCAGTTTTGAAAATCCTTTTATTGTGCCTTCAAATATTCCTTTATTTTTCTTCCCGAGACAGGGTTTCTCTGTGTAGCCCTGGCTGTCCTGGAACTCACTCTGTAGACCAGGCTGGCCTCGAACTCAGAAATCCGCCTGCTTCTGCCACCCGAGTGCTGGGATTAAAGGCGTGCACCACCACTGCCCGGCACCTTCAAATATTCTTGAGCATTATTTCCTTTCCCCTGGGGGGGTTATTTCACAAAAGTTAGACCTGTGTGCTGTCGTATTTGTTTGGCTATTGGGTTCTTATGTCTACCACTCTTTATTCCATCCTAATCCCTTCTAACCAACTCCCCCCCCCCCCAAAAAAAAAACCACTAGGTAGGAGACAAAGAAGGTCAGAGGGGAAATGGGGCATAGACCTCTTTCAGCCAACAAAATAGGTTACTTCCTGCTGATTAGGGATGTTGCATTCCTTGGGGGCAAGTCCAGTCTTTGTAGTCAAGATATCTCCAACTTCTCGTCTCTTTGCTCACCACCATTTGACAAACCACAATAGCAGCCAGAAGAAGCAGCCGCTGCTATAGGCCCTTTCAGGGTTCTCCCATTTATACCTTCTCCAGAGTTCCCCCCAAATTAAACCATCCGCAGCTGGCAAAAAACACACCCCAACTGGTGCTCGAGGCAAATCATAATCACCTGCTGTGAAGCAGCCTCTTATCCCACAGCTGGGATTAAAGAAAAAACTCTTGACATGACTTTCTTTCCAATTATTTATTCTCTTGACATTCTGTGTGCAGCCCTCCCTTCCAGTCTCACCCTAACAAACCCCTTCCTGCATTACCCCTCCCCATTTCCTCAGAGAAGGGGAAGCCCTCCTTTGGTACCATCTCACCCCTGGGGACATTCAGTTCCAGCAGGACTAAGTACATCCTCACCCACTGAGGCCCAACCAGGTAGTCCAGGTAGGGGAAAGAGATCCAAAGGCAGGGAACAGAGTCAGAGACAACCCTGCTACAATTGTTAGGGAATCCATATGAAGACCAAGCTGCACAGCAGCAGCAAGTGGGTTGGGGGTCTAGGTCCAGTCCCTGCATGCTCTTTGGTTGGTGGGCCCATAACTGGGTTTTTAAAGAAACCAAAATTCTCGATACACCTGTGCCATGGGCCCACATCACAGGCCTCTCACTGTATGCTCCACGGTCTTCCTGCCTGTCCAAAGATTTCCTTTTGCCATATCTTCCAGTTCACTAATCATCTCTCCAACTGGATCTAATCTGCTTTTAATCCAATGGATTAAAATTTCATTAACTGGAGTTTCATTTGGATTCTGAAACATGTTCTACTACTCTGTGCAAAGTTTCTGTCTTCAAATCCATTTCCTGAGCTGGGCAGTGGTGGTGCACACCTTTAATCCCAGCACTCGGGAGGCAGAGGCAGGCGGATTTCTGAGTTCGAGGCCAGCCTGGTCTACAGAGTGAGTTCCAGGACAGCCAGGGCTACAGAGAAACCCTGTCTCGAAAACAAAAACAAACAAAACAAAAAATCCATTTCCTGGATGTATTAATCACAGCTACTTTCCAGTCTATCTGGTTAAGTCCACACCCTCTCCTGTGGGCTTCTTTCTCGTGGATATGTTTCCTGGACTGGGTCATGTGGGTTTTTTTTGTAAACATTAGTTCTGGACACTGTGAAAGAGAACACATCAGCTAAGAGGAGTCCCTGCACAGCATCTTCACATAGTCTCTCTCCCTAGACCTTTCCACTTCAGGTTAATGGTGGGAAGCAGAACAGACAAGCTTTGCCCAGATTGCAGCTGGACAGGATGGTCTTGGGGCTGTGAGGGCTGAGCATACAGCCACCCAGCCTCTTTCCTCATTTCAGGCTGCTGTGGCAAAATGCCCCGATGAAACCAATTTAGGGAAGGAATGGGTTTGCTTCTCAGTTCCAGGTCCATCCTTGTGGGAAAACCAAGCACCCTTCCTTTCTTTGACTTTTCTTCCCTCACAGAAAGTCTCCTTTATGAGATAAGGAGTCTCCTCCAAACTCATGATCTTCCTGCCTCTGCCCCAAGTGCTAGGATCACTGGTGTGCAGTACCGTGTCCAGAGGCTATTGGAGGCAACAGGACCAGGATGTCCTCCCCAGCAAGTAATCTTTAGAATCCATCCTTACAGGGAGTCCCTCAGCGTCAGCCTTCTCCTCTGGCTGTTTGGTACTTGAAGGCATGCTTCATTTGTAGAGACATTTATTTAAGTCTGTTAGAAACACATATTTGTTTAGTCTAGGAAAATGTCTTCAGTTGTGTCTGTCTCCTTGTTCCATTTTCTTTGAGACTCCCATCAGATGGATACATACTTGCACTGATCCCCAGGGCTTCTGCTTCCTCCTGTCCCTCTCTTCCCCTGAAATCCCAGAGTCCTTTGATTTCCCTTGGGAAGTTCCTCAGCCACAGCCCTCTCTTCATCTTCTCTGGATGGTGTTCTTTACCCTCAGCTGTCTCCTTGGAGGGGGTGTGTGGCCAGCTGTGTGTGGAACCTCAGCTGCTTATGGGGTGTCTGGGTCTGCTGTATGAAGGCAGGCTGGGATGCCCCATGTAAGGCAAGCCACTATTCTCAGCTAACCAAAGCCATGCTAAAGGCCTGTCCATGCCCAAGGGGCCTCCTTAGGCCGATGTTTGTTTGTTTTTAATGTATGTGTGTTTATCTGTATGTGGCTAGGTGTGTGAGTGCAATACCTAAAGAGGCCAGAAGAGGGTGCCAGATCTGGAGCAGGGGCTCTGAGCTCCAAACTCAGGGTTTTTTTTTGAAAAACAGCATGTTCTGTTAACTGCCCAATCATTGTGTGTGTGTGTGTGTGTCTTAAGAACAGACTTTGAAAAACACAAGAATGAGCGTCTTCCTGTTACCAGTTGCTCGATTTCACGACAGTAGGTTTTCAGTGTGTGAACGGATCACCGTATGGTGTGAAGGGTTCACAGCATGGCTGTTCCTTGTTGCAGCCCTCGCAGGTGCTGAGTTCATCCATCCTGAGGTCCACATGTTGTACTCTGATCCCTTGGTAACAGATGCCCTCAGCCACAGACCCTCACGGTTCAATTCCCGTATCCTATAAACTGTTAATGCAACACTTTATAATCCTTGGCATCTTAGAGCTGATGTACACTGTGGTCTGAACACTGCCTATCCGGAGTCACTCATAGCTATCAGTGGAGGGAAGGTATGCTGTGATCCCCTACCACTGCTTCAGCCAGGCTGGTTTCCAGAGTCTCTGTCTCCCAGGTACACGGCCTGAGCTGGACATTCCAGAGATATGTTCAGCTAAGGCTGACCATAGTCTGGATTTGAGGAAAATCCATACCTTGGTCTGGTCCAAATGGGTCCTTGTGGAAAGACCTTGACAAACTTCCTGAGGAAAGGTCATGTGACCAGGGGCCTCACAGACACTTGGCTTTGCAGTGTTACCAGGAAGTGGGGATACCTGTCTCCTGGTCCTTCCTTGGAACAGAAACATACTTCTGTCAAACTCAGAGTGCCAGTTCTCTGGAGGCTGCTGTGTGGTTCTGGAACATGGCTATCCACACCCTCTTGGGACTACTGTAGGTGACTGTGTCAGTCCTGACTGCTCTGTTTTGTAGGTGTTAGCATATAGACGCAGAGGGCCTGTGGACTGCATTCTGAAAACTCATGCCAAGATACAAGGAAAGGACACTCTTGACCCCCTAGCCAGGGCTCCCGATGGATCTAACAGCTTGCTGCTCAAGCTTCCCTTGTCCTGCTTACCTAGCTGACTCCCTGGGCATGTTATTAAACTTGTAGGTATCTTGGTGTCCTATGTAAAATGGGTTATTAGTTTCCACAACAGTATTCTAGAAACTAGGCAAATGGTAGGTCAAAAGGGAGGCTTTCTGTGCTGCCATTATCACCTACCCCAGCCACCTAGTGGCTACTTTGGGACTATGTAAGGAGGGAGAGGGGTAGATACAGAGAATGAAGGGGAAGAGGCATGTCCCTCCTGGAGCCATGTTGGGAATGCCCTTGGGAAGGCTGGTCCACCTCACCCAGGAAGTCAAATGGAAAAAGACGAAAGAGGAGTATGTGATGGCTTTCCAGGCCAACAGAAGCCATCCTCTGGGTCCTCAAAGGATGCCTTTTCCAGACATGAGCCCTCCTGTGTCATTCAAATTCAAGGCCAGAGGCCTGTTCCAGGAGTGAGTGGTCCGTAAACCATGCCTGGTAATCTCCTTACTGGTTTTCCTGACCACCTATAAGGGTTAGCCTGACGGCCCTGAGTTTCTTCGCCCTCTCTTCCCCAAATGCAGCCTGCATATAAGAAAAGTCCCCAAACGTGGGTGGCGAAGAGGCTGCCGGTTGGGCCGAAGCGTTGCTCTGGCTCCTGACCTAGCACACGTACCCCCAGTCCGCCGTGCCTCCCTGCTCCCTCCGTGACCGCGCGGTCTTGCACCCACATCCGGGGTCTCTGGGCCCAGGACCTTGAGTCGCGCGTCCCCGGTGCTCTGCGCGCGCCCGGGCGCCTGACCCGCCCCGTGATGCGTTGGCAACCGTCCGGAATCGCGGCTGGCCAGCGCGCGCCCGCGGCGCGGGGCACGCGCCTCGTGCACGCGCCCGACCACGTGACTCCGCGCGGCCAACCGGCGCGCCGGGATTTAGGGATAAAGCGCGGCCCCGCGACAGTTGCGGCGGGAGAGCGGCGGGGCAGAGAGCGTGACTCGCCCGCTCCAGTGCCACCGGTTCCCGCTGCGCTTGTCGCTGCCGTCGCCGCGCAACCATGTCGGAAGAGAAGCCCAAGGTAAGCCCGGTACGCAAGCCGCAGCTGATTCCGCGGGACGCAGGCTGGGCCGCGCGCAAACAGGGCCCGCGGGACCGCGCCCGGGCCTCCGCGCCCCTCCCCCACCGGCCCGCGCCCCTCCCCCACCCGCATCGCACTCCGCCCGGGGCTTCGCTCTAGCCCCGCCCCCGGCTGTGCCTCCCGCCATGCCAAGGCTCCGCCCCCGGGCTAGCCCCGCCTCGGGTGTAGCCACTCCCACGGGTCGAGAACCCGGAACTTAGGTGCTGGTGCTGGGTTCGCAGGGCTGTCGTCGGTCCTCACTCCCAGACGCGGGCATCCTTCGCGTGCCGTGCGCACAAGTGCACGCGTGGTGCCGCGCGTGAGGCTCAGCGGGCGCTCTGAGATCTGCACCGGTGTAGGAGCAAGGCTGGTCGCTCCGAGCTTCCAATGTTCGCCCGGCCTCATGCCCTCCCACTCCACCGCGGTGGTCTAGGCAATTGGTGCGTGGAAAGGCCAGGGTTGCCCATTCCAAATTGAACAGTTTTCCCACCCTCACCTGTCCTGCTGGGGACAGTTTTAGGAGCCTGGCATTCTGTACAGTTGACCGGCCTGGAGATGACCACTTTCTTGGTTCAGGTGAGAGACCCCAGAAGCAGGGCAAGCATCTGCAATAATGCCATGGTACCATGCTCAGCAGCCGAGCCCAGAAATATCTTGTCTGTGGGACCCTTACCTTTAATTTCAACTCAGCCTTGGGTTCTGCCTGCACCACCCCGGATATTGAATGAGCGCTTGTTTGTCCTGTGCCAAGAGTAGACACGTACTTTATATTTTATGGCTGGTAACTACAATAAGAGTTGTAATCTTTTGATGAGGTTAGGCAGGAAGTGAATGTCTGGTGTGATAGTGGAAAGACCATGCCTTCTGCCTCTCTGGGTTAGTGGAGGCAGAAGGTTACGTTCTTATTTATATTTTGGTGATGCAGTCCAGTGGCTTTTGTACACTAGGCAGATGCTCTACCAGTGAGTTACTTCCTCCCTTCAACCCCCACCCTTTTTTATTTATTTTTTTTTTTTGTAGACAAGGTTTCTTTGTAGTCCAGGCTGTCTTGGAGTTCTCTAGACCAGGCTGGCTTCAAACTTAAAGAGATCCTCCTGCTTCTGCCTCCTGAATGTTGAGATTAAAGGACTGAGTCACCAAGCCTGGCCTGCCTTCGTTTGGTTTTGCTGTGTTTTGAGACTGGTTGCCCTGTGTGGCTCAAGCTGGAGTGCTGGGGTATCAGGTGTTGACAGTCACTGTGCTAAGCCCTCTTTCTTCTGAATTTACTTGCTAATTAGAGAACTCCAGGCCAGAGCCAGGCATCCTGCCATTGGAGGAAAGCATGCCTGAGGCCTTTTCACCTCTGTCTCTGTTTTTGAACACACACACATCCTTTTGGGAACGGGGTTAGAAGTCAGTGCATCTTAGGGCCTGGAGTGGTTGATGCTTCTCACTTGCAGACTTTTCTCATGTTGGATCCCACCCTTTGGAGCAGGTGCCAAGCTCTCCAAGCGGTGCCGCTGAGTCACTGGTGTCTTGAGAGTGAGTGTATGTGTGTGGGGTGTCTCACGTGGGAGGGGATGGGAGAATGGTGTCCAAGGGTGTCCCTTCAGGTCCTGTTGGAGCCTCTCTCCTGGGAACCATTTCCCAGACTAGAAAGAGCTATGCTCCTACCCACGGCTGTTAGAACCCAGCTCACGGCAGGTTGCTTTCTGCACCCCGCACCGGAGCTTCCTGACACTGTTCTATCTCTTACTCCAGGATAAAAAAGTTGCTGAGGACATCCCAGGGAACAGGGTGCTTCTATGGAGCATGCTCCGTGGAACCGTGGGGAAAAAGCTTGGTCTGCAAGTAGAGCAAGGGATCTGTTTCCTTAGAAATAAATGGTTCTTGGATGCTTGGCTCAGTGGTTAAGAGCACTGACTGCTCTCCAGAGGACCAGGGTTCAATCCCTAGCACCCACATGGCAGCTCACAACTGTCTGTAGCTCCACAATCTGACACCCTTACACAGATATATGTGCAGGCAAAACACCAATGCATATAAAAATTAATTAATGGCTCTCAAGGCTGGAGAGACTGTTCAGCAGTTAGGATCACTGGCCACTCTTTCAGAGGACCTGGTTCAATCTCATCACCCATGTTGCTGCTGACAAAACATCTGTAACTCCATGCCTAGAGGATCTGGCACCTTCTGACTTCCTTGGGCACTGCTTACATGTAATTCACAGACATACATGCAGGCAACATACTGATATATATAATAATAAAAGTTAAAAAGTTCCCATGAACTCTTATCCACTGTGGCTGAAATGATGCATCCCACGGGCCGAGCATGCTCTGAGCAACAGAAAGGAGGTCCTTTTCGGACTGAACTACCCAAAGTTGGCTCTGTGGCCCATAACAAACTTTGTTCAAAATGTGTTCCCAGGCAACAAGAAGCGCTGACTTTGCCTTGGTCCAGCAGCTGCGTGTATCATGATTACATAAAAACAGCCACTGAGCAGTAGGGTATCTCCTCCAGCATGGAGGATGGGACCCAGGGTCTTGAGCACACAGTATTCTTTAGAGCTGTACAGAGCCCCAGGAAAAAGAGCACAGTCTGAGATCAGAGGGCCTGGGGGACCACAGCCTTTACCCTACTGACTCCCGGAAGACCACGGCCTTTACTGACTCCACTGGATTCCCTCAGGGTTCCCTAGTGCACTCTGGTCCTCCACTTTTGGCTTTATGTTGGCTTTTCTTAGCAGTCATATAGAGCCAAGTGTAGTCTGCAAATGTGTGTGGTGGTGTTTTGTTTGGTTTTGGTTTTTTTGTTTGTTTGTTTGTTTTTCGAGACAGGGTTTCTCTGGGTAGCCCTGGCTGTCCTGGAACTCACTCTGTAGACCAGGCTGGCCTTGAACTCAGAAATCCGCCTGCCTCTGCCTCCCAAGTGCTGGGATTAAAGGCATGCGCCACCACTGCCTGGCGCATATGTGTGTTGTTACTAGCCTTATAAGTAATTTTAAAACAAAGATGAATTTTCTTTGGCTTTCTAGATCTTATGAGCAGATTTTTGTCTTTGAGTTGGTAGTCTGTAAGGATTGGCTTTGCGCTGTGGTTTCTATCACTGTGCTTAAGAAATGTAGGTTAAAAATAAATTCTGTGTAAAAATAAGACCGTCACAGGAGCAACTCTGAGCTGCTGGGGGAATTTTGAGAATTAGGGTTGATTTTTAACAACTCAAAACAACCTTACCCAAGGACTTGCGCTTTAAACCCTGGTGATTCTGAGCTGGCTTTTGAGACCCATTTTCCATGTCTTACAGGAGGGTGTGAAGACAGAGAACGACCACATCAACCTGAAGGTGGCGGGGCAGGATGGCTCAGTGGTGCAGTTCAAGATCAAGAGGCACACTCCACTGAGCAAGCTGATGAAGGCCTACTGTGAGAGGCAGGTATGTGTTGGCCAGAGGAAGGAGTCCTGCAGGGGATAGGGGGTTACTTGTGTTGCAGGCTTGCCCTTGCTGCCCTGGATCTTGGTATCCATATGTCTTCCTAGTGTGCCTCTCCCTGTGCTCCTACACATGGATAGGTGGATCTTGGCTTGAGCAGACTCGGTGGGATTTGCTTCCTGATAGATCATCATAGTGGTGGCTCACTCTTATAGGGCCAGCACAGGGCTTGGGTGTGTCCCTGTGCTGTGCTCAGATGTGGGGTCAGTGCTGGTTCCAAGTCCCCTTTCTGGTATCCATCCAATTATGCTGGTGTATGCTGCCCTCATTGGTGATTTGAATTTTTACATTATTTAGGAAAGTGAGGAAACACGTGACCCTGTCCCTTCATTACCATTTCAAAATAGCAAGCTGACTGGCCTTGTCTCAACAGTGACCTGCTGGGTTGTCAGTGTCACTGAGCTCACGGCTCTTGTACATACTATGCTTGGGTCTGTCCATCTATTCATTCTTATTAAGGACCTTTTGGCAAGTGGGGACGCTCTAGCCTGCCTGGAAGTCCTTGGACTCCTGGTCTCGAGTGTTCCTCCGTTGTTTGCCTCAGTGTCTGCCTGGCTTGCTGCACATATACCTAGGTGCCAGTTCCTGTCTGAGCCCTGCCATTTGGTAGCCCTGTCCTTTTGTGAGGGTAGCGGCATCTCATTACGGTGGTACAAGGTTACCCTGAGCACTTGCCCACACAGCCGTGTGCTGTCCCAGCTGTGTGCTGCCCTTTGATTTTGTTGTAAGTCCTCCAAAAGGCAGTGCCATGCCTTCTCCTTTCCCACCTCCTGAGCCCTGCAGATGGTGCCCTTGGCCTCCTTTCTCCTGAGTTTTGACCTCAGACACTTCTCACCTGTGAAAGGGGAGACGGAGCTTTCTGATGACACCATGTCTGCTTGTGCCCTCCCAGCTGAGTCAGCTGCGTGTACTGTGCGCCACCACTTGGACTGCATATGTGTAGGCGTGTTCCTTGCTGGTGCTGTGCTCATTCTGCTTGTGTTTACGTGGGTGTCTGGTGCTCCCGGATCTTCTGCTGAGACGCTATGTTGGAGGGCACGTACTGGGTCAGCTAGCTCAGCGTTCTGGAGCACCCTGCTGGCCCCACCCGAACCATTGTTTGGAGGTGAGGTTGTCTGCACAGCTGCCATCTCACAGTCTTGGAAGAGTCATACTGGAGACTTCCTTTGTCTCCTCTTGCATCTTTTTCTGTGTTAATTCCCCATTTTTACCATGGAGTATCATCTCCCACATCTGGCAGGGACTTGCACATCTGGCTTCATGTAATAGTCTAGGCTGAGGTGCAGTACTCGGGAAATTGCCATAATTCTGTCAGCATCCTGTGAGGTCTCAGCAGGGGCTCAGGAGGATTCTTCTCACTCTGGCAGGGTGCTCTCTGGGGCCTTCCCATCTGTAGACTCGTCGCTACCTTTCCTATGTAGACAGATGTCTGCCTCTGCTACTTCATGCTGGGAGTACCCAGTTCTCCTGCAGTCAGCCAATCCGTGTGCTTGCCTGTGATCATTTTCCTCCTTTCAAAGAGTGTATACAATATATGGCCTGCCTGCATGTCAGAAGAGTGCATTAGATCCCATTACAGATGATTGTGAGCTACCATGTGGTTGCTGGGAATCGAACTCAGGACCTCTGGAAGAGCAGACAGTGCTCTTAACCCCTGAGCCATCTCTCCAGCCCTCCAGAAGTGCTCTGTCTGCTTCTGTTTTGTGGGTTTTTTTTTTTCTTTCTTAGTGGCAACTTTCTTTTGTTTTCTTGGTGCATGTGAGCACGTGTGTGTGTGTGCGTGCCTGTGAGCATGTGTGCACACACAAGTTTTTAACCTTCCTAAAACTTTTAAGTGTACATGTGTTTTAGCTGCTCCATCTCCTTCCTTTTTTCTGCTTCATGATGTTGAAGAAACTCAAAATAATAGAATTGATGTTACACAGGATTTGCTTAGGAGACATGGAGTCATACAAAGTGGAATTCAGCTAAAGGGGCACTGTCTCCAAAACACCCCAGGGATAAGTGGGGTGCCAGCCAAGCCTGTTAGAAGAGAAACTTAGGATGCTAGGGTGTAAATGTTTATTTTCAAGGACTGACTGTTAGCTCTATTATCACAACAAAGGAGACCGCCCTGACTTACAAGCAGCTGCTATAGAGCTGTACTTCTATCAAGTAACATGCATCTAACAAGGCAGCACTGAGGACTGAGCAGGGTCTCTCGGCCTGGTCTAAAGTCCCCCGTTCTCTTATTGAGAAATGCATACTGTGGTTAGGTGGCAAGATTACCCCAGGTAAGAACTATCTGAAGGAACAGCACTTGTATACTTAAAACAGTTCTTTCCATATGCCATATCTTTGCTGCAGAAACCTCCCATCTGCCTAAATGGCCAGACTTGCAGTGTCCTGTCTCTGTTTAAATTGTTCAAAGTGTAACATGGGCCTGGGATCTGAAAGAGATTTAAGGATGCCGTTGTATGTGGAATTCATAAGCCTGTGGTGTATGTAAGTTAGCAAAATCTTCTGTTTAAAGCTACCTCCTCTTTGGGCATTAGCCAGAGCCGGCTCATACTGTTGTCTTAAAGAGCTTTTCCCTTGTCCCTAAGTGTGTGGAGTGACTTCTCACTGGGAAGGCATGTCATTTCTGTAATGTGCATGGTGCTTTCTTCCTCTGGTCTGTTCTCACATATTGAGTCTTTCCTTAAATGACCCCAGTTTCTGCTTGTATTTAGAAGTGAAGCAGCAAACCCCCGTGGGAAAGAGAAGAGCTGTGTGTTTGGGTGGATGTGGCAGAGGGTGGTATATTAGAACTCGGGGTTCTGGGGGTTAAGGTGCTGCTGTGAGAGGAAGACCGCCTCCAGACTATACCCAGCATTGGGGTACAGTTGGAAGACTGAGGGGGTCTCTGAGGAGCATTGGATATGCTGGCTTCTATTAGTCTACTCTGGACACCCACTGCTCATACCTGTCTTGTCAGAGCTCTGAATCCACATCTCTAGAAAGTCCTGCTTATTGCTGTGGGAGAGAAACTTTCTTGGCCTCTGAGGGTTGCGGGGGACTTTGAACCCTTGGAGATTTATTTCTTTTTTATTTTTATGCGCACGAGTGTTTTTGCTTGCATGTATGTCTGTGTACTATACACATGTCTGGTTTTCACAAAGGCCCAAAGAGTACACATCAGATCCCCTGGAACTGGAGTTGGAAGTGGTTGTGAGCTGCCATGTGGGGGCTGGGAAACTGAACTTGAGTCCTCTGCAAGAGTGCGTATTCTTAACCTCTGAACTAGCTCTTCAGCCCCTGCATGTGAACTTTCAAAAAGTTGACCCAGGGGTTCCTGGTCTCACCATCCCTGGGGCCCTGAGATTTTTGGCTTCAGCACACATGAGATTTCAGTGTCCTTAAGCTTGTGGCTTCAGACTCCAGCCAGCAGAGAGCAATCGCCTCTGGGTTCCTTCCTGAAGGCCGTGCGTTTCCTTCAGTAAGCAGTCACAGGTTTATCCCATCTGTCCTGTTTCAGGGACAGCAGAGCTGTCGAGGTAGAGGGCATTTCTGCGTGGTGTTGACCTGCTTCCTCTGACAGCTGAGGCCCACTGCCCTCCTTCAGGATGGAATGACTTTTTTTCCTGCTGTGCTCCTCACAGCCTTCCTGATGATGGCCCTTGCGGTCACCTGACCTGTTTCTCTCTGGGAACTTTCCAGAGAGGAAACTATACTAAAGTATACAAGGGAGGGACTTGGCTCAGCTTTCCTTCTGGGAGGAAGTGAGAGGCAGAATTAGGACTGGCCTAGTGTTGGAATGAACTGGAGACTTCTGAGTGGGTTAGTTCAGGGCAGCATATGCTATAGATTGTGGGCCACCAGGGCTCTTTTCTGCTCAGCTGGGTCATGTGTGCATATGCAGAATGCTCATATTGTTGGTGGCTCTGAATAGATATCTCCAGATTAAACTGTGTTATCTGGGAACATCTAATGTTTTCCCTTCCTCTTCCCCAGGGCTTGTCAATGAGGCAGATTCGATTCCGGTTTGATGGACAACCAATCAACGAAACAGACACTCCAGCCCAGGTATAAAGTGTCTGTTTCTAGGGTCTGCGCCATTTCTAGTGTCTAAATCATGTCTGTTTGGAACACTGTTATTGGAGAAATGGCTTGTTTCTGCAATGCTTTTTTTGTTTTTGTTTTTTTTAATTATTTATGGGCATTTGTGTTTTGCCAGTGTGTATGTGTGGGGGTATCAGTCAGATCTTGGAGTTACAGACAGTTGTGAGCTGCCATGTGGGTGCTGGGATTTGAACCTCTAGAAGAACAGTCAGTGCTTCTAACTGCTGAGCCATCTCTCTAGCCCCTCCACAATGATTTTGCTTATTAGACTTCAGATTTTGATAACCTTGAGATTGAGTTTCTCAGATGAGTGGTAGTCAGGCATATCTTTGCTATTTAGAGATAGAGTCCAAGTGTAGGACCCATACGCTCAGGACAATTGCCCAGGAATCCGCATGTGCAGGCTGTTGTAGAGCGCCTAACTCCTGTGCTCCTGAGGGCCTAGTGCAACTGTTTGCTCTTTATTGGAGTCAGAACTTAGGTGTTTGTCTTTTAAAATTTTTAATTAAAAATATTTTTGGGAGAGATGGGTAGTTGGCTCAGTGGTTAAATGCACTTGTTCTTGAAAAGGACCTGGGTTAGATTCCCAATACCTACATGGCAGCTTACAACTTTCTTTAACTGTAGTCCCAGGAAGTCTCTTGCAGCCCCTAGGCTTTAGGCACACATGTGACACACAGGCATATGTGCACATAAAAATTAATTAAAACATTTTTCTTTTGGGCTGGGTGGTCATGGTGCACGCCTTTGATGCTAGGATTCGGGAGTCATAGGTAGGCTGATCTCTGAGTTCAAGGCTAGCCTGGGCTACAGAGCAAGTTCTAAGATAGCCATGGCTACACAGAGAAATCCTGTCTCAAATTTTTTTCTTGTGAGATTGGAGAGATAGCTTAAGGGTGAAGAGCACTGGCTGTTCTTCCAAAGGACCTGGGTTTGATTCCCAGCACCCACACGGCAGCTCCACACTGTCTATAACTCCAGTGTTGGGGGATCCAAGAATCCTCCATGCATTTGGGGCACATGAACTCACACAACTACACACACAGACACATAAACACAAAAGATAAATGAATAATAGATTATTTGTGTGTGTGAATGTAAAATGTTTATGTAAAATTGCTGGGGCTGGCGAGATGGCTTACTGGGTGAAATGCTCGTCACCAGACCTGATGACCTGAGTTCATGTGAGTGCCCCCCTCATTAAAAATGTATTCAAGTATCTTAAAATGCTGACATTGCAATATGTAAAGTAGACGTAAGCGCACAAAGTGTATTCCGTGGCTGATGAGTCTCTCTCAGTTCTTAGCCCTGATTATTCTTCTGTGAATCTTGTCAGAAATCGGGTGGATAAGTAGTCACTGTGACTCCACAGGGACCCTTTTTTCTCGAACGCTGCCCTCCAGCCAAGGTGACTGGGCTGTGTCTAGTGAAGGGTGAGGTGTTTGGGAGCATGCTATCATTGTGAACTCACTTCTGACATTTCCTGTCTCCTCTCCCGGGCCCGCCTTGGCAACTGAATAGCTGGAGATGGAGGATGAAGACACCATTGACGTATTCCAGCAGCAGACAGGAGGAGCAGCCTCCCGAGGGAGCGTCCCCACACCCAACCATTGTCCTGACATTTGCTATTGAGTGGTGACCACGCAGCCACACCAATCACACAAGAGTCAGCAGAAGCCAGAGTCACCGGACAATTCTCCTTTTCCGACGCGCTTGAAGTGAACTACATACAGACCGCACTGCAGGGCGAGAGCATGATATAAAGGCCGTTAGGAGGGTTTGGTTGGGGAAGTGAGGCGTGAGGTTTGGGGTTTGTTTTTGTTTTCATTTCTGTCTCCTCCCATCCCTAGCATTTCCCCCCAAACTTGGGTCTGGATGTAGACTCTCACCCTGTGGCCTGAGTCTAATTCCCAGAACTGTGGTTTCCTTGGTGTGACCTGTCCTGATCAGGTAGAGAGAGCTTGTGGTCACACTACCCAAGGGGCATGTCTGTGGGATATGGGGAGGGGCAGAGAGGCAGAATTCCACCTGTTTGTTGTAGGCATAGAATGTTAAAATGTGAAACACTGTAAATCTGAGCTTTTTCAAAGCACATGGTAAAGTTAAAGGAAAAAGACCAATGCTTCTTAAGAAATGTGAGGAGCCTTCCTCCTGTGGCCTGGGCGCTCCGGCACATGCCCACTGCCTACTCTGGTAATGGGTACATTGGTAAGGGTGGTGCGATGACACCCACTCTCTTCCCTTTTTATAATGTAGAAGAAAGTAATTGTCATGTCTCATTTGGAAATTGAATGTGGCCTCAGATTTCTTCTAGCACTTGCTTTCGATACATAATTATGGTTTCTGTATAAGAAGGTAATTGGTTAAGTATCAGGTTTTCAGCAATGTTGTTTAAGAGACCTGCTTTCAAGTGTGGTTGCAAAAGCAAGCCCAGGAAAGGTGACCTCATTCTCGTGGATTGTGCTGTGCAGCTTTCCAGGGGTGTATTAAAGTGACGCATCAGTGGGTGACTTGGGTTCTGCATTGTGGGGTCAGTTAAATGTCCATAGTTCCTGCCTGTCATCCTTCTATAAGGATCCATTGCTGCTTGGTGGCCATCTCTGCCTTTTATAGTCACCTGACACTGACCTACCATCTCTCGCTTGCTTAGAGTCCTGAGGAAAATGTCCCTGTTCCTGGTTGCTGCGTGGGCCTGGGTGGGATGTCTGTCGGCTCTGTTGTGTTTATTCACCGGTTTGTACATTACCTGTTGTCCTTTACTACTGTAAACAGTAAATATAGTTTGGTATTCTGTCTCTTGGCCTATGTTAAACACTGTATTTGGAGACTGGTCATATGTCACAGCTCACTGTTGACAGTCTGTCCAGTGAGGCCACTCAGACAGACAGACAAGACAGTTGCTTAGCTTGCTCTGCAGCATGTGCCCTATGCTGGTCCAGCTGCCTGCCTGCTGGTCCTGAATCTGCACATAATATCACTTGGCTCTCCTCCCCTAGGTGTGTGAAGATACAGTGGGCTTTAGAGGCAGGGTAGAGTGTGGGGTATCTCAGTCAGTTCATGACCTATTAATCTGCTTTGACATGAACTGAAGCTAATTTGGCTGTGAGGGATTTCAGTACTTAGGTGAGACCAAACCAGGGTTGTTGTTGCCCGAGCTATGTTAGTCTATAAGCTAGCCCAAACACCGGGCACCTAATTCATCCAGCAGGAATCCAGCAGGGCCATTTTCTAGGTCTCTCAGAAGTATTAGTTACTTTCTCGGTGCTGTCACAGAATACGTGGCAAGCAGCCTAGAGGAGCGAGAGTTTATTTTGGCTTATGGTTTGAGGGTGCTTCATCGTGACAGGGAAGACCAAGGTAACTGGAGCATTAAGCTGCTTGTCGAGGGGCTGGGGGATCAGGAAGCAGTTAATCCTGTCAGGAAAAGGCCTTTAGGGGGTACTCAAAGATGAACATCATTAACGCTAGGCATTTCTTAATTGAATAGAGTTTATTGTCAGCCAGACACCCAAGTATATCACTGTAGAATCTGCATGGCTCTTAAAATATGTGTTGCATAATACAAAACACATTTTGTCTGTGAGTACCCACCCCCAAAGTTCAAAGTCTGCTCTGAGACTCAAGACAGTTTTTCACTGGTGAGTCCCTGAAAAATAAGTTACTTTTTTTTTTTTGATTTTTGGAGACAAGGTTTCTCTGGCTGTCCTGGAACTCACTCTGTAGACCAGGCTGGCCTCGAACTCAGAAATCCGCCTGTCTCTGCCTCCTGACTGCTGGGATTAAAGGTGTGCGTCACCACTGCCCGGCCAACAAGTTACTTCTAACATACAACAGCACAGAGTAGGGGGCTGGAGAGATGGCTCAGAGCTTAAGAGTACTGGTTGCTCTTCCAGAGGTCCTGAGTTGAATTTCCAGCAATCACATGGTGGCTCACAACCATCTGTAATGGGATCTGGTGCCCTCTTCTGGTGTGCAAGCATACATGCAGGCAGAACACTGTATATATAATAAAAATAAAGATCTTTATTTAAAAAAAAAAAAATTAAGAAGAAACCCCAGCACAGTAAACATGCCTATTTCAAAGGGGAGGAATTGGAGCATAGCAAGGAAGGATTGGGCCGAAGCAAGATTAATGAAAGCCAGCAGGGCACAAACCAAAGCCTGCTGCTCCATGTCCAGTGTCCGAGGTTCTTGGCATCATTTGGCTCCTGTAGCCAGGGGTATTCCCACCCCACGGTTCTGTTGCCTGAGGTACCTGTGGTCTCTGCTGGGCCAATCCTTGGTGCCTACAGAGTTCCTCAGCGACCACCCCACTCTGCTGGCATCTCTTACATCCGGGGACCCCCCCACCATATAGCTTGTACCTTCTCGATTCTACACAGTGGCTTCTCAGGGCCTTTGTACAGGGATCCGAGATCCCCATTCGTTGCCTTGTTTCAGTGGCTTCCTGGAATCTTTCTTCCCTCTTGCATCTCATGATTGTGGATGCCACCACCGAATTTGGCTGTCAGTTCCAGATGAAGCCTGGAACCCTTAGGCCACAGTTGCAGCTACCTCTGTGTGCTCCTGCAGCTGGGAAAACATCTCCCTGAGTGCTGGTTTTTCAGCAGGGAACCCTGAAGGGTTTCTCCAGTCACCCTCCTTCCAGATAAATTTGCTCTTTTATACCCTGGGATTCTCATTTCAATAGGCACTGTACTTAGTGTCCCAGTGCAAGGTCTCAGACAGCTCTTGACTGGCGCTAAATTCCTTTAACCATTACAGTCTGTTCCAGATCTGCCCTGCCCTTACCTCAGTCCGATCTCTACTCACTAAAACACACTTCCCACATTTCTCTGGGCCACTTTCTACCTCTTCTCACTGTAATTCTGGATAAATGCAGTGAACAAGAACCATGCCACAGCCTGGATGTTAGGTAGACTGCCTTGACGTTACCTCTACCAAACAGCTTACTTAGCCCATTACTTTTGAAATTTGGCCTCCAATTTTTAGGGTGCAGGTAAAACACGCAATTGTTATGGGGAGTCTATCAGAGAAGACCACTCAGATACAGTCTATAGCCAACTGGTATTCCATCCAGCTGGGACTACATTTAAGTATTTGAGACTCAAGACTAAAGAGCACTGGTTCGCAGGGGTTGTATCCGTAACAAAATTACCATTATGAAGTAGCAGCAAAGATAATCTTATGGGTGGGTGGGGGGAGGTCACCACAGCATGAGGAACTGTTAAAGCGTTGGTTGCAGCTTTAGGAAGGTTAAGAACTACTGGTTTAGCATATGGAGTCAGGTGTTTTTAAAGACAAAAAACCCCATGTTCTGATAACTCAGCAGTTTGCAGGGAGAAGTTTTGAGCAAGCAAGCAGTTTAAAAGCAGTCAGCTAGAGGAGGTTCAGCACAAGTTTTAACAAGAGCTAAGTTAGCTGGGGCATCTTGACATCAGGTTCCTAGATTAGAGTAATTGTCCATGGGGCTTCCCATTAAAGAGATCAGATTCTAGTTAAACCTAATATGGCCTCAGCAAGAATCCAAGATGGAGGAAGCTGCACTGTGTAGCCCTGCCACAGGATGACATGAAATGGTTGCCAGCCACGTTTCTGATATGCTCCTTGTTCTCCTCTGGGATAAAGCTTCGTGAACAGTCTTTTTTTTTTTTTAAGATTTACTTATTTATTTTATGTATATGAGTCCTCTGTAGCTGTCTTCAGACACACCAGAAGAGGGCATCGGATCCCATTACAGATGGTTGTGAGCCACCATGTGGTTGCTGGGAATTGAACTCAGGACCTCTGGAAGAGCAGTCAGTGTTCTTAACCACTGAGCCATCTCTCCAGCTCACGAACAGTCTTGACTACCTTACCTGCATTTCTTGGTGTCTGGTCTTCTGGATTCCCACCAGAATGGTCCTCTTAGCCCCGCTCACAGCGTCCCAGGGCTAGTCTAGCTTACAGCTTTGAAACTGTCTTCCACTTTTCTCCTTAAAACTAGCTCTGGGGCTGGGACTGGAGAGATGGCTCAGCAGTCAAGAGCACTGACTGCTCTTCCAGAGGTCCTGAGTTCAAGTCCCAGCAACCACGTGGTGGCTCACAGCCATCTGTAATGGGATCTGATGCCCTCTTCTGGTGTGTCTGAAGACAGCAACAGTGTCTTCACTGTCAGTAATTTCACTTCACTTTTATGACTTCACATGTCATTAAATAAATAAATCTTAACAAAACTAGCTCTGAAGAACTGTACCTCATGGTCAGGCTAGTCACAGCAATGGCCACAGTTCATGGTACTACTTTGTTTTGTTTTCTTGCTGCTGGGCTGGGATCAATACCTGACAAAGGATTCTGCTTCAGGGTTTGAGGGGATGCAGGCTATCATGGTGGCAGGTGACTCCAAGGCAGCAGCAGTGTGTGACTGTTGCTTTCCTCACCTCTGAGCCAGATAGGAAGCAGAGAGAAATAGAAACCCAAGTTGATCCTGATCTCAACATTCATCCCCATCCCCAAGTGACCTACTTGCTCCAGCTAAGCTGCATCTGTTAAAGGTTCCACCATGACAGTGTTCAGACATGTCTCACATTCAAATTGTCCCAGGGAACCGGGGCTGCCACATCATTTGGATGTGTTAGAATAGATTGTGCTACTCCTACAGGCAACAGCAGAAGGAAGTGTGTCCTGGAGGCCAGCATTTGTCTTGTGGGTGGAGTGTGGAGAGGGGTTATGCTTGTGTGTTTTTCACATTACATGTAATTGGAGTAACATCCTAATATTCTTTTTAAGGATGACAAATGAGATGAATCTAATGCCTCAAATCTTTTGAGTTCAGTGGATGCTTGAGGAGATACAGCTTCTTATCTATACGCAGGGTCCCAGCAGGAATTTTTTGTCCAGAAGTCCTTAGAGCCCCTTTGTTCTGAGAGTCGCGTCCTGAGCTGTATCCCTCATGTCCATTCAGGGAAAGCAGCTGTGTGCCCAAGAAGATACCAAGCATCCATCCGGTAGCTCCGTATGATGAGCAAGTACAGTTTACTTGGCAGAGTCTGACTTTTTTTGGATAGAGAGGGCGCGATATGGCCCGGGAACTTTATCCTTCCTTTGTGAAACCAAGGTACTCTTTCGCTAAAAATGTCATCTTCTCAAATCACCTGGGTCTCAAAAGCCGGGTGTAGTGGCACAGGTCTTTAATCCCAGCACTTGGGGCAGAGGCAGGTGGATTTCTGAGTTCGAGACCAGCCTGGTCTACAGAGTGAGTGCCAGGACAGCCAGGGCTACACAGAGAAACCCTGTCTCGAACAAACAAACAATCCCAGCACTTGGGAGAGAGAACAAGGCAGGCCGGATCTTTGTGAGTTCGAGGCTGGTCTGGGCTAAATAACGAGTTCTAGGACACCCATGCCTACACAGTGGGAAAAAAGGTTTCACGATCTGGACAGCCACTCCTGAAGAGCGTGCCAAGCGCAAGAAAATGGGAACAGTCCATGATGGGCCATTAGCTCTCGCAGGATTTTTCAAGACTAAAGGCCACAGGGCGAGCTGCGCGTGGCGTAGAAAGGCTCCAGTGCGGAGGGTGAGGTCGGCCGAGAAGGTTCTGGAACCCGAGCTCCGTCCGCTCGGGCTGTGACCCCGCGATCGCAAGGCGAACCCCAGCGAACCTCTGTCTGACGCAGCCAGGCGCTGCCACGTCACCCGCGTGCGCCCCGGATGCATTTGCGGCCGGTGACCGCGACCCGGAAGCAGCCCTGGGCGTCGGAGCGGGCGGGCGGGACCGGCGCGGATGTGGCGAAGCTGCTGAACGCAGGTTCCGCGGTATGGCGGGGACGGCGTTGAAGAGGCTGATGGCCGAGTATAAACGTGAGTCAGGCGGAGCCGCGTTCCCGTCTTCTTCCCCGATAGCCTCGCGCGGCGTGGCCCGCCATGGCTCGGTGCGGGCGTACTGGGCCGGGCTGCGGGAGCTCGCGTGCTGAAAGAAGGCCAGGCTGTCGCGGTCACCTGCGCACCCCGGGCGGCTGCAGCGGGGCAGGCCCTGGGCCCCGAAATGGGCCAGGTCAGCGCCGCCATGGCCCTGCGACCGGGGTCTGGTCCCTGAGCCCCTGTGCGCTGCGCATCTGTCCTCCCGACAGTTGACGCTGCGGGGCGAGTACCGGATAATCCCTGTAAGGTGGTCGTGAGGTCGAGGAGAGTTGGGGAGAAAGTTAAAAGCAAAATAACGACTCAAACCTCCGGCCACGCTGCAGATTCGAGATGCTGGGGCAAAAAAGTTTCTCGGACACGGGTTCCGGACCGTTTCCTTGGATCCGGATCTGTGTTTCTCTCTTTTTTACTTTTTCAACCCAGTTTCTAGATTGAAAAACATCATCTCCTTTATCTAAAAAAGAGGCAACAGGAGTTAGGCTCCGGGACTTAAGTTCTGGCTGCTTCTACCCAAGGCTATTCACATTAGAGAACGTTTTAACCCCCACAAAAGCCTCAACTCTTATGTCAGACGAAACGTATTGTCACTTAGTTTGAAGTTAAGGTCGTGAATCATCTCAGTGTGTGAGAAAGAATTTGGTTAAAGAGGGAACCCTAAAATAGGAAGTCTGGCGAGGAGCTCAGAGGGTTCACAGAGGAGAGGACTCCACCTGCTGTGGCTGCTTGGAAGAGGAAAAAACCGGGCAGGGAGCTAAGGGCAGGCTGACAGCTAGTCTGGGACCAGTGTTAAAGCCATATGGACCTGAGTTGTTGCCAGAGACTTGAATGGACTTGGGTTGCAACTCTGAAACACCCAGCTGTCCTGGCTGGACCCAGGCCCACTAACACATGGAAACCATGAGGTCATCAATGGACATTGTGTAAGCCTGTGGCAACAGTGACTGGAAACGCATCCAGCAGTACCAAGCATGAGGCGTGAGGACAGTTTTTTCCGTGTACTTATAATTAAAAGTCCCACTGAGTGCTTTTCTTCTTTTATGGTGTAAAGATTTGTCCTCTGTGTTTAAGACAGTGTACTCTAGTATTAGATAGATTCAACAGGAACATCTGAGGTTGAGCTCAGCGTAGGTGTTCTTATATACCCGATTGTACTGTAGATTTAGAGGTAATATGACTTTAGGTGTGGTTCATTGTCTAACTTTTATTACTTTACCTGTTTGAGTGTTTTGGTTACATGTAGGTAAGTGTGCCATATGTGTGCCTGGTGCCAGTGAATGTCAGATGACGACATCCCCTGGGACTGGAGTTACAGCTGGTTGTGAGTCTCTGTGTGGGTGCTGGACTAAAACCTGGATCTTCTGCAAGAGCAAATCTCTTGAGTCAACTCTTCAGCCCTGTTGTCTTTTAAGCTCCGTTTTTACAGGCAGTTGAATAACAGATGCAAAACGATTCGCCTGTGGTCATATCACAAGAAGAGCCAAGCAAAGACCTTAGACTGCTCCCAAGCTTGCTCTCTTGTACAAATTCTGTGTCCTATGCATGCAGAGGTGGATATTGAATGTCCCACTCTGTCACTCACTCTCCACCCTTTTTCCTCAAGACCGGGCCTGTCATTGAACCTGGAACTCATCAGTTCAGCTCCAATGGCCAGCCAGTCTTCTTGCTTCCACACTTGCTTCCAATTCTGGGGCTACAGGCACCCGTGGTAAATAAAGCCTGCCTCGTTTTCATTCGGGTGCCAATACTCAAACTTGGTTCCTCGGCAAGAGCAGTGTGTGCTCTGTGTTCTGTCCTGTGTTCCCACAGCTTCTCTAATGACTGTGACAGACAAGGGAACAGTGGCCCAGGGCTGCTGTAACATTGTCACCACTCGCACAGCTTACCATAACAGACACAGTTTGGAGGTAGAATTAGAAACCCACTGTGGCCTGGGCTGTGACCTTTGGCAGGGTGAGCTCTTGGGGAAGGTTCTTCCTGTCTCTCAGCTCTAGATTGCTGGCTACTTTGGGTTACTTAGCTGTGTGAGTTTTATCTCCTACCTCTCCTGTACTCTCCTGTGGCCATCTTAGCCTGAGTCTGTTGGTATTCAGAATTTTCCACTTGAAAAGTCAGCAGTCACTGGCATAGGGCCCAGCCTAGTCAGTATGTTCTGTATTTAATTCTGGTACATCTGCTGAGACTCTGTTTCCAGACATTGTCACAGTTCCCAATTTGGGGTAGACTTAAGATTGTTTTAAAATTACAGTTGTTTTTGTGTATTTGTGTGGGGCAGGCAAGTACCACCGTGCGTGTGCAGAAGTCAGGACAACTGGCAAGAGTCAGTTCTCCCTTCTGTGTGGATCCTGGGAATCTTGAGCTCAGCTTGTCAGACTCAGCAGGACTTGTCTCTGCCCACCGAGGCAGCACATCGGTGTGGAGACATGAACCAGAGCAAAGCTGTTTGCCTAAGGCCAGACACAAAAAAAGTAGAAAGGCTGGGCCCCGATATTCCCTTTAAGGATCTGTTCTCAGTGCTTCCTCTCTCTGTTTCCTGGCCAGCTGGTACTCCTTGCTGTGATGTACTGCCTTTTCATAAGTAGGCATTCATTCAGGAATTCCCAAGCTGTGAACCAAAACTTTCCCTCTCTGTAAGGTGACTGTCTCAGGCACTTTGTTACAGTAATGGCCGGCTGAGGAACTTGGTGTTCATGATACCCGTCGTCTTCTTCCCAGCACCACCAGGGGTTACCAACACACTGAGTGACCATTCTTTTCCTTTCTTCGTATTTCTATCTCTGGACAGTGTGTGGTTTTCTTTTTGTTTGTTTAATAGACATGATATACCGTGTATGTTCTTTGTTTGCTCTGCCCTGGAACCCTTTGCCCAGCCTTGTGTCTCAGTTTCTTTTCTCTTGAAGCTTGTGACTGCAGTTCCCTCTCCTTGCTCAGTGAATTTCTTTTTATGAATTAAACCAGAATCCCTCTGTTCTGCTACTGGTAGACACTGAAGTTATTTGCAGTTTGATTCTTGTAAGTACTGTGGCTGTAAGCAGTTTTGAAAATCTCTTGGTGGACATATGCAGGTTTGCACTGGGAGCATAATTCAGACCCATGCAGCATCTGAGTGACCAGCCAGCTTTACCACATATGCTAAACTGTTCTGTGGCTTTTCGGGTGAGTCATGGTCCACCACAGCTGAGCATCCACTTATATGTTAGCTTTTGGGTCCTCACCTTGTCTGTTCGGTGTTAGATGGTATCCCGTGGCTTGTACTCTGTGTTAGTGATTACAAGTGAGGCCACAGCATCCTTTCCTGCACACAAAAGGCCATCTCTGCCTTTTTTGCCAAATGTCTGTCTCTGGAAGGCTTTCACAGGGCTGACTTTTTCTTGCTTGACTGTAGGATCCTGTCTGTTCGAGTGTATCACATCCATGCTGTGAATAATAGCATCTTTGGCATGCCTTGCCCTGGGACTCCTCTATTCCTTCTCCTCCCTGCCCCTCCTAGGTAGTACTGCTCTGCTTCCCCTCACTGGAGTCTTGGTGCTTCCTTCCTCTGGTCTCTGCCCTCAGCACTGTCAAACGTTGGACTTGGCTGCGCTTCAGTGTCCCCTTACCCGTATAGCAGCAAGTGATGAAATAGAACAGGCAGTTACAGCTGTTGTGTAAAAGTCCTGGCAGGGCTTGGCAGAGTGGAATGAGATTTCACTATAGTTCTCTGAGTTGCCATTGAAAATGTATTGGTTGTTTACTTCTGGGAATTTCCACTGATATTTTGATATTTTCAGACCTCTGTTGACCCTGAATATTCACAGACGAGGGAGGAGTGGCATCTTTCTTTTCTTTCTAAAGGTTTTAGTTTTATTCTGTGCATATGGTCTTTTGTCTGTGCGGATGTCTGTGTACCCAGTGCGTGCCTGGTGTCTGCAGGAGCCAGAGGAGGGAGTTGGATCTCCTGGAACTGAAATTGTGAGCTGCTGTGTGGTTGCTGGGAACTGAACCTGGGTCCTCTGGAAAAAGGAGCAGCCAGTGTCCTTTTTCACGTAGTCATAGCCCATTGCATGGTCAGGCTGCACTGGTAAAACATTTGCTTCCTGTGATCATTGGGATGCTGCCAACTTTTGGCTGTGACAACCAGACTGCTGTGAACACTGTGTAACTTTTGGCTGTGACAACAAGACTGCTGTGAACACTGTGTGCTCATCTCTGTGGATTCGCACTTTGGTTTCTCCTGCACAAACACCTGGTTAGTGTTAAGGAACCACCCAGTTGTTCTGTGTAGCTCTGTCTAGTCTCACTGGTATGGTGTTCCTCCATTCTACCCCTTGTGTTTGTTCTTCTTTTTTTCTTTTATTTATTTATTTATTTTTTTGGTTTTTTGAGACAGGGTTTCTCTGTATAGCCCTGGCTGTCCTGGAACTCACTCTGTAGACCAGGCTGGCCTCAAACTCAGAAATCTGCCTGTCTCTGCCTCCCAAGTGCTGGGATTAAAGGCGTGCACCACCACTGCCCGGCTTTTGTGTTTGTTTTTCAACTCAGGGTTTGTCCATTAGTCCTGGCTGACCTGGAACTTGCCCTGTAGACCAGGTGTGGGATAGACCTGCTTACCTGAGGCCTCAGCGAGGACTCAGTAGGTTGGATTAGGTCCTGGCCTAGTGACCTTACCTGACATGTAGTTTCTTCTCCACCTGGTTGTCTCCTTAGCCTGTCCAGGGGCTTCCTGTGCAGTGTGTAGAACATGCTGATGTGACCCTGGATTTCCCTGGTCTCCTTTCTTTTTACCAGTCAAGGCTTCTAGAAATGGAATCACCAAGTTCGAGAACAATTTATGTTTTGTTCGTGCAGTGGCTATTTAAAGCTACTTTTAAGAAAAATAGTTTCTTAAAAAATCACCACTTTCAGGGAATGGTCTTTGAAAGTTTCTGATACGGTTAGTAATTGTTTCTCTTCTGGAATTTGTGATTATCACTGAATGTGGAAATGTGTGGTTTTGCGTGTGTTAGCCTGTGTGCATTGTCCTGAAGCCTGCCTGCTGTTGACTGCAGTTCGTCCCTGACCAGCAGGGGTCACTGCTGGATAGCAAAGTGTCTGGGATGGTGCTGGCTGCGCACAGCCTACGTCTCCATTGCTGGTCTCCAGCTGCAGGCTTGAGGGAACAGTATCCCAGGGATGGTCCAGAGGGAACTCCCACAAAGCATACAGCTTGGCTACATTTTGCCCTAGGTGCCCTTTGTTCACATTGTCGGGCCTCTTCCCCACCCCCACATTTCTGCAGCTCAGAATCTATCTGCCTCCTCTGTTAAGTGTTCCAGTCAGACGAGAGTATAAAGGCTTGGCAGGCTGCCCGTTCCTTACCCAGTCTGGTCCTGTGAAGAGCTCTGGGGACACTGTAGAGTAGCTGTGTTACCAGCATGTGCTCGCCGCCTTCGTGGTGCTTGATGTCTGCGCCTCCCCTCCTTGAAGTATGCACGCATCTGACGGGACCAGCGCTCTCGTCCTGTCTGGCTTTCTTCATCTCCCCGATGCTCTCACTCACTTAAAATTTCTTATTGTTATTTTATGAGTGTTTGCCTGCATGTATTAAAGTACACACCTGAATACAGTGCCCACAGAGACTAGACGAGGGTGTTGAATCCCCTGACACTGGAGTTACAGAGAGTTGTGAGCTGCCATGTGGGTGCTGGGAGCCAATCCTGTAAGAACCGTGAATTCTCTTGATCACTGCGCCGTCTCTCCAGCCCCTCGTCCACTTTCCTCCGCCAGTATTTCTACTTACATTACTGTGTGTGCTGGGCATCAGACTCCGGCCTTCAGACTTAGCAGCTAGAGCCGTTCCTGCAGACCTTTCCATAGTCACGCCTTCCGTTGTGTCTTTCAGCTTACCCCTCTTTTCCTTTTTGGGGTAATGGCCAGAAGACCGCAACATAGTCTCCCGTTGTTTTACCTGTGCAGGTTTTCCCACGGGATAGCTGTGGTCCTACAGCATGAACCTGTGCGCCCTTGAGTCCCTTCCAGGGTCTGCTGTGGTTCCCTGTGCTGAATGCGTCCATGGCAAGATGTGCTGTCAATATCGGACGTTCCTCCTCTCCTACCCTGCCCTTTTTAATCTACTGCAGGGGGCAGCTTGGTGGGCAGTGAGAAGTACTCCCTGCCCTGATTGTTCTGTGAAATCAGAAACAACCTCACTCAGCTCGTATGTTTCTGTTAGAGTGTCCATGTCTCTCTGTGTCTGCGTGTTCTCTTGAGAGTTTGCACATGCTCTAACTGCTTGCATGTGGAAACTAGTTCAGGGATGGATGGATGTTGATCTCAGTAGCTTTGACCAACTCACCGTTTCATATTGGCTTTCAGTTTCTTTGGATGATCTGTTTTCCATCATCTGGTTCTTTTGCCTTTATCTTACTTGGCAGAGATTTATTAATGTTTTGGTTTTTCAGAGACTATCATTTGGCTCTGGAGGTCTTTTGTGTCCTTGGCAGAGTGCATTCTGCCCTGGTTTTCTCACTGTGTTCTGACTTGTCCTAACATGGCTGCTCCTTCTTCCATTTGCCATTTTTCCAAATGTGTCCAAAGGCTACATTCATCTGTTGGTCAGGACCACAACAATATTCAATATGAGTAACTTTTTTAAGCTGAAACGTTCACTTGGGCACAGTGGTGCATGCACATAAATTTCTCATTTGGGAGGCAGAGGCCAGAGGGTAGCTGCAGGTTGAGGCCAGCTGGGACATAATGAGTTCCTGGCCAGTCCAGGTTTTGCACAGTGCTACTCCAGGATTTTCCCTCATCGTTTTGGATTTCAAAGTACAAGAGCAGGGTCTGTGGGAAGTCAGCTGGTGGCCCATATTGTGGTGACTGTAGGGTTTGAGTGCAGGGTCGTACATGAGGGTGTGTTCACACCTGGAGCAGGAAGCCACAGAGCAGCTTCTCACTTCTGTGACGACCCTGGTGGCACACACTCCCTCATGCCTTCACCTCTTACCAAGGCTGTGTTCGTCCCCACTTCTGCTTTCAACCCTTGATTCTTAGAGACACACCCCAGACCAGAACATGACATAGGTGAAAATCATGATGCCAAGAATTGACATGCCACCTGGTAGCAGAGCTAGACACTGGTCTTTAGCAGGTACTGACCGTAAGTAGCTGTGCCGCTGTAGTGGACTCATCTGCCGTTGTCTGAGCTTCTGTGGTGCAATCAGTCGATGACCTAGAGAGAGTGGTCGATCTGATTATGTCAGTCTCCCTGCGGCCTGAGCTTGGCCTCATCTTTCTGCTCTGTCACATTCAGAGAGGTTGTGCCAACTCTTAAAATGTTAGAAAATGCCATTTAATTAGAAAATGCCCCATTTTAGATCTGTGAGCATTTGTCAGAAAAGCTAGCAGGAACCTTGGGGGAGACAGTCCGCCCCTCTATTTCCACTTCTTACTGGTGTAAAGAGCTGCTTGGAGCCATGTTGGTTTCAGGCCTGGGCACTCATTTGGGGACCAAGAAGTACCCTCTTGGAAGAAGTGTCCCCTGTAATCTGTAGTTTATATGATTCACGGAAGTGCTTTGCTAAGTGACAGTGTAACACACGTTCTGTTTGGTAATGGCTGTGTTCTTTACCCTTATAGAATTAACCCTGAATCCTCCAGAAGGAATTGTGGCAGGTAAGGGGCTTGGGTGATTTCATTATGCTTTTCTTCCGATTGCCAAATCTGTCTTCTAACTAAGATGTGGTATTTTTTTCTTTCCCTCCAGGCCCCATGAACGAAGAGAATTTTTTTGAATGGGAGGCATTGATCATGTAAGTTAATTATGTGAATTACGGGGTTTTGGTTTTGTTTTGTTTTCCTTCATGCTTTACTGGAAACTAGACATAAGAATCTCTAAATGTTGAACTTTGAACTGTTGACTGGACTCAAGTGGGCCTTGTAGCTTTCAGATACCCCTGGGCAGAAGCCAGGCGAACACGGATCCAAAGGAGATGATAGCTTTTCCTTAGAACCAATAAAAATTTAGTTGTGAATGTTAGCTCTATGTAGTTTCACAATAGTGATATTTTATAAAAAATTTTTATTCCCCCCCGCTCCCCAAGACAGAGTTTCTCTGTGTAGCCCTGGCTGTCCTGGAACTTGCTCTGCAGACTGGGGTAGCTTGGAACCTGCTTCTGCCTCCCAAGTGCTGGGATCAAAGGTGTGCACCACCAGCACCCAGCCCAGATGGTGATTTTAGTCTGTGGTGCTCTTAGGAAGAAGCAGGCTTTACTCACCCCTTTGCTTTCATGGACAACACAGCGAGCACTTCTGGGACCCCAGCTCTGGGGTCTCTCCCCACCAGAGCGGCTGCCCGTGTGCTTTGATCCAGTGCAGTCAAGACACTGTCTCCTTGGCACGTCCCAGAGGTTTTTGTCCCCATGGCAGCCTCTCTTCAGGCTTAAGTCTGGGTGTCTGGAACTTGTGCTTAGCTAGAAGTTGGGGTTCATAAGACTCCATCATTGGGGCCGCTCCCTGAAGTGCTTTACTCACATCTCCGGTCTCTTACAGAGCGCTTTGGTTTGTCTTCTTAAGTATCTGTATGAGTATACATGTTTTCCCTACATGTGTGTCCATGCACCATATGTGTGCCTGGTGCCTTTGAAGGTTAGAAGAGGGTGTCAGAGTCTCTGGAGCTGGAGTTAGACAGATGTGAGCTGCCTGGTGGGGGTGCTTGGAATTGAACCTGGGTCTTCTACAGGAGCAGCAGATGCTCTTGTCTGCTGAGCCCTCTCTGGCCCTTGTAAAGGAAGCCTACAAACATGCAGTGAAGAGATCCTGGGCAAGGTCTTGAATGGTCCTGAGTACAGCTTCGTCCCTGTGGCCCATGGTGGATTCTTGGCTGTCCAGAGGCTCCAGCCCCTCTCTCTAGTACCACTACCTCCTTCCTCCGATGCCTGTTCACAGCATGTGTGACTCCGAGCATGCGTGAGCTCAGCTGGCCTGTCTGCTTAACTTTCTTGGCCTCCCTTTGTACATTATATTATCAAGGTCATGAGCCCAGACCCTTCTGGAAGGAGAAGGGTCTTAGCACCTATCATGAAGAAAGTTAAGTCAGAGAATTTCTTTATGCCCCAACTTAGGTAGTCTAAGTGTTGAAGGCCTGACGCAGCAGAAGGGCTTAGAAACCAGGAAGCTAAACAAAACAACATACATTTATGTTTCTCGATATATATCTGTATCCTGTAGTATGCAGTGGTCATGGTGGATGAGTCTCAAATAGTGTGGGTGGCTTTTCCGGTAGGAAAGGGGCCTCGAAGGAGCAGGCGAGCACTCGGACCTGCAGGAGCAGCAGTACACCTGAAGAGCCAGGGCCCGTGTCTCTTCCCCTTCTCTCCTCCCCACCCCCCTCTGCTTCTCATTTCCTGTTTGCCTTCTCTGCCTCGAAGGCCTTGCGTTGCTCTTGGTCCTGAGTGAACATGTGGCTCCCAGCCCCAATCTAGATTTTGTGATATTTAGCTCATAGTCATGTTGCTTAGAAATGGAAACAGCAGGACCCTGAGTCTAGAGTGTTCTCTGGTCCAACTCAGCCTGTTTAACTTTCTTCTTTCTACCTTAGATGCACAAGAAAATGATGTTAGGTTAGCCTGAGGAAAGTGTACTCTGTAATCGGTTTCTTGTTAGGGAATACAAATTTCAGTTAGCTGTAGCGTTTCAGGTTGGGTTTTGTTAGTCTGGAGGGCAGGTAGGGAAAGAGGTTTGGCTACAGGACTATGAGCTCTGAGCAAGGCAGGGTTAGTTTATGTCTGCACATTGCGGCCGTCCCAGCCCCATCCCTGCGTACCTAGAGCAGTGTACATGCTGTCAGCAGTGCCACCCCTGCATACCCAGAACCTTGTACATATTGTAGAGCACTGCCACCTCTATGCCCAGGCTTTTTTAAATTTTGAGACAGGGTTTTGCTGTGTTTACCGGGCTGGCCTTGAACTCACTCCTGTGGCCCAGGGATGCCTTGAACTTCTGATCCATTTTTCTCAGCTTGCTGACTTGCTGTTGTTATAGGCCTGGCACATTTGTTCCTAAAGGCCTACAGGTTGGCCTAGGAAAAGTACTGGTAATTTTTGCCTGTGAGTGTTAGATCATGCATGAAAGCTGATGGAAGTGAGGAGATTGGTCGTTTTTAAAGTCATCTATCCAGGACCGAGAGCAAGCACAGCAGGCCTTACTTATGTCTCTCAGACCTTACTGCCTAGTGGGTCACATTTCTTCTAAGTTTTCTGGAGTCTGTGCAGTGTGGTACAGTTGTGCCTTGTATCCTTGAGGAGTATGTCCCAAGTTTCTGGGGGATGCTAGAAACCTTGGGCTGTAACAACAATCACAAGAGCTAGTAAACTAGAAAAATTGGCTGGGTGTAATGGTACACGCCTTTAATGCCAGCACTTGAGAGGCAGTGGGTGCCAGAGCGTGAGGCCAGCCTGATCTTCCTAGTGATTTCCAGGACAGCCAAGACTGTCTAAGAGACCCTGTCTCAAGGAAACCAGTGAGCCAACCAACCAACCAAACGATCCCACTGCAGAAAATTTGATAATATTCCATAATAAAATGTATTTAAATTTAGGACTCATTTCTGGAACTGGCTGATTACTAGATCACACTGGTGAAGCCAGACAAGAGGGATAATTCTGTTGCTTTTCTGTGGGATGTTAGAGGCCTATAGCCAGGGCTGCCCCAAGCCAGGTCATTGCTGTGGGCCTGACAGATGGAGCTTTGTTTACTTTTCTTTAACTTACTTTTCAGTGCTGGGGATCAAACTCTGGGCCTCCAGCCATGCCCCCGGGCCTTGTTTGCTTTTAAAGAAGCAGGTGATCATGTGTGTGAACTGAAGCATATGATCATGTGATCATGTGTGTGAACTGATGTGAGGCCTGTCTGTTTCATTTGTATGTCCTGTGTCAACACAGGCACACCTGCACTTGCTTGCAGGCTGTCAGAGCGGCACGCCTGCCGTAGGAGCAGCAGTGGTTAGGGGGCCTACAGAGGTCAGGCACCGATGAGTCTGTAATATTTGCAAGGTTGGCTCATATGTGTCCATAGTAGATGGGGTTAGACACTTATTAAAGAACAGCTGAGCTCTCTAGTGTGGATTTTAAAAAGTGCATTGTTAAGTCTGTTAACTATTACTAATTTTATATAAACAGTATAAAGTTAAACAAATATTTTGAAAACCTGTCTTAAAAAGTAATTAGAACTGACTTTCAGGAGAGCACGTTTGTGTTTGAATAGGGCTTTTGCGTTAGCATGGAATTCCCCTGCTTTGAGATCTAGTGACTTTGTGGCTTTTGGTCCTGTTCCAGACCCTTCACAAACAAGAGGCCGTTTACAAATGTTCTCAGAACATCTATCAAGGAATTAACTGTCCTCCTGTGGGTTTGTCTCACCCTGCTGTTTTGGCAGAGAGCTGGCTGGGCTTTTATTCTTTGCTGAGTGGAGGCCTCTCTTCCCTCAGATTCTTGCTGGTTTCTAAGGCCTCCTGTGTCCCTGGTATTTTTGGACACCGTGGAAACCTGATACTTAATGCCGGTTTTGCTACTGTCCTCCAGCATGGCCTGTCACTGTGGATCTGTGCGAGCCAAGTACTGAGGGCGAGCTGGGTCCTCATGTGTAGGTAGAGGCTTGTCACTGGTTGTATTGTCATGTTTTCATCATGGTGACAAATGCCAGAGACAGTCTGTGCAGGACAATGCTGCTTCCTCATGGTGGCCAGGAAGCAGGAAGGGAGGAGAGGACTAGTCAGGGACAAGACACATCCTTCGGAGGCACCCCTACACCCCAGGGACCCATTTCCTTCAGCCCTCCAACAGCCTGGTCAGCTGTGCACTCAAACTCACTTCACCCAGTGATGAAGCCAGGGCCCTGGTAACCCTGACAGCTGGGACCACATTTTCAGTAGGAGCTTTTGGGGGGACACGTTGGGTCCCCTGGAGCACATGGTTGTGAGCTGCCCAGTGTGGGTTCTTGGAATTGAGCTCCGTCCTCTGCAAGAACAGCAAGTGCTGTTAATCACCGGGCTGCCTTTCAACTACTTTAGCGGCTTCCCTCCCTGGACGCGTTAGCATCATATGTAAGCAAAGGTTAGAGGCTTTCTTTTATGCTTCCTTTCTAAGCTTAATAACCGTATTTATTACCTTTCCATAGCTCTCCTAAAATACCCTGACAAAAGCAAGTTAGGAGAGAAAGGGCTGACAGGCCGTGGCTGCACACGCTTTTGCCTTCAGTCCCAGCACTTGGGAGGCAGAGGCCAGCCAGTCTACTGAGCAGGTTCCAGGACAGCGGGGGGTGGGGTGGGGGGGAGGGGGGGATGTGTGGGGGGGATTGTTTCTGGCTCACAGTTTGAGGGCATAGTCCATTATGGTGGTAAGTCATAGCAGCAGGAGTGTGAGACGGTGTCACAAGGCATCACAGAGAGGGTGAGGGCTCGTGTGAGTGTTTTGTCTCCATGTATGTATGCAGACTGCATGTGATAAGAGTGGAGGCCAGGGGACGTGGTTTTCTTGGGACTGGAGTTAGGATGATGGTGAGTCACTGTATGGATGCTGGGAATTAAACCTGGGTCCTGGAAGAGCAGCAGGTGCTCTAACCACTGAGCATCTCTCTGGCCTTTAACGCCTTTTTTTTTGTGTGTGGCAGATAGGGTGAGTCTTCCCATCTCAGTTAACCTGATTCCAAGCAGACACAGAAGCTTACTTTCTAGGTAGTTCAGATGTTGTCAGGTTGACAATGAGTGCTAACTACTCCAGTAGCTTGTAGCTCTCCACACTTCCGACCTGGATCCTTTTAAGTTATTTTGTATGGAGTGAAGTGTAGGAGGGGAGTCAGCCTTTACTCTTTGCCTGTGGCTGTCCACATGCCTCAGAGCCTTTTGTTGATTTCCCCATTGGATACATAATCTTGGCATCTTTGTCAAAAGTCAGTATAGATCATGGTGCCTGGCCTCAGATGTGGATGTCCTGGGTCACTGCTCTGTGCCGGTCCTTACTCCACACACGTCACGCCTGGTTATTGTAGCTCCAGCCTTGTTCTTTCTGTTAGACCTCAGGCAGTTCCAGGTGCCGTAAATTTCCATACACACGACATCTTCTGCAGTGTCCTGTGGGGTTTTCTGGAGTCTCCAGATGCGTTTGTAGGATGTCGCTCCTTGAATAACATTGTAAGTGTGGGTGTTTGGTCATTCAGGGTTTTCAGAATCTCAGCCTTGAGAACTTCATCCCCGTCACTCGTACACCACGGTGCAATCTAAAGTTGCACACAGGAAAGCCTGCAGAACCGTGGTGCTCAGTCCCCTGGGAAGGACATAGGATGAAGGAGGCACTTGCCCTTTTCCTACATATGTCTGTATTTGAATACGTTCGAGCATGAGCAAGGTTAGCATTTATGTTAGACAAGTGAATGCTGTGTTATTGTTAGAACTCACTGTGCAGTTCTTATAGTTGACCGACTTGGTGCCTTTCAAATACTGCAGGTGTGTTTAAGATCTTTTAGCACTGTCTCTATCGCACAAACACCAGGATGTGGCTGTGACTCCTTTGGATAGGGTTGACCTGGAATTCCAATGGAGCAAATCCTGTTTGTTATTATCCTGGTTCTAGCCGTGGAAGAAACTTTTGAATACCACAGAAGAAACAGGGTGTCCCTCTCCATCCAGGTTGCTGGGACAGCCAAGCTGCATGTGGTGCCTTTTCTAGTCACAGCTTCCTACCGCGGTGTCCTGTTGCTAACAAGGTGTTACATCCTGGGAACAGACAAGTTTCTGATGACCCCTGCTGCCTAGCCAGCCAGTTCCATCAGTCTGGCATGTGGCCAGATGTGTGATGCATGCATCCCCTTGTCACATGTTCTGGGCCCTGGTGAGGTAGGACCAGCTTCCCCAGGTTTCAGAGGCAGAAGTGGCAAACAGCCTGCAGCATCAGGAGGCTGCTCTGAACTCTGCCTTCCGGGCACAGGATTCACCTTGCAGCATCTGAAAGTGAAAGGTGGCTCTGGCTGGCGCTCCTTGTTTACACATGTGTTGCTGGTATGATCCGAGGCAGCTCTGGAGGACAGGCTGAGTTAGGCAGTGAGCAGGGGAAGGGGTAACAGGACAGTCAGGTCATTATCTTCCACATGTGTTTCTCTCACAGACAAGCCAATGAAGTCCTTGAGGAGGCCCCCGTGGAAGCAGGTTAGATGCTCTTCTGGGAGATAGTAAGGTAGCCGGAGTTTGCAGTCAGGGATAGAAGCTGTCTTTAGGCACCAGAGATTGCTGTGTGCTTCGGGTGTTTAAATTCCTTTCTTGTTCTTTGGGGTGGGGATCTTTACTCCCAGAAGCAGGGAGTGAAACTCTCTCAAAAGCTCTATTGGGCTGTTTCTCTGTTCTGGGGCAGGAAGCCTCTTTATGGCGTTTCCTACCTTTGGCAGGCATGTCCCTGCACACCTGTTCAAGTGGCAGGCATGCTGGAAAGGAGAAAGAAACCCCAGTTTAAACCAGTAGTAAGCCTGAGTGCTCGCGAACGGCTTTGCTATTTAAGATGTGGGCGCGCTTGAGGAAATGTTGGGTCATGCTTCTGATGCTATGAACAACCCAGTAGACTTTTTTTTTTTAAATTTTAGAGAAAGCCCTATTATGAGAAACAAAGACCTGTTATCAAAGCATTGAGCAGATGCCATGGAGCTCATTCCAAGGACACTACCCATTTTTTTTCTCACTCTAGACTCAGAGGTGCCAGGCATAAATGAGGCCCTATAGGGTGTCTTCTCTGTCTCAGTATGTCAGTTTTTGTCAGCGTCTGTCTCTCTTTCGCTCCTTTTGAGACAGGATTTCTCTGTTATGCACTCCTGACTGGCCTAGTATTCTCTATATAGACCAGGCTGGACTCAAACTCACAGATGTCTGTTTGCCTCTGCCTTCCAAGTGCTGGGCCTAATAGTGTGCACCACTATGCCTGGCTAGCCGGGTTACTTTCAGGATGGTATCTTTGTTTATTAAGGACAGTTTTAAGGACTGCATTTTGTACCCCACCCCCTTGCCTCAATAGTAAATAGCAGCAGGCCCCTTGACCAACTTTTTTTTTTTTTTTGAATATCATGTTTATTTAGCAAACAGTTTCATATGAAAATATACAAGGCCCAATTCTCTGTCAGTCAGACAGGCCCTTGGACCCCACTGCTGAACAGCCATTGTTTAGACTCTTTCCAAGGCTCTGGCATGATGAAGCTGTTTGCAGTGTGACCCTCGTTCCAATGTCACTCTGCTGTCCACTGGTTACTGTCTCTACACACTCAACAATCACAGATCCATAAAGGGATCAAAGCCCCAGAGCATTCCGTGTATATGCCTGCCACCATTTAACTCCAGTGATAGCTCCTTGTCCATAAACCTCTTCAGTTTGGGGGTGGGCTTTGCTCATGGTGACTCCTCAGTGGACTCGGGACAATGGTGAAAGAGTGAGCCCTCCTGACCCTCTTAATGCAGAAGGATGGGGAGTGCTCATTGGTGACAGTTACCCAGCCTTAGTGCTAGACCGACCAAGAGGAGAGAAAGCTTAGGGTCCTTCCAGGCCCCTGCAGCATGAGAGAGAAAACTCAGATGGACCACACCCTGTGAAGGCGACCATGTTGTTGCTTCTCAGGGCATTCTCTGCCCTGGCCTGGTGCCAGGGCCCCAGGGCACTGTCAGGCCAAGTGTCATCCCTCCAAGCAGGAGAGCTAGTCACTGTTGTTTTTAAAGTAGCATAAGATCACTTTCCAGAGTCAGGGCTTGTCACTGAGAAAAGCTTGGCTAACAAGACACTGCATTGTTCTTTCGAAGCTCTGGGTGTGACTGCAAATGAAATTAAAGCGTTTTTTAAATGTTGTCTTTCTTTCTTATCGTGATGATAAAGAGCACAGCTAGTGTTTTACAGATCTCTGTGTCACTGATCTAAAGTAACTTTATCAAAGCTTGAAGCAGATTTCTACTGCTGGTTTTTTTATGGAGGTCTTTCATCTGTATGTAAGGTGTGTGTATGGTGTGAGGGGTGTGTGTGTACATGTACATATGTGTGTGTGTGTACATGCATATCTGTGCCACATGCATGTATATGTGGAGACATCAGCCTCAGGACAGCTGTCTAGCTTGATTTTGGGGACAGGCTCTCTCAATGGCCTGGGCTTGCTGATTGGTGAGGCTGGCTGACCAGTGAGCCAAAGGGATTCCCCCCTGGCTCCACCTCTCCAGTGACTGGGTCAAGATGGATTACGGCCACACTGCCTGTGTGCATGCGATTGGGGTTGAGTCCTGGTTCTTGTGCTTTGTACAACAAGCACTTGTCAGACTCAGCTGTTTCCCTCAACCCGAGTTACTTTTCCCCCAGAGTTATTTTTATTATTTTTAAGTGTATTTGTGCACCTGTATGGTTGTGTGTACTTGTGTGTCATAAGTGCCACTGCCCACAGATGCCAGAGGTGTTGGATCCACCTGTAGCTGGAGTTAATGTGATTACAGGCTCCCCAATGTAGTGCTGAGAATCAGACTCCAGTCTCCTGCACAACAGTGTGTTCTTAACATCTGAGCCACCCCTCCCATCCTAGCTTACTTTGGTTTTTGGTTTTGTATTGTTTTGCTTTGTTTTGAGACAAGATCTTGTATAGCCCAGGTTGCTCTAGACATTAGGTACACCACATCCAGATAAGTTTGTACTTTGAAAAAGTCTTTTCTAAAGTAAAGATGGCTTTTGAGTCGTTGTCGTCTTCTTCTTCTTCTTCTTCCTCCTCCTCCTCCTCCTCCTCCTCCTCCTCTTCCTCCTTCTTTTTTTTTTTTTTTTTTTTTGCGACAGGGTTTCTCTGTGTAGCCCTGGCTGTCCTGGAACTCACTCTGTAGACTAGGCTGGTCTTGAACTCAGAAATCCGCCTGCCTCTTCCTCCCAAGTGCTGGGATTAAAGGCGTGAGCCACCACTGCCTGGCTTGGAGTCATTATCTTCTTCTTTCCCCTCCGTGTAGTGTCTTCATGTCTCTGTGAAGCCAGTGGTCTGACATGGATCCTATCTGTGGAAGTCCTGTGGGGTGGTCTATCTGTCTTAGGTTTGCTTAGACAGGGAAACAGAGCTCTTTATTTTTTTAGACATATATTTTAATTTTTAAATGTTTTTCTATGCTGTTTATGCTGGTCTCCAACTTTATATCCTCCTGTGTCTGCCTCCAGAGTGTGGATGCTAAGTCGGGTGTGCCACCCTGCCTGTTTCGCTGTTGATGCGGGGCCTGGTTCTCTCAGACAGTGTAAATAGTGCAGGGCTTGTTTGTACTGCTGTGTTGCGGGTTCCGAGGTGAACTCACCCATGCTGATGCTGGAAGCTTGTAGCCAGCACTTGTGCCTTACCGAGTTTATGTAGTGGACAGTGTCCCGCCTGCCCCTATTTTCCTTCAGGTCTCAGTTGTCGGCATCATCCCAGTCTCTAGGACTTGAGACGGATTTCTGTAATGGCTTGGTCCATCTCTCTTATTTACATACTAGGAGATGGCTGGTGCAGATTGGAGTCTTAGACCTGATGGAGTTGCTGTGGCCTTAGGCTGCTTGTGCGTTGGGCATGAATTGAGGATCATGTGTGCCCTATCTGTCCTAAAGGTCACATCCTACACATATCTGAAAATCCAAAATATCCTTTGAAATATATTCCTTAGCTGCTCGTCTGTGTGTACAGTCTCTTCTTGATTATGATCTGCCAAAATTCACACCTTGAGTCCTCATAGGAGCTGGAACCTCATGCCCACAGCACCTGTGTAGGACCTGCAGCGTGCTCGAGTTCCTCTGTGGTGCAGTTGCTGTGCAGTGCCTCAGGCCAAAAGGACAGAGATGGACTCCAGGGAGGGAAAGCAGCAGTCCTTTAGACTTTCCAGGCGCAGTTTTAGGCTGTGATAGTATCCCTCTCCCACTGCAAATGTGTCTCTTTCCTGATTTACAGGGGCCCTGAAGACACTTGCTTTGAGTTTGGTGTTTTTCCCGCCATCCTGAGTTTCCCACTTGACTACCCCTTGAGCCCTCCGAAAATGAGATTCACCTGTGAGATGTTCCATCCCAACAGTAAGTGTGTCTAACTGTGGCTGACAGGGCATCAGAGTACCACACTGTTAAGGGCAGAGAGGGCCTGCAGGCATGTGGCTGCAGCACGTCTCCTCAGTGACTCTCAACTCTAAACTGTGACAAATGAGCTACGGTGTGAGCCCCAGGACTGCCACTTTGAGGGTCAGCTTAATGTAGAGGGGAAAATGCATGCACTTAACAGTGGCCATTGGCCCAGCTGCCCTGTGTTAATGGGTTACTAGAACTTTCAGGACTTGAGTGCTTTGTATCCTATGTTGGCCTTTGTCACAGTGTCATTTTTAATGGTGGACAATTGGAATTGGGCTAGAGAGAATAACTTAGGCTCCTGGGAATCTGATCCCTCTGCTGGCCTCGCTGGAACCAGGCTGTCATACGGTACGCAGACATATACACCGCAAAACAGTCGTGCACATTAAAGAGCAGGGGCCAGCCCAGTGGTCCTACAGCAGAGTAGAGGGCACGCTGTAGTTAGCCTGCATGTAGACATGAGGACATGTTAGGAATCCCTAGACGCACAGTTCCTGTCACTTAGGCTTGGATGGGAACACATGCACTGTGTTGACTGGGGAGGACTCACTAGTACTCCTGAGTCCCATCTCTGTGTCTGGAAGGGGCCCCGTAATACTGTCAGTGACTGTGCCCTGGTTAGGGTCAGGGGTGTCTTTCTCCCATTTACAAGTAGGTATTCTACATAAGAGAAGTTTGATGGGGGCTATATTACTCAGGATGGCCTTGAACTCCTGATCTTCATGTCTCTATCTCCCAAGTGCTGAATTCCATGCGAGTGTGCCCATGCCAAACGTACATAAGAGAAATGGACAGTGTGTTGTATTGTGAATGATGGCATTTAGGATAAAGTTCCTTCTTGTAAATGTTTTTTATTGCCTGCCACTGATAATCCTGATCTTCTGCCCGTGGAGCTGAGATTCAAGTAGGATATTCTATTTTGTAAAAATAAAACTAATTTGACACCAGGGTTTGTTTGTTTGTTTTTTCAATTTTATTTTATGTGTATGAGTGTTTTGCCTACATGTGTGTCTTTGTAATGGACAGAGGCCAGAAGACTGAGTCAGATCCTCTGGAATTGGAATTACAGATGATTCTGAACTATCTTGTGGGTGCTGGGAATTGAACTCTGTCAGAGGTGCCTTTCAAGCCCAAATGGGTGTCTTGGTATTTTGTAAAAATAATTTTGAACCGGTCTGGTGCTAAATGCCCCGCTTTCTTGCCACTGAAGGAGTTCACTTGCCTTGCCTCTGCTCTAGCTACATGGACATGGACTTTGGTGGTGGGGGTGGCCCTGCCACCTGAGTTAGGGATGTGTAAAAACCTGCTCTGCAGGGCCCTGTGAAGGACCTTGCTCTCTGGGAACTTGAGTTTCGAATATTAGTCCACTCATCTTTCACTTCTTCCTTTAGGTGATAATGCTCAGAGAAATGTGTAACAAGGTAGAGTCTAGTTGTGACTAGTCATTGCTAGACGGATCTGGTCCCAAACCCCCTTGTCAGTGACCACAGGACCTGATCAGTCCATGACAGGTCTGGCCTGCTGTTGGCAGGCCTTTCTGGGATCTGTGCCAACAGGAAACTGGTGTTCCAGCTGTGCAAACATCTGGGCCTCTGTCTGGAGCTTCCCTGAACAGTGACACGTCTCTGACTTTTGCAGTCTATCCTGACGGCAGAGTCTGCATCTCCATCCTGCACGCTCCAGGGGATGACCCCATGGGCTATGAGAGCAGTGCTGAGCGATGGAGCCCAGTGCAGAGTGTGGAGAAGATCCTGCTTTCCGTGGTGAGCATGCTGGCAGGTGAGACTGTGCCTTCTGTTTTCTGTTGCTGTACCAAGTGTGAGCAGATGTCCGAGATTATAGACTATGTAAGACATGCCAGTATATGCTCAGGATTGTTGGCTGCCAATTGCTAGTCTCTCATCTTTGGCAGTTTGATTTATTGGGGTCCTACTGTGTGTCACAGTGCAGGGGTATAATGCTCAGTGCTACAGATACCCAGTGTGAGGTGCCTTCAAGAGCTTACAAACACAGCCATAGTAACTGACAAGTGTGGTAAACCTGACATACAGAAGCTGTTCTTGGCTACTTTGGAATGGTTGGGACACTAAGAGTTGACAAGGGAAGAGAAGGCATTTGGGGCCGAGGGTCAACTGACCAGGGGCAGGAGCCCTGGGCAGCCTAGGAGCTGCATTGGATGCCACTCCTCAGTTGTGCCTTAGAAGGACCATCGTGTGGAGCTGGTGGGTGCTGGGATTGAGATAGGAGCAAAGCATTGGGCTCAGTCTGGTGCTCGGACACTTGGACACTTCTGACCAAGAGAATGGGTGAGTTGAGAGGGGCGGAAGGATGCAAGCCCTCGGAGCCCTCAGCAGATGTGTGAGGACTTAACTTGTATTGCTGACCCAAGCATGACTGCAGTGTCTGGGGAGGTACAGAAGGAGCAGGATTCAGACGAGAACTTTGGAGTGTGGGGAGAAAAAGGGCTTCCTGTCTCCTAAGGGGCTGCCCCAGCCTCCCTTCCTCAGGCAGAAGGCCCTGGTTTGTGTTGGAAGTCCACTTTCCTACTCACAGTGACTCTTGAGAGGTTTGTGGTGTCTTGAGATGAAATGGGGGCCAGGCTGCTTACCCTGTTACTCACAGCTCCCCTTCTTCTCAGAGCCCAACGATGAGAGCGGAGCAAATGTAGATGCTTCCAAGATGTGGCGGGATGACCGTGAGCAGTTCTACAAGATCGCCAAGCAGATTGTACAGAAGTCTCTGGGGCTCTGAGGCTAAACCCGTGTGCACACTGAGCAGTCCAGCGCTGTCCTCAAGAACACATGGTGACAGTGCTGTCATGCCAACACCAACACAGGCAGCTGCAGAGCCACGGCCCCATTGTTTCTTCCTTTCCACCCCAGACAGGCAGCTCCCCTGAGATCATGACTGGAATAATGACAGCTGCTGCGCTGCAAAAGACTCCTCCTGCCGCGCCTCAGGGAGGGTCCAGGCTGTCCTCACTACCTCTCCCAGCCATGGGGTCCTCAACTCTGCTCCTTCCTGCAGTGCTGAGGACCTGTCCTGTCGTCTGCCAGGGACTGCATACCAATGCTGCTCCTTCTGAGGACTTGGGGCCTTGGAAAAAGCAGTGCAGGCCTGTTGTCCCTGCCTCTCAGTTCCCAGGTATCCCAGGGAGCATTCTGAGCTTCTTTTGACACTTTGCACTTAGAAGCCTAGGTTGCCTTTGGCATGGTGACAGAGGCTTGCTGTGTGTGTCACAGGTGTCACCGTAGCCCCTTCCAGGAGATGCTTTGTAAATGGGTTCATAAGAAGAGGGGGACATGGGTCAGCAAGTCTGCTGCTTTTTCTAGTTGCATCCGTGTCTGAGTTAGTGGTGCACACTAGAGCAGGCAGGCCTGCCAGAGCTTTAGTGTGGGTCTCATCTGGAGGCTCTGCATACACATTGTGGTGCACCAGGTTTAGCTCTTGGATCAAATTGTTCTTCGCTGTCAGGTTGGAGGTGAATCTGCCACTAGGTGCTCAGCAGAGGTGCGCCTTCTGATCTGGACGGGCTGGGAAGCTGTGGTGCAGGCCGGGGTGAGGGTGTCTGACAGCAGGACCTGCTGAGCCACAGTGCCCGAGCAGACCCCGCAAGCAATAACAGGTCTGAAGTGTAAGTGGATACTGGGCCTTTTCTAAACAGCCTACATTTAAAAACGAGTTTCTATTTTTAAGATGCAGCTTATCTGGGGGGTGTCCAGCAGATCTCACTGCACATTGTCTGCTTCTGGCCATGCCCACATGTCAGTGGCCAGCACTGTGCATGTTTCATGGTGTTAATAGTTCCCAGCTCTGGGGCCCAGGTGGGCCCCTGTGGGTACTTGTGCTTTCCTTCTCACAGGGGAGTTGGTTCTGTCTGAAATGCAACAGAGTCTGGTGTTGGGGGGTGCAGGAGAAGGGAAGTGTACCGAAGTAGTGTTTGTAGCTGCTGAGAAGAAGCCTTCGCTGTAAGGAAGTAGCCTGTGTGGGGAGATGCCTCGGCCACAGGGCATGTTGCCATCCTCAGGCCTCCCTGGCCAGTGGGGGAGGAAGAGAGACAGTCTCTTTACAAAACAAAGTATTTTTATTCATTTGTATTTATTAAATGGAGAAAAAAAAAATCCTCTGGTGTCCCTCTTCTGGGGTGGACTTTAATTACTGTTAAATAAAGCTGTGCACCTGTCCTCACAGTGTTGTGTGGTTGTGTACCTGTCCTCACAGTGTTTGTTGTGTGGCTGTGTACCTGTCCTCACAGTGTTGTGTGGTGCTCACTTGGTATCTTTGGGAATCGGATCCTCGGTCACTTCCCAGGGCGGCTTGGAGGTTGCTAGTGCTCTCTTTCTTCGGCTCACGTTTTCTTCTCTCTCCTATGTTCTTTCCTGCTTTTTCTGCTCCCTCCAGGACTGGAGGTCCTTCCCTCGGGCCAGTGGCAGGGCTCAGGAGTCTGCAACCTCGGATGTGAGGCAATTGTGTATTTGCTATCAGCCTCTTTACTGTGTGGAACAGTTTTGTGAGCAGGGTGGCCCAAGGTGGTCACTAGCAGGCATCTGATGATGCTTTGCTTCAGGATCACATAGGTTATTCTCCCCATTTCATCACCACAGGCTCTCATTGTGTAGCCCTGGCTGCCCTGGACTCACTATGTAGACCAGGCTGGATTTGAGCTAGATCTGCCTGCCTCTGCCTCTTGAATACCGATGCCAAAGGCGTGCGTCACCCCACAGCATCATAGCCTGTTCCTGAAGCACTGCCTCAAAGCTGCAGGCACTGTTGAACCTGCCTCAAGGTGTTAAATGAGCCCTGGTTCTCCAGGAGACCCTGCTGTTCTGGTTCCTGCACAGTGCTGCTCTGGGTAGAGGCTTACACCCTTTTTAACTGGGGTAGCTCCCAACCACTGATGGAGGCTGGCTTCAGCTCCAGGTGGTACTGCCATTCCTTCCCTAGGTGGTTGGGGGATCCCTAGTCCCTTACACACCCCTACACCCCCACTACTCCTAGTGATCTCAGTTGTTTCTCCTCAGTTCTCAGGCAAGGGCAGCACCAGCAGCCATGCCTTATTCCGGACTGATGTCTGTGGAGGGGTGAGTGCTTACTACTTACGGTCTTGGTTAGAGCATGTCACATACAGCCTACTTGCACGCAGTGCATGGCTGGCTTATGGATGCTCACACCCACAAATCAGAGGCCTTGGAGGCTGCCTAGAAGGGCTGAGATAGTATTGTTCTGGAAATCTGTCCTGTGGGGACAATGGGGTGGGTGGGGGTAACATGAATCAGCATGGTTGCATGTCCTTCGAGCTGGCGGGAATGCAGCCCCGCATTCCCCGGTCTGATGGTGTGGTATTAGGTTTGGCTCTGGCTGAGTAGTGTAGGGCCAGAGGTACCTGCAGACTGTGACCCACACTGGTGAGGGGTCACACAAGTGTGGGCCTCCTTACAGAGGCAGGAACCTAGGCAGCCATGTACCCAGACCTCTGCAACCACTGTTGTCTTATGCCTGCTATCTAGTGCTATCAGGAGGGGCCACCATATGTTAAGAGGAAGGAAACCCTGCAGGTTCACCCTATTTGTCAGAAGCTACAGCCCCTGGCTCTATATTGAGCACCAAGGAAATGTGTCCCCTTTTGAAGGCCAGGTCTTAACTCCTTTGCTCATTTCCCATATGCTTGACATTTGGGCTGCTACCCAGGGCTGCTCCTACCCAGGGCAGCTGCTTCTGTGCTATTCTCATCCAAACTGCATCATCCTTCCCTTGTTCCCCCACACAGTGTAGCCCCCAACTGCTCCTACAAGGCCCCTGACCCTAGCCTCAGCACCTTCTGTCACCTGCTGCTGTTGGCAAAGGCTGGCCTCCCACATGTCTTCAATGGAGGCCACTATCTAGCTTCTGCTACCTCCCTTCTGTTTCTGGGAGTCTGAGGCTGCTAGCTCCCTTCTAGCAGCTTGTGGAAGGGTACTCTGTAGAGGGTCTGATGCTTGATTCTGGGACCTTTCTCTTCCTGCCAGGTCCTGTCTTTCCAGCTAGCTCTGTCACCTGGTAGAAAGGGGCCTGCTCATCCGTTCCCCCCTGATTCCCGTTTCTTCATCTGGGTGGCCATGATGCCTTCTGTTGTGGACCATCAGGATTCCCGCCTGTGAATTGTAGGGATATCAGCTTGTGGGTGGTAGTGGCTTTTGACCATTCCCAGGGAAATGAGGGTTACAAGGCTAAAGAACCAGTTGTATGAATTCCCAGTGTCACTTGACCTCCCGTGGATGGGTGTGGCAGGTGGGTCACTGATTCAGGCCTGCCATGGCATCCTTTGTCCTGGACGGAACAGTAGGACCCAGGAGGTCTGCTGTGGGCACCCACCCCTATCCCTCCTTAGCTCACAAAAGCGAATGCCTCTAGCCAGGAGCTTTGTGCAGCATGGATAGTGACAGAGCAATAGGTCTGGAGAAGGGGTGTCCAGAGTGGTGAGGGCACAGTCCTCATCTCTGCTCAGGCTCCAGTCTGTGTAGCTCCCTCCTTCCCTCCCCAGGGCTCCGTGACAGTGAAGAGGTAAAAGAGCTTCATCACCGCCTGAGGGCCAGGGTACTTGGAAATGAGCATCCTAGTTTAGAAGGTAGGAGGGATGATGGCCCCCAGACAGGTGGGGTGATGGGCCTGCTGTGTCCGACTGCTGACATGCCTGACAAGCTGGCACACTCCAAGCAAAGGCTGGTACTAGTCACATTGGGTGGCCCTAGCCTCCGCTACTCAGTTTGCACTGGGATCAGGCAAGGCAGGTTGTAGAGGGGACATGCCTGAAGCTGGAAGCCCCACTGAGGTGCTAAGTAAGGACAATGGTTTGGGGCCTGTGTTCCTGTTGCAGGATGCCACCGATTTGGACACTTCATACAGTGTCACAACCACTTGCCCTGGTGGGGTGGCACACAGGACCTGCTTATAGTCATGAGGAGGGCTCCAGGGAAGAGAAAAACACCTAGTGATCGGCCTCTGATGGGCACAGGCCAAGGGGTGGCTTCTTGTTGGAGTCCCCTGCTTTTCAGTGGCTGCCTCATACCACTGGCCCAGAGCGAGGTGGTTGGGGTAGCCTCTGGAATTTGTCCTGGTATTCTAGCTACTGGATAGCTGAGGCTAGCTCAGCAACCTCTCTCGGCCTTTGAAGGCTGTGCCATCCAGCACTTGGGGGCCACTCACTGCCTGGTCATCTGGGAAGGGACTAGTGGCTGGCTTTCGCTAATGAGGAAGCTGTTCCTGCTGTCTGCCATCTCCTCTGATCAAGGACCATTTCCTGGCTCAGGACCTTCTGGGCCTGTCTTATTCTCCAAACACTGACAGCGTGACTACTATGCATGTCTCCTGGGTAGTAAGGGGGTGTCATGGCATTCCGTCCCCAGGCCACCTGAAGCTTGTTAGAACCAGTTAACAGCGAGGTTCCTGTGTATCCCCCTATGGCATCAGGGGTGGGGCCTGTGGAGCTCCCTTCTATCCTGGAATAACCCGGACAACCCATACTGGGCACAGCCCAGCTGTGCTTAGGTGTAGATCCTGCAACTCCAGGACTCCTGTCTTGCTCAGGGCTGGTGGAGAAGCTGGGTAGTGGCAGCTCCTTTCAAGTTGTGCGTGTGCATGCACCTTTAGCTTTCTGGCAGAGGACCTGACACGACACGAGCTGGCTCAGGTGGAGGCAGAGACATGCAAGACCATCCTTTGGTAGGGCACCTTTGAAATCCTGGATCACCCTAGTGAGTTGGAACCACATGAAAAGCTGCGGCTCTGATGGAACCGGCTCGGGGTTCTCATGGCTTCTCCCTCTTGGACTGGTTCCCAGCTGCTAGAACAGCTGGCAGAAATAAGGCTGCTGCAGGATCCCAGATGCCCCACCGGCCCTTCCTGCCCCAGCTGAGGCTCCGCTCCCTCTCCTCACTGAGCATCAACGTGGGTCCTCTGAGCACTGAGTATCCAAGTATGGTGTGTGAGTGTGTGTGTGAGCAAGCTCTGCGTATGTAAACTGGAGCTGTAGGGATGCTCCCACAAGGGATGCTGGGATGTGGTTCTGGCACAACCCCAACCATGGTCAACAGTGGGGGTTGGACCAAGACAGACATAGTTTTGTAGGTCAGTCTCTAGCTTGCTTACAATGTCCCCAGGGCCAGGTGGGGTGCCTGTCCTTTCTGGGTCTTGGAACTAGCCCCCCAGCCCCCTCCCCCCCCAGTGCTGTACAGACTGGTGTTTAGAGGCTCTGCCTTTACAGCAGTAGGTGCTCCTCCCCGACCCCTGCCTACTGTGTGGATCCTCTGACAGGCTGTGTAAGTGGGCTTTTGCTAAGATCTTCTGAAGCTTGGTGAGGGCAGGGAACCTAAAACAGCAGTGTTTGGCAACTGAAGGTGGCTGATGAGGCCTGGCTAAGGAGCCTGGAATTCCAGTCACTAAGTCTAAAGTCAGCTTGGCCTGTCCCTTTCTTATGGTTCCTGACCCCAAACCAGTTCCTAGTTCCGTATGTATCTGAACTAACCTCATCCCAAGGCTGCCCTGCCCCATGCTAGGTGGTGTCTGCTGCCACAGGGAAGGGTGGGTGCGCTGATTTCTGGGCAGAGGCCAGGGGCAGCCAAGTCACCTCAGGCCATAGAGCCTCATCTGTGCTAGCCCAGGGTTGCGTGTTCTGTTGCTTCCGTGAGAGCCAGAGGTGGGAGTTACATGTGACTCAGGTGCTTTGGGGACAATGAGGCCTTGAGGGGTCTGGGAACTCCTGTGATGTGGCTCCCCCCCCCCCCCCCCGTTTTCCTGCTAGCTGGATTTCCACAATTGCAAATGGTTGCTGGGGTGGTTTAAGTAGATTTGTTTGGCCCCCTTGGTTGCAGATTTCCATCCATTTTCATGGCCATCTCTCCTGTCCTTCCCCACACCTGATCCCGAATCTCCTAGTCTCCTTCCCATCCCCCTTCCCAGTTCCCTCCCTCCATCTGCCTCTTATGACTATTTTATTCCCCCTTCTAAGTGAGATTCAAGCTTCCTCACTTGGGAGAGTCTGAGCCATGAACCAAAGAGCATACACAGGCTGTACCTGGGCCTCCCTGCACATACGTAGCAGATGTGCAGCTTGACCTTCATGTGGGTCCTGAACAACTGGAGTGGGGGCTATCCCAAAAGCTGTTGCCTGTCTGTGAGATATGTTCTACTAGCTGGGTTACCTTGTCTGGCCTCAGAGGGAAAGGAAGCACCTAGCCTCGCAGAGACATGAAGTGCCAGGGTTCAGGGTATATCTGGGGACCCCACCCTCTCAGAAGAGAAGGGGAGGGGGAGGGGGAGGGAGTATGGGAGGAGGTGACTGTGAGTGGGCACTGAGTGGGATGATGTAAAGTGGACAAGTTAAAAAAAAATTAGAGCCAGGCAGTGGTGGCGCACGCCTTTAATCCCAGCACTTGGGAGGCAGAGACAGGCGGATTTCTGAGTTTGAGGCCAGCCTGTTCTACAGAGTGAGTTCCAGGATAGCCAGGGCTATACAGAGAAACCCTGTCTCAGAGAAACCAAGAAAAAAAAATTAGGTTTGGCCCCCATAGACTCATGTGTTTGAATGCTTAGCCCACAGGGAGTGGCACTATTGGGAGGTGTGGCCTTATTGGAGTGGGTGTGGCCTTGTTGGAGGAAGTGTGTCACTGTGTAGGCAGGCTTTGAGGTCTCCCAGTGTGGAGTCGGAGCCTCCTCTTAGCTGCCTACAGGAGACAGTCTCTTCCTGGCCATCTTCAGATGAAGATGTAGAACTCTCAGCTCCTCCTGCACCATGCCTGCCTGGATGCTGCCATGCTTCCTGCCATGATGATAATGGACTGAACCTCTGAAGCTGTAAGCCAGCCCCAATTAAATGTTGTCCCTATAAGCATTGCCTTGGTAATGGTGACTGTTCACAGCTACGAAACCCTAACTAAGACACATTCCACACATTAGAATACTTGATAGAATTGCATGTTGACATACTAGCCCAAACACACATGCACGCTCATGTATCTGCATGTGGTCACACCTTCCCCTGACCATAAGATAACACATGTATTCCACATCTTCACACTCATTGTCTGTAATGTGATATACACACCAAGCCTGCCTGCAGACCACCACACATACACAGATAACCACACATTCTCACACTTCATACCCACACGTACAAACACATTGGAACATACCTGCACACACGGGCACACACCTGCATACACTAGCACACCTATGAATGTGCAGGCCTGGCTCCACAGCTGTGCACATCTGGTGCTGGGCTGCAGAATGAATTTCACTGTTCTACACCTTACTCAGAGAACCTGGTATGGATGCTTGCCAGTCGCTCTAGAGGGGTCTGTTGCTCTGGGTTTCATTTCCTCTTCTCTGAAACTCTTGCTCTTCTTGTGGTGGTTGATGCTGAGGAAAACCTGGCTACCTCAGGAGACCCTTGGTGTGTCAGGCCTGCTGTCCCTAGGGAATCATGGGGAGGGTCAACAAAAGTCGTCAGCCACGAAAACAGCCCCAGATTATGTTTTTTTTGTTGTTTTTGTTTTTTTTGAGACAGGGTTTCTCTGTGTAGCCCTGGCTGTCCTGGAACTCACTCTGTAGACCAGGCTGGCCTCGAACTCAGAAACCCGTCTGTCTCTGGCTCCCGAGTGCTGGGATTAAAGGCGTGCGCCACCCCTGCCCGGCTCCAGATTATGTTTTAAGCACAAATCTAATGCTGCTCTTTGGACATGAGACCCCTGTTACCCTGTCCTGCTCTTCTGAGGCCTGAGTGCTTTGTCTTCTTCATGCAGGGACCCAGAGACCCCATAGGGAGCTATGCTGAGACCTGACCCCTCCACTCGTGGCCACAGTGACCTCTGATTTCCTACAGGGACCCATAGTGGCTCCCAAGAAGGCTTATCTCCCTGTTTTGTCAGGTCATATGGCTTTTCTCTGTCCCTGACTGTGATGGTTTGAATATGCTTGGCCCAGGGAGTGGCACTATTAGGAGGTGTGGCCTTGTTGGAGTAGGCGTGTCACTGTGGGTGTGGGCTTTAAGATCCTCACCCTAGCTGCCTAGAAGCCAGTCTTCTGCTAGCAGCCTTCAGATGAAGATGTTAGGACTCTCAGCTCCTCCTCCACCATTCCTGCCTGGATGCTGCCATGTTCCCGCCTTGATGATAATGGACTGAACCTCTGAACCTGTAAGCCAGCCCCAATGAAATGTTGTCTTTTATAAGACTTGCCTTGGTCATGGTGTCTGTTCACAGCAGTAAAACCCTAACTAAGACACCGACTATGCGTTTCTGGCTTTCCAGTTCTAGCCATGCTGGTGTCTGGATGGCAATGTATTCTTCTTGCAACTGTTCCATCAGATCGGCTGGCACCCCAATGAGCAGCTCTGATGGCTCATTACATCATTGGCTAACAGGCTGGGGTATGCCCAGGCAGACACAGTTTTAGATGTCACAGGACACGTCTGAGCAATGGGCAGAGTACAGATGATGACCCAGGAATTCCTTCACGGTCTGTTGTGATAGCTATTGGTCTAACAGGTCACATGGCATTGTTCCTGTCTGTATCCCTTCCTGTCCCCTATTCTTTTTGTGGGCTAAACTCTGTTGTCTTACAGGTGTCCTTGCTACTGTTCTATTGTTGTGACGAGCCATCATGACCAAGGCAACTTATAAGAGAAAGCATTTAGCAGGGGAGGTGTGGGCTTGCTTACAGTTGCAGAGGGTTAGTCCATGGCTATTGTGGCAGGCAGGCAGGCATAGCGCTGGAACAGTAGCTGAGAGCTTACATCCTAATCCGCAGGCAGAAAGATTGGGACTGAGCCTGGAGTGGGATTTTGAAACCTCAAAGCCCATCCTCCCAGTGACACGCTTTCAACAAGGCCACACCTCCTAATCCTTCCTGCACAGTTCCACCAACTGGGAACTAAGCATTCAATATGTGAGCCTGTGGGGGATATTCTCATTCAAACCATAACAGGTCTGGTTTCTCTTGCTTTAAGCAGATAGTAAATGCTTAGGCAGCCCACCCACCTGACTTCCATCTTTCTATAACCTGGAGGGACCCTCAGCATGTCTCATGAGGCAGAAAGATGCCCAGCACCTTCCCATCTATAAGTAAATACCTTCACCTAAATATCTGAAGTATCTTCCCCAGACCCCAGGGCTCTGGATAGTTGTCTTTTTTTAAAAAAAAAAAAATAGAGGCTGGTGTCTTACCCCAGCTTCTTGGTTTCTGTCTCTTGGCACAGAGCTAGACAGCTCTGTTTGCTTTAAGGATTTTTCTCTCCTTGGTTCTCTGCAGTTCGACTATGACACAGGTCGTGTCCCCCTGGCTAATCGTGGGGCTGCTGAGGTTTGGTTGTGAAGTCTTCTCCTTTTCATCCTCTCACTCCTCTCTGTCCAGGACACCAGCTGCTCGTGAGTTGCAGCCGATAACTGTTCTCAGGTGTCTTGATTTTTCTTCCCTGTCTCCTTCAGAGATATCAGTTTCTACTGACTAGTTTTCAAGGGGAACAGAGTTGATGAGCCATGCACTGCGGGTGGCATTGGTTTGTGGTTGGGATCATGGTTATGATTATCTGATGCGTGATCTGTTTCCATCTTCTTCTCCCTTTGTACTGGGTGTTGAATATGGGGCCTTGTGCCTAGAGTAAACACTATTACCCAGCGACTTCCCCAGCTCAGATCTGCCATTTTCTCTTGTTTCTGTTTGATCCTTGTATTTTTCTCTTCCTTCCTTTATCCCGCTACAATTCCTGCATCAGCATCCTTGACATATCTAACATCAGGGCCATCTTGGGATTGGCTCTTTTCTTATCTTTGTCCAACACTCTCCCCCCCCCTGGGGGGGGGGAGCAGGGTTCCCTCTCTTGCCTCAGGCTGAGCCTTAAACTTGTGTCTGGGGCTGGAGAGATGGCTCAGCGGTTAAGAGCACTGACTGCTCTTCCAGAGGTCCTGAGTTCAATTCCCAGCAACCACATGGTGGCTCACAACCATCTGTAATGGGATCTGATGCCTTCTGTGTCTGAAGACAGCGACAGTGTACTCATTTATGTAAAATAAATAAATGTTAAAAAAACAAAAACAAAAGCAAAAGCCGGGCAGTGGTGGCTCACACCTTTAATCCCAGTACTTGGGAGGCAGAGGCAGGCAGATTTCTGAGTTCGAGGCCAGCCTGGTCTACTGAGTGAGTTCCAGGACAGCCAGGGCTACACAGAGAAACCCTGTCTCGGGAAAAAAAAAAAAAAAATCTTGTGTTTGGTTTTCATGCAGCTGGCTATCAAGAGTTGAGCTGGTCATCCTGAACCAGGACCTCTGGTTTTAGGCTCTCAGGTTGGAGCTGAGAAAGGCCGTTGGTGCTTCCCAAGCCCCTGTAGCTGGGGTTTCCATCCTGACCAATCCTGTCAGGACCCAATTGGGGTTTGCCCAGACAGACCCACCGAGATCTCTCTTAAGTGGCTGCTTTCACCTGTTCCATATGCATCCTTAGCTGGTGCCTGTAGGGGTCTCCGTGTAGGCTCAGCCAGGGACCCCATGTTTGTCTGTTCCTCATGTGCATCCAAGGCACTTTCTTCCCATCATTTACCACATACTCGAATGGGGTGAGTGCAGACAGCCCTAACCTGGGACATGGGGCCCCATCTCTGAGCAGCTGAGGCTTTCGCTGCTTCCCTGTACAAGGGTTTCAGCTGCCTGGCTCTGGTCTGTTACTCTAGGTGTAGGGCCCTGCTTACCTTCCCTGTCTGAAGCTATGGGACAGCTTACTTCTTCAAGTCTGGACAGCTGTGGGACTGTCCCTGAGCAGGGAGCCATAGACCCTGTGATGTCCTCTTTTTTTTAAAGATTTATTTATTTTATGTATATGAGTACACTGTCGCTGTCTTCACACACACCAGAAGAGGGCATCAGATCCCATTACAGATGGTTGTGAGCCACCATATGGTAGCTGGGAATTGAACTCAGGACCTCTGGAAGAGCAGTCAGTGCTCTTAACCGCTGAGCCATCTCTCCAGCCCATTGTCCTCTTGTGTTCTTGCAGCTGTGATGGTCTTCACCAATCTTTGGCTGCCTGCAGATGCAAGCCTGTGTGTATCCACATGTTGAGTTCCAGGACTGCCCCAGGACTGCCTCTGACCGACATTTGTGTTTTGCACGGGTCCCCTTGTGAAACCAACATGTGCCATGTTTTATATTGTGAAAACAGAGCTGAAGTCAGACCCCGGCCTTTGCAGATTTGACCTTGCAGACCTTGCTTGGGGGCATTGAGCTGGTGATGTTCCTTCAGCCTGTCAGGGGGAAGCACTCTTCCTGCCTGTACCCTTGTGATGGCAAGATGGAGCTGTAAGATGTGCAAACAAATCCTGCCCCCTTTGACTTTGGGTCTTCACCTTCTCAGACAGTTGTGGTACCCAGACCAGCTGTGTTCTCTGCTCTGGATCTCTGCTGTGAGTGACACACAGGTTTGGAGCCTTTGGATATAGAAACTTACCACTCAGTCTGGATCTGGAGAATAGGAGCCTCCGTGCCTGATCAGAAGCTGAGGATGTCTGTTGGGTGTTCTCTGTCTGTGGGGAGAAGCCCACAGTCCCTTAGAGCATGGTGGGGTTTTTCAGTGAACACTGACTAATGTTGTACATAAGGGGGAGAGAGGTCCCAGGGCGGGAGGGCTGACGTGGCAACAGGAACATTGAGAAGGAGGATCTGCCTGCCTCAGTTGGGTACCTGCCAGCAATATGGTGGCCAAATGAATAGGGTATCCTGGAGGGGACACCAGGCTCGAGAACTCAGAGGAGTCTGGATCTTAGCAGAGGAGCAGGTGGGCTTCTGGCGTACAGAGGAGATACTTCTGGAAGGAGGACAGAGTTTCAAGGATAGGGCTGGGAAGCACCCTGACACCCAGATTTCCATTTTTACCTTCTGGAAAGTTCATTGTACTGTTATAGGAGAAAGACCAGGGCATGTGGGGAGATTAAGAAGGAGCTACCACGGGGCCGAACCGGAGTGACCACGGGACAGCAGGCCATATGACAAGGTGGCCCTTAGCTTGCAGACCATGGACTCGTGACAGATGAGTCCCTCCTGCTAGGTCCCTACAGCGAGCTCACAACCTCCAGCCCCTGAGCCGCCCTTCCCCAAGCCTCTCCCCTAGAAGGGTTGGCAGCTGGTCGATCAGATAGCGTTTCGCTTACCCAGCAGCTCCATGTTCGTGGGCTAGCTTCAAGTATTTTCATGTACTCTCGAGACAATGATTAAAAAGTAATTAACCTAAATTTAGCCTGATTGTCATAAATAAATTAGCCACATGAATCACCTGCGATCTGCCAGCCTACACACGTCTGGCTACCAGGTGAATGTCTCTCAGGGGAGCCATGGGGTCCCTGCGCTGCGCATCAGGGGACAATGTCATTCTCATGGGCTTCCATGGTCTGGTTCAGTGCACGTGGTACGCGAGGTTGCTCTGTCAGCCAGCTGTGGCCAGCTGTCCTTGGTGTCTGAAGCTGTGGTCAGCACACCGGAAGCTGTGAGCCAGACAGAGAGCAGAGCCCTGATGGTTTGTTTCTGTGACCAGCTGTCTCTTCTGCCAACCCTGATGGCTGCATACACAGTGTGTGGGTGCTACCTGTCAGACCACAGCCATCACCTGGGGGCTGCCGGAGGCCATGGTGTTTCGGTCAGCTACCTGTAGGTGGTATTTGGAGGACCTGAGAGAGGTGGGTGGCTCTTGCTCTTGTTTGGTGGGACAGGGATTTTCAGGGCATCAGGAGTCGGCAGATCTTTTGCTGGGACCAAAAGAGCACTTTTGGCTGTACCAGGCTCCTGGGACTCCCAAGGGCCATAGCCTCTGTCTTTCCTGCTGTAATGTCCCCCTTCATGGAGGTCCTGGGGCCCCCTGTGCTGCTCCGACGTGTGTTTCTGTTGATCTCCTCAGCTTGTCCTTGTTGGTCTTGAACTTGCATCTTGATACTTCCGGACAGTTTGAGGACAGGCCCAGGAGATAGGTCCTCTAATGCTCTGCTTCTCCCTCCAGGACTCCCTGACTGTGCTCTCTGGTGTCACCTCCCTTTCTCATGTTATTTCCCATTCCCTTGTCACTCTTGAGCCTTTCTGGACATGTCTGTTCAGTTCTCACCTCTCCATAGGAACTTTTTTATTGGTCTTGACTTAGATCTGTTAAACGGTTATATAGAAAACAGAACAGTGTCCCCCAACGGCATCCACACCCTGACCTGCCCTCTCTGATCAGGCCATGCTGATGTGATCAGGACACTGGGACGAGAGGCTCGCCTTTGGTAGGAGAGCCAGAGACACGCAGGAGAGCAAGGAGCACAGGCAGCACTCGGGAAATGGTCAAAGGCTCTGTTCTTCCTGTAGAGAGAGCCTCGGTTCTCAACCTGTGGAAACACAGAGACTGTTTCTGGAAAACATCCTTGCCTCTGTAGGGATAGTGCGGAGAGAGATGCTTTCTGTCCTGAGAAGGTAACTAGGGAGTCGCTAGGGGTCGAGCAGGTCCTGGATCTTACCCTTTTCCATGCTGGACAGAGGAACTGAAGAGGCAGGGAAGTATTAGCATTGGCGCCCAGACCCAGCAAAAGGTCATGAGCTCTGCCTGCTTCCCGACTAGAGGCTGTGCCGAAGGGGAGCAGATCCGATTATACCTTCTGCCAGACCCGGAGTTCTCAACCTGAGGGCCGTGACCCCTTTGTGGAGGGGGTCCAACGATCCATTCACAGGGCTCACATATCAGACATTCTGTGTGTCAGATATTCACATTATGATTCCTATGAAGTAGCAATGAAACAATTTTATGGCTGGGGTCACCGCAACACGAGGAACTGTGTTAAAGGGGTCACAGCATTAGGAAGATTTAGAACCGCTTCTATTCGGGTGATTTTGTGTCCTTGACTTCTTGGTGAACTTCGACTGCCAAATATTTTCTCTGAAAAATCAGTCACAAAAATAGCAACACTTAGATAACTTTTTTTCTCCCAGATAGGATTTTTAAAAATTGCTTCCAGCTGTATGTGGGTAGCTCATGCCTATAATTCCAGTCTGTGGGAGACTGAGGCAGGAGGATTGCTGTCAGGTTGAAGCTAGTAGCCTGGGCCCAGAATGAGAACCCTGTCTCAATAAAACCACCACCTCCACCACCACCATCATCACCACCACCACCACCATCATCACCACCACCACCATCATCACCACCACCACCACCACCACCATCATCACCACCACCACCACCACCACCACCACCACCACCACCACCACCACCCACCATCACCACAACAATAAGAAATGAAATAATAAAAGCAAACATCCCTGGCTTCTTTGGGGTGTCTGCAGGCATTTGGAGATATTTCCTGGTCTTGTTAACCCCTAGGCTACCTGGCTCTTGGACTGCAGGTATACACAGGGCTTGCTGGCTCTTCCCACCCTGCCCTTAAAGCTCATCCTGCCCAGGTCTGATGCCAAGCAGAGGTCCTGTCCAGGAAGTCTACCCTGTAAGATAGACCCTAACTCCTGCTAGCCAGGTCTGGGGAGATGAAGCTCAGACAGTGCTCCCCTTCAGGCCTGCAGGTGCTCCATACACCCAGCAAGCATCGGTGACTTCGATGGGTCCTTACGTACAGTCTTGTGTCATATATACAGCTCTCTTGGATGGCGCTAATAAATTTTTCAAAAGCGTGTTTTGCAGTCCATGGGTCGTGGACAACTGTCCATGGGCTCTGATTCAGTGTGCTGTGGGCACACAGGGGCTGTGTCTGCTCCCAAGGCTGCAGGTGGGAACACATAAGTAAGTGCTGACCTTCGCTTGGCAGTTCCTCATTCTCACTGCCTGGCAGGGTAGCTAGGGGATGGGGGTGGGGGTGGTAAGCACGTGGCATCTGGGGTCAGGTAGACCCGGCTGTGATCTGAATCTGCCACATAGACAGTCGCTTGGCAGTCACTCTGCCTTATAGCCCACAGCTGTCCTGTCCTGCAGGAGGCCTGAGGTCTGCGTGCCCAAGGCTCATCCCTGGTGACCGAGATGCACACAGGCCTCAGACTCAGCACAAGGGGCACAGGATGAGGGGCTTGATGCCTCTCAGCATCTGTGCTTTCATCTTTTATGGGCAGAGATGCAGGTTGAGACCAGTCGCCAGCCGCCTCATTAGCAACCACACCACTGGCGTCACCTCGCAAACCCTGGAGTCACACTCGGAACGTGTCCAGCTTCCTCCCCTTCAGCCACCTGGAGATGGCAATCACCCACTGATCTGGCAAGATCCCATCTTCTTGTCTGGAGGGCTCCCCGAATTAATTACCCGTGTGGAGGTGACTCACAGGGCCTGGGGTCTAATGAGGCCATGGCCCTGCTGCTCAAACGGCCCACATACCACACACATGCAGACACGCATAGCCCCACACTCGTATATATGGACATGTATAAGGGCACATGCAATACACATGAATACATACACAGGCTTACAGTCAACACACATGAAGGCATGTATACATATAGATGCTCACAGTCACATATAGATATGTACATAAGTATACACACCCAACATATGTGTATATACACTCAAAACATTTAGATGTGTACACACATTCCACACACAGGCAGCCATGCACACTCGCAAATATAGATAAGTACATGCATGTACCACACACATGTAGTCATGCACATACACACATGCAACACATAGAGACACATAGACAAGCACATACACGTACCACACACAGTCCCACTCCTGCATCTATACTGAGGCACACACATACCTCCACACATACAGGCTTGTACACATACACGCACACTCACACATGCATATTATGCGTGACCATTTACAGATATATGGGCACCCACCCACACACGCAGGCATGCACATACCAAGCACCCTCATGCACTTACAGATGCGTGCACGCACACACCGTGCATACATGTAGACACACATGCGCACCCACTGGTACATGGGCGCACGTGCTTTGCAGCCCCTGCATGGAGGTGCCAAAGGCAGAGCTGTTCCGACTAAGAAGGCCCGCCTGTCTCCTTCTTCATGCCTTCATGCAGCAATTAAATGGGGACCATTAAAGATTCCTCATTTTCTTCTTAGTTTTTTTTTTATCTCAGCACTCACCAGGTGCCAGGCACTGCGCTTGGTGCCACACGAGTGACAAACACTCTTGGGGTTGGGAGGGAGACATAAACAAGGGAAGAAAGATGAAGGACCATCCAAGGAAAGAGCCTCAGGGGTCAACAGGCAGATGGGTAGAAGGGCTTGAATGGCCCTTGAATGTGGGGGTACTGGGTGTAGGGGTGAGGGGTTTGGGGTGTGGGGGGTTATGGGGTGTAGGGCTGTAGAGACAGGTAGAGCAGTGCAGTGTTGGAGTCAGAGGGCTGAGCAGGGCATGTGGATGAAGGCGACCCTAAGCAGATGGGGAGAGGCCTCCAGCAGGGGATCTCCCAGGGAAAGCTGCAGGCCACGGCTGGACGAATGTCCTACAGAATCACATGGAGCGTTTACACATCACTCTTTGGACCGCAGACACTCCCATTTGGACTTGCTGAATCTGGGTGGATGAATGGGTGGGTGGGGGTCAGAGGCTGGGGTGTGTGTGCTGGGAATGTGGTGAGGTCGGGAAGGGTTCGGTGCAACAGGCAGGCTGCTGGCTGGGGTCTGCAGGGATGGGTAGGGGTCAGAGGAGGTGGTCCTGTCACCTGGGAGATAATTGTTAGGGTCCCAACACCATTTCCCCCTAATCTTGGTAATGCCTTCCAGTTTCCTCATGGTGTACAGTTAGGTAGGATGGGGGAAGTCTGACCCACAGCTTAGCTGCTAAGGGTCTATGTTCTGGGATGTGGCCCTGAGCCCAGACGTTAGTCACTAGTGGGAAGCCTTGGTGGGTGTGGCGGAATCTTCAGCCTGTGATGTCTTCTAGTGGACCTGGCAGGGTGTCCTGCACTGTCTGTGACTGGACTGTCACAGGCCAGATCTGTTCTCTGCAGCTGAAGGGCCTGAGTCTGTGTCTCTACACATCACACCAAGAGCACAGAACATGTGGCAGGAGCCGGAAGTGCAGGGCAACCGTAGAGTGCAGGGCAGATTCCAGGCAGAACGTTGGTGTGGGTGAGTTTGCCCTGCAGAGGGCCTGGCACACACGGGGGGCATTCCTGGGTTTGATGCTCACTGTAATTGGCACTAAAAGTTTCCGGTGAATTCCAGGTAGGCTCCCTGCCAGGCTCTACCCCCATGTGCTGTATTCTCTGCCAGGGCCAGTGTGAGCCAGAAGGAACAGCATGGGTTGGTTTGACTCCAGCTATTTGGTCATCTCTCTGGTCTCGACAGTCATTTCAGTCCATGCCCCTTGCAACAGCTGTTCTGTGTGTGTTTGGCTCAGCTGTCTGTGTACACACCTGGAGTGAGTCTATTGTTTACAAAACCCACACAACCCCAGTGGATGGAGGCATCAATCTGGTATTGGGACAAGAAGTCAGGGAGCTGTGCACGCCACCTTATGAACAATGGTGTGTGTGTGTGTGTGTGTGTGTGTGATGTAGGTGAAGTGTAGAGTGTGAGCCTGAACCAATGCCAAGCTGTCTCAGTTGCATCCCCAAGTTGGAAACAACTAGATCTTTAACAGGCAAGGGTTAAAAGTATCTGGGCTGGCCCTCAAAGCTGCCCTGGTTCCTCTCGGGCTGTTGAGTGGTTGAGAAGTCTGACTTCCCACTGCTAGGTCCCCTCAGAGCCAGTAGAACTGGGGCTTGTCCCTTATACCCCACCAGGGATCTTGGGGATGCAAGGCTGCTTGGAAGCTTTTGGGGGTCTGAGGAGGTCCCACCCTCTCCTGGTACCTATGGCTTCTCAGCAGCAAAGGGGACATCCATCCATTCCATCCATCCATCCATCCACCTTCCACTCTGCTCAACCTCCCTGTGGGTCAAACTGAGACCAAGGCACATGACTTGGAAAAGCTCTGCCAAAATTCTTCTGACCACAGGCAGAGAAGAACTGTCTGTCTTCCTCTGGGCACAGCCTTGGAGGACTCAGCTGCCAGCCTGAGGGTAGTTTTGCTCCTCATGTGGTGATCCACGCAGTTTGAGAAGTTGAGGGCACATTCCCTCAGGTTGTGGAGGTGGTTCACACCAGCTGGTGGCCTGGGTGCAGACATCAGATGAGGCTGGTCCAGTGTTGATTGCAGGACCAGTGTGGATTGACTGTGGGGTCAAGGCCAGTGGCTGTTGGTTTTAGAGACTGGGGAGGACGATGCCTGGCAGGAGAACCAGAGATAGCCATCCTTCCTGGGGTACCTTGACTCAAATTTGACTGTTATCTGAGCCAGCTGGGTGAGGGTAGCTAGGGAGGAGGTCTGGGTCTCCATTCAGTTTCAGGAACTCGGGGCTGTCTGAATGGCTTCAGGGCTCAACTTTGGAGCCGCACCCAGAGATCTCAGTTCAGCCAACTCTGCACAAATTTATGAGCCACCAGCAAGTCTTTTTCTAGTCCCTTAACACATAGAAGAGAGAAGCTCATGACATCAGTGTCACCAAGCAACCAGGTCAACAAGACTGTGGGAGGCTACTGGGTCCAAATGGGGGTCTGTGAGCCCCTGTGAGAAATCGCTACTCGAGTCTCACTGAGATTAGTTTCCTAGAGACTCCGTGTTTAGTAAAACTGTGTTTTTTTTTTTTATCAGGCTGTGCCTTGCCCCAGAGACTTCATTTTACAGGCAGCTTTTGACTTATTTGGGGCGGAGGATAAGTGAGCACCTGGGTGCATCTGTCCAACACCACGCAAGATGTTAGGACAGTATCTCTACCTTTCTCTTTGTATCTATGCCTCTGTCTATTCTATATCTATGTCAAGACAAATAGCTAATTCTGAAAAGTGAAGAGTGTCACCCTAGAAATTTATCAGAGGAAACCAGGACTACAGAAACACATGGGTACACCAGGAAAAACAGGTCCAAGAGCTTGTAATACACATCAGACCAAAGGGTATCCTCTACCAAGAGGTATCAATAACATGATGGCCACAGACAGGCTGGCACCTGGCACCTGACTGCTGATGCTATGTGCCAAGGGACAGACAGGCAGAGAACTCCCAACTGTCCCATGGGCTGCAGTTCATCCCAGTTCTCTGTTGTCGTGGCCTACTTGAATTACTGTTTTGGCCTTCCACCTCTTTATCTGTCTGGACCTTCTGTCTGTCTGTCCAGACTCAGTCTTGCCCATCACCTCTACAGTCTCTGTTGCCCTCCCTGTACTCCTTTTTTCCTGCAGTTCAGCTCTGCTTGCTTCAGACTTCCAGAAAGGTTGAGTATCTGACCCTTGAAGAGACTTTTCCAGCCTGGCAGCCTCCCACTTTCCCTCTGATAGGTCATTTTGGAACTCCATGGATTCTGCTATGATCCAAGGAGGGGCTATCTGGATCAGGGTAGCTTGTAGGCATATCCGTAGGGGATGTTGTCTTCGTTGTTAATTGTTATAGGAGAGCACACTCCACTGTGGGTGGCACAATTCCCTAGGCAGGCGATTCTGAGTTGTATAAAAAACACCAGCTGAGTATGAACTTGAGGCTGAGCCCTCAAACAGTGTTCCTCCAAGGTTTTTGACTTTAAGTTCCTGCCTTGGCTTCCTTCAGTAATGGACTATGACCTGGGAATGTAAGCCAAAAAACTCCTTTTCTTCCCTAAAGGTTTTTTTGTCTGTCTGTCTGTCTGTTTGTTTTTGAAAGATAGGATTTCTCTGTCTTAGCCCTGGTTGTCCTAGAGCTCTCTTTGTAGACCAGGCTGGCCTTGAACAGAGATCCACCTGCTTCTGCCTCCCAAGTGCTAGGATTAAATACATGGCTTGGTCAGGTTTTAAAACATGCTTTATTATTATTGTTGTTGGGTGTATATATCGTTGTGTCCACCTGCCATGTGCATGCGTGTAGAGGTCATAGGACAACTTTGTGGAATCTATCCCCCTCCCCCCCATTTCCATGGGTTCTGGGAATTCAAACTCAGGTTGTTAGGATTATGCAGCAAGCACCTCTACCCACTGAGCCACCCCTCCAGCCTGTTAGTCAAGAGTATTTTATTACGGTGTGATGCTTAACGTGTAAGCTGAGGGTTAAAATTAGTAATTAAGATAGAAATCAAAGAAACTGTGTTTGCTTACTTGTGACGACTTGGCAAATTGCTGCCAAGGAAACCTCTGTACCTGGGAGATTTATCATCGTTAATACATTCTGACATCCTGGAAAAACACGTGTGCTCGCCTGTGGTTCTGACATAGCCAGCCTAGGATACGCTCGCTCCAGAGCGATGGTCCCAAACTGACTTTGGGCTCATACTCACACGTCTTGTGGCAGCTGCCCTTCTTCTCGTCTCTGTGGGGCATAGCACTTTGGCTTACATCACCTTCTGTTATCACAAAATACCCGAGAAAACAAACGCAGGTCACAGGCAGTTCTAGCTTTAAATTGGTAGACATTTAGCGTCTCCTTTTAGGGTTCCTGGAAACAGGGCACAGTGTTGTTGAGCTGTCCCTGTATCTCCAAGTGGATTTCACAGGACTTTTTCTTCACCATGGTCAGGATGCTGTGTGGGCCCTAGGGCCAACCTCGGGGGTTCAGGTATGATGTCAGGGGAACCTTGGGTTGGGGAAGGGTCTCTTACATTACCCTGTCCCAGACATCTGTTTTTAGTAGGTCTGTGACTACTGGTCATCACTTCCTTGTGCCCAAGGGTCAAGGCTAAACTGTGGCAGTTTCTGACTTTCTCAGCAGCTTTGGGAGTCAGTGTCTTCCTTATCCAGCATTTCTAATGTGCCCATCTCAGCAGGGCTGACCTGTTGGAGCTCTAGCCCCAGCTCTGGCTCTGGCATGGCTTTCCCAGCTAGGTGTATCAGCTGGCTTGTAGCAAAGATGCCAGGCCTCTCTGGTCCTAGGGCTGGGTGGGGCCTGGGTATCTGCATTTCTAATGAGCTCCCAGGTGCTGCCCCTGGGGCTGTCCCAAAGCCTTGGGAGGCTCTGCCCCAGCAGTTTTCAGTCTTGGCACTAAGCAGAAGCACCTGCTGGCACTTAGGAGAAGAATCGTCTGGGGCTGGAGTCTGACTCAGGTGTGGCTGGCATGCCGGAGACTAGTCAGCCCCCATTATACCAGATGTCTGTGTTTCTGCTGCCTGGGACAGCCTTAGGGCTGGAACCCTTAGGGCTCTGCAGAGTCAGAGTTTTACTCTGAAAAGTCTTTTTAAAAAATGGTTAATTAAAAAGTGTATGTGAGGCCTGGCAGTGGTGGCGCATGCCTTTAATTCCAGCACTTGGGAGGCAGAGGCAGGCAGATTTCTGAGTTCGAGGCCAGCCTGGTCTACAGAGTGAGTTCCAGGACAGCCAGGGCTACACAGAGAAACCCTGTCTCAAGACAGTTCTGCACCATCATGTGGGTGCTGGGAACTGAACCAGGGTCCTCTGCAAGAACAGCAAGTGTTCTTAACCACTGAGCAATCTTTCCAGCTCGGGGAAAGTTTTGCCACTTGTCATAATCTCTACAACTAAGATAAAGCCAGGCCAGCTCAGTCAGTCATCAGGGTCCTAGGGAGGGAGTGAGGATTGAAAAGACAAAGATAATTAGACAACACTGTAACACGACTCCAGCCAGTGCTGAGGCTGAAGAAGCTCTAGTCTTTCCCAGTCTGCTTTTATATCAATCTAGGTACATCCAAAAAACATGGTCAGTTCTTAGATCAAAGACAAAGTAATCAAGCAGAGCAATAACAAAGAGATCATTCCTGGTAGTAATCAAGCAAAGCAGTAAACAAAGCCCCATGGTCACTGTTTCTAATATTCTTATTGGAGCCTAATTCCTTGTCCCAGCCCAGTGACAAATGCCAAATTTCTAGAAGTGATACCAAAAGCTCTGCACAGGTAGAGACATGAATTGAATGGTTGGAGGGATGGCTCAGTGGTTAAGAGCGCCATCCACATGGCAGCTCACAGGTGTCTGTAATTCCATTTGGGGGTGGGGATGAGTTGGAATCTGCCGCCCTCTTCTGGCCTCCTCAGGTACTGCATACACATAGTACATATACATACAGACAGAACACACATACACATACATTTTTTCTAAAGTCTTAATTAAAAAAAAATTAGTCTATTAGCGTTTGTGTGTGCATGTATGTGTGCAGATGTGTGTGTGTGTGTGTGTGTGGTGGCCAGATGTTTCTAGGCTCTGTGCACCTTTTTTTGAGACTGGAAGTGACATTGTGTTTTGAACCCAAGTAGTTTGGTCAAGAGGACACCGCCATTGAGGAGACCCAACCACTGGACACTCAGGGGCAGTAAGACTTGCTCCCAAGTGGAACGTGTGGACTTGGATTTGTTGTTTCTGAACAAGCTGTCTCAAACCAGGTATCTTGAATCAGACACCAGGTGCTGTCCTGTTTGCATTGGGACTCAGGAGTATCTCCAAGCGTGGTTCTGGCTCAAAATAACCCGTGAGTCTGCAGTTATACATGAGAGGGACTGTGCACTTGGAGTCTAGACAACCAGAGGCCCCTTGGGGTAGTAAATTTCTCTTCCTTTTGTAGCTGGCTTCTGAGAGGATCCCTGTGTCTTCTTTTTCTTTTTCTTTTTTTTTCCTTCAAAGGATTTATTTATTTATTTTATGCATGTGAGTCCACTGTATCTGTCCTCAGACACACCAGAAGAGGGCATCGGATCCCATTACAGATGGTTGTGAGCCACCATGTGGTTGCTGGGAATTGAACTCATGACCTCTGGAAGAGCAGTCAGTGTGCTCTTAACCGCTGAGCTATCTCTCCAGCCCCTGTGTCCCTTCTAAGCAGTGGTTCTCAACCTACAGATCACAACCCCCCAAAGACCATGAGAAAACACAGATATTCACATGGTTTACACGTTAGGATTCATAACAGTAGCAAACTTACAGTTACGGGGTAGCAACAAGATAATCTCATGGCTGAGGGTCACCCCAACCCGAGGAACCGTTTAAAAGGCTGCAGCATCAGGAAGGTTGAGAATCACTGCTTTGTGAGCTGTTCAAGATCCGTGAGAAGGAAACCAGAATTCTGCCTCATCCCAGGACTGTGGACAGTACAGCTGACAGAGGTGAGGGACCTGGAGGAGATCATGGCCAGAGAAGCAGAGGGGTGGCGCTCAGCAGTGTGCTGTTTGTACCCTGTGATGTTCTCCTTAGAGACAGGCACGCAACGGGATGGATTGCCAATGCATGGGCAGGGAGGGGGCTGGACACTAGTGTGATCTCCAAAGGGGATGCAGTGTTCTGCTGTCGCTGACAGGGACAGAACTGAAGAGGAATAGGGGATGAGAAAAGCCACCGTGAGCACCCTGACACAGACACCCTGTCCTTTTAAATTCTTTTTCTCCTCAACTTGAAGATAAATTGCATTATTTAAAGCCCCTGGCCTTTGTCTTCTGAGAACTCTTGTCCCCAGAGTGGGACGGGCTGACCCAGAACCTTTGCAGTGGTTGACCTGCCCCCTTAGCCTCTCTTGTCTGGTGTGATGTCCACTTCTTGGTGCCTCCTGTATGGGTGGTTTTGGCCTTCCAGAAACCCAGTCACCTCTCCTCTGTCTACAGCTGACTGCCTGGCCTTGGGGCCTGTGCCATTTAGGAGTATAGCGCCATCCCTCTGGCTCCAAACAGAGGGGGCTCAGAACAGAGTGCTTCCGTGATTTGCTGCAGGCTGAGGGAGCAGGCAAGACCTGGCAGGACTCTTTCCAGCATATTGGACTTGGGGACAGGAGGACTCGAGAGACAACCCAGGGAATGCTTGGGTTGTTTTAAGTAAGAAATGCACAGTCACAGTTACCAAGAACAGTGAGACAACTTCCAGCTGCCCCATCCTGGATCTGTGGAGGATGAATGTCCAGGCACGGTTACCTCTGGCAACATGTACTATCTTTGTAGTCTGTCAGCTCTGTGTTGTGGGTGGTTTAATGTCCCCTCAGCTCCTCCTGTTCTATCTCTCCTCTGTCTTCTGTTCTCCCAGATGGCTTCCCATCTCCATGTCTCTATGGTCCGATGACACCGGGTGAGTCTGTAATAGAGTTCCAGACAGGTGTTGCTGGTCAGAGGTGCCACTACCTTCAGTGCTAAGAAGCAACTGTAGACAGGCTGTGTGAGTAGCACCCTCACCAGGTCCAAAAGCAATGCTGGCATTGGTTCCAGCACATAGTAGGGCAGTGCTGTGCCCCCTCCCCCGCCATTGTTGAGCTGTGTTCTTCTATCTTTGGTGGTCCTTGGCGAGATAACTGATCCTTTTGGAGCACAGGGGAGGGGATGTTCCCTCCGTGCTGGATTGTTCTTCTTGGGAACCCTGCCTCTCCCCTTCCCCCCTGCTTTCCGGGAAGCCCTTCTCTGTGCTCCCTCCCATCCAGAGCTCCCCCATTCATCATGGTTGCTTTGCAGCTTTTGGTTCCTCCTCTGGCTCACAGATGTAGGCCCCTGGGCTGGACAGGGGACTCCAGAGGATAGTTTCTTTCCCCCGTTATTTGTAAGTATCTTCCTTTATTCTTTAACGTGCATCGTTTGGTGTTTGATTCCTTTTTAAACACCCTACCGCCAAAATCTGAATCTGCACTGCAAGTTTTGACCCATGGAACCGTGCTGTAGAATCTGTCCCTGACCTTGGTCCTGCCTGCAGTGGGAGCATGCAGGGCCTGCCTGATTTCTACTTACACATCGTATTTCTCCTTCTGCAGCACCATCTGCCTGGAAAAGATATCTGTTTAGTACCCAGTCCTCATGCGGGCTCCCTAGGGCTCAGCTCACAGTACCCTGATCCAACATGCCTGGCTCCTGCTGTTCCCAAGTAAGATGCAGAGTCCCTTTCCTGACAAGGAGGCACACACAGGGAACTGGACTCAGGTTATTGTGCTGACTTCTGGTATGGGGTCAGAGCTAAGGTCAAAGGTCTGTACCCTCATCTATCCAGACAGTCCATGTGCATGGGAGGTTGGTATGTCTGGAGATACAATTCCATTGTCTTAAAGTGGAGACAAAGAACCGTGTCTGCTCAGGGGAGAGCAGAGCCCGCAGGAAACCCCACATCTGTGTCCCTGTTCGCACACAACACCAGCCACGGTCAGGGTTCCGGCTTCCGGGCCCCAGCCAGGTCCCCCTGCCACAGCTGCTGGTCCTCACAGCCTTGTCATCTCTCCCTCTATGATGTCTGACAGCCTGTGACCTGAAGTCCCACACCGATTTCCCCCAGGCTGATGATGGCATTGATGAAGGGATGGGACCACCCAACTTGTGTCTGTTCCACCCCTGTTTTGGGAGCTCAGAATGTGCCTGATTTCACAGGTACAGAGCCGGAGGAAGTGCACCACACATCTCTCACTCACCAATTTTTTTTCCCCCCAGGGATTTTAGATGAGGCTTTGAACTTTAGAGTTGATGCTGGACTTCGGGGTTTGGGGTGTGTTCTGCATCCGAGGACATGGATTTTCATAATGTTATGGACTGAATGTTTGTGTGGACATAGTTGCAAACTAATCCCGAATGCGGGTAAGACTTTTGGAGGCAACTAGCTAGTGAGGGTGGGGCCTCCGGAAGTGGCATTAGTGCCCTATTAGAGACCCCAGGGAGTTTGCTCCTGTGTTCTCTGCTCTCTCTCCCACGGGGATGTCCAGAGAACACAACTCTCTGGAACCCAAGAGAGGCCTCTCAAGAGACTGATGCTGCCAGACAGTGGTAGCGCACACCTTTAATCCCAGCACTTGGGAGGCAGAGACAGGCGGATTTTTGAGTTCGAGGCCAGTCTGATCTACAGAGTGAGTTCCAGGACAGCCAGGGCTATACAGAGAAACCCTGTCTCAAAAAAAAAAAGAGAGAGAGAGAGAGAGAGAGAGAGAGAGAGGCTGATGCTGCAGCATCTAGCCTTAGACTAACGGTATGAGCAACATGCCTAGTGTCCTACTCCCTGGTGAGTGGTGTTTTCTATAACCATTCCAACCAAGTTGAAGTTACCAGGAAGCCAATGTGTAAGCCAATGTTTGCTTAGTGTTCAGGAAAAGTTGAAGTGTCCAATGACAGAATAAGCCAGGTATCCATGGGGCTACAAAGATACCAAAGGATTCGGTCTCTGTGGACACAACCTGGTTCCTTAGTTGTCTGTTCCCTCTCGTCCTGTGGCTGCCCTGCTGTTGGCCATACCCCTTGTCCTGTCCAGAAAGCTCAGCTCTCTTCCTTGCTGCTCTCCATGTGCGGCTCATGCCTGCATGCACCTGGTATGGGCCAGGGTGCTGTCTTGGAAAGTGCCTCTAGACGTCCGGTGCTGTGCGCTTTCCTGATGCAGGTGTAGGCTTGGGTGGTGCTCTTGGGGGAAGCAGGTGAGCAGGTGAAGCTGCTCTTACAGACTCAGGCTAGGTCTAGTGGAGACAGCACTTGCCTGTGCCTGCTGTCATGGTAATCTGTGCATTTCCACTGGGTCAGGGCAGGGAGCGTCAGAGGGACTCTCTGACTTCAGTGAGAGGTTGGAACAAGAGACAGTGAAGAAATCAGCTCAGTAACTTTGGAATATTCCAGCAGACCCCTCCCCTCCATGTAAACACAATCTACAGGGCAGACCAGCCGTTGGTCACCTACAGACAAGAGGAGTCCTGACCACCTCATTCCCTAAGGACCAATCAGTTTAAACGTCACACTGTTCTGCCAATCATGTTGCACCCAGTGGCTGTTGGTCTGAAAACTGTATAAAGGCTCGACAAATGGGTCTCAAGGAATCGTGACCTTTCCTTTCGGTGTGGTACGGCCCCAATGTGTTGGAGTAATAAAATCCTCTTGCTGATTCCATTGATCCCCCTAAAAAGCGTCACAGCATTAGGAAGGTTGAGAGCCACTGTGGTAAGCTCACTCAGACCTACTGTGCTGGCTCTGGGCCCTTCCCTCTCCCTCTCTCTTTTGGAAAAGGGCTGGGCAGAATGTCCTGTACAGGAGCCAGAGAAAATGCTACTTGGTGCTAGCATGCCCACACTGTCAGCTCTGTTGGTGGCTAGCAAGAGGCCATGGGGCACACGTGTCTACCATATGCTATGCATAGAATCACACCCATGTTTTATATAATGTGTGTGTAGCTACACTTTTTGGCTGCAGTGTACCAGGACACCAAATGCCACTTCCTTCTTAGTGTGAGATGAAGTGTCAACAACGGGCCCGTTATTGTATAATAAAAATAAGATTATGTTTAAAAGCCAGTGTCTGTCTAAGTGATGTAAAATATTTGCTGAGCATGACAGCTGGGGAACTGTCACAGACCACTGGGAAAGCTTCCTGGCTGACAGTGGGCCTCCAGTCCATCAGCAGGGATGAGATGCAAACACATGGGGCCGACATTGTCACTTTCACGAATTGCACAGATCACACAGGGGCTCCCTCATTGCCAACCAGCAGCATGGACATGGGTCATGGCTATAGTTTCACAGTTCTGCCTACAAAAAAAAAAGAACACTCACTAGAACCCCAGTGTGACCAGTATCATGTGTTTGTGGATGATCGGCATTCCTAGGTGTGATGAGATTCGGTCAACTCAGGGTCTCCATCCTCACCGACCTGCCTCCCCAGGTCTCCCCACTATAGCTTGGCTGGTGAAACCCACCATTTTCAAGCTGCTGATTTGATGATTCCCGATTTTGCATGCATAAGGCAGTTGCCACAAGTGGCTCTCACCTGCATACTGCTTTCCTAGATAGCTTTTTGTATCTCTTTGCTGTGGTCCTGGTTTTACACCGGTGGCACAATACGCCCCTAAATTCTTAAGCTGGAGTTGTAAACCCATAGACCTGTGGATGTGACCACACTAGACACATTTATAGGGATGATGGGGTTAACACTGGCTATTGCCATGGCCCTGATCTTGTTGCTGCTGTTTTGTCTTTTTTTTTTTAAATTGCTGTAACAAACAACCCGACACATGCAGCCTAAAAGGAAAGGTTTATCTTGGCTACAGTTTAGAATATTCAGTCTGTGATGTCAGGAAGCTATGTTGGCAGGAACACGAGGCACCTGGTCATACACCTTGGCAGTCAGGAAGCAGCATGTGATGAATGCTGGGACTGCTCTCATTCTCTCTCTCTCTCTTTCTCTCTCTCTCCACTTGGCTTTTCAAGATAGGGTTTCTCTATGTGGCCCTGGCTGTCCTGAAACTCCCTCTGTAGACCAAGCTGGCCTTGAACTCACAGAGATCCGCCTGCCTCTGCCTCCCAAGTGCTGGGATTAAAGGTATGAGCCACCACTGCCTGGCCACTTTCTCTTTTTTATGTAGTACAGGACCCCAGCCCACGGAATAGGGCTTCCCACATACAGAGTAGGTCTTCTACCCTCATAGACATGCCCAGAGATTTGTCTGCCAGGGTGGGTGATCCATCAAGTTTACAATGAAAGTAATCATCACAGTAAGGAAGGTGTTTTGTTTTTGTTTTTTTGTTTTTAAAGAGTAGAGAAATCATAAGAAAAGTAGCCTGTATTCACAAATAAGCCCTTCCTTCTATCTAGAAGAAAATAATGAGCAGATGAAGGGTGGATCCCCAGGTACCACAGAAGTGTGTCCACCCTCCCTGGACCCTCTAGGGATTCCTTCCAGATCCCTACACACTCACCCTCTACCCCGAGCACTGGCTGCCAGGGACACATATACCCAGAGTCCTCAGAAAGCCGCTGTTAAAACCTGGTCAGGCAATTCCCAGCAGGGACCCAATGCTCAATTCCAGGGGAGGCCAGCTCCAGCCCCTTCCTGCTCTTGTCTAGGTCCTGGAAGCTTCCAACAAGTGGTTCCAGCTCTGGATTCTTCCCTCTGGTGGCCAAGACAACCTTTCTCTTTCATCCTCTTCCTGTGCACATGTCTGGTCGCTCAGGCTGATCTCAGCGGACCCCAAGCCAAGGTGGGGATGCTTGGACCTGGCAGGAACCTCCCCTAGCCCAGGCATCTCCTCCTCCCTGCAGACCCGCTGACCCTGGAGTGAGGGCTTGCAGGATGGGTCTGGCAGGAGCGCTCCCCGGCCCCAGGCCTCTCTTCGCCGGGGTGACTCAGGCAACCGTAGCCCTTTGTTGGGGTGCAGGCCGGGGCCGCCGCCCGCGGTGCCGCTAATTACAGCCCGCCCGAGCCTTTGAAGTGCTGCGCCCGCTCCCTAATTGCGCTTCCCGCCAGCTGCGCCGCCCTTCGCGGCCGCCTGCCGGGGAAAGCACCGCGAGCCGCCAGGCGCTTTTATGGGGCTCACAGTAATGCGGGTTAATCTGCAAAGAATTTTAAGAACATGCTTCGTGCAGCGGGCTTTGCTGGAGGGGACCCAGGGGCCTCGCAAGCCGGAAATGAACGTGGGACTCCAGGTAGAGTGGTCTCTAGCACTGCTCCTGCCTTGCCATCTGTCCTCTGCACTGCAGATGTGTGGACCGGGGTGGCTCTGCTTTTCCAGCCCCAAAGTGGCGACTTCAGTGTCAGTTAAGCAGTTAGGCTCCTACGGATGTGTCACCTTTCAGGGACACACGCAGATTTGAGTCTAAGTGATATGCTAAAGCCAGTGACTGAGTGCATCCGGAACTGGAGCTGCTTTCTCCGTGCAGCATTTGGATGCTGTCCCAGAAAACAGGGTCCCAGCCTTTGAGCCAGGTGACTCCAGCAGGCAGCCAACTTCTAGAAATTACCCCCGGAGTTGGGACAGGGGCATTTCTCCTGGCAAGACAGAGGGAGGGACCTTCCCTCAGACCGCAGCACATCTGCTTCCCATAGTACCCCCCACACACCGGGAGCAGTCCAAAGACCGCAGGAAACCCTGACTGCTTCTTAAGCTGCTAGCGCGACTTTCCCTAGCCCCAGGAAGGGTTGCCTGGATAGGGTTGCCCATGCTGAAGAGCCTCACAGACATCGACGAGGTGCTATAGAGCTAAATGTGGCAACAGAAGTAAATACCTAATGCCAGTCACCCTTGCTCAGAGAGCAGAAGGACCCCATCAGGCTTTTGCTTACTGTCGCCATCTGCCCAGAAAGACTCCAGAATTGGTCCTTTCTTTTTAAGAGGCAGAGTCGGAGTTTAAGAAAGAGTTTTACATAGATTTAAATGTGGCTATTGAAAGGCATGGGGAGGGGGCAGGAATAGACACCCTGACTCTCCTGCATGCTTTCTAGGAGTTACTCAGAACACAGTTCCAGGCTTCAATTACGGGCAGTGGTGGTGCACGCCTTTAAGCCCAGCACTCGGGAGGCAGAGGCAGGCGGATTTCTGAGTTCGAGGCCAGCCTGGTCTACAGTGTGAGTTCCAGGACAGCCAGGGTTTCACAGAGAAACCCTGTCTCGAAAAACCAAAAAATAAACCCAAAAAACAACAACAACAAAAAACAACCCAAAAAGTATGAAGATTTGAAATTTACTTGGCTGGGCAGTGGTGGCGCACGCCTTTAATCCCAGCACTTGGGAGGCAGAGACAGGCAGATTTCTGAGTTAGAGGCCAGCCTGGTCTACAGAGTGAGTTCCAGGACAGCCAGGGCTACACAGAGAAACCCTGTCTCAAAAAACCAAAAAAACCAAACAAACAAAAAAAACCCAAAAACAACAACAACAACAACAAAACCCAGGCTTCAATTAACCACAGTAGGAGAGTCCTCTTCCCCTAGTACCACTGTGAAGCTCCAGCTCAGAAGGAAATCAGAGGGTCTGCTTGGCCTCCTCTCCCAGGACCACCTCTCTCTGAATCCTTTGAAGGTGTGCCTTAGACCAGAGCTAAGGAGCCCCTTTCCCACATCATCAGGGCTCTCTAGACAAGCAGAGCTGCCAGGTGTGTGTGTCCGTGTGCAGATGCAGACACATGCACATATATGGATGGGTGCTCCTCTAGACAGGAGAGGTGTTTATTTTATGAATTGACTCATGTGACTGACGGTGGGGGGTTGGGTGGCAAGTCCAGACTGCTGCCGGAGACAGGGGTGGGGGGTTTGGGGGGTGTGGGAGTAGGGTGGAGTGGGTGTGGGGGGGAGCTGGTGGTACAGCTGGAGTCTGGAGGCCGGCTTCTGGAAGAAGTACCTCTCCTTGGGGAGCTCAAAGTTTGCCTTGTGATCTTTAGTGGATTGGATGGGGTCGACTCACACAGCTAACAAATCCCTCCAATGCAGTATCTGGGTAGCCTGGACCAAGTATCTGAGTGCTAGGCAATACTACCTAATGCAAAATTCACCATCACATTAGCAAAAGTCAGAACATTCTCTTTCTCGATCCACAAGCCTCTTCCTCCGGTGTTTCTCGTGGGCTCTTAGTACAGGGTCCTGGATCTTGGATGTCACTCCCCAGGGTATGGAGTTTCCCTTTCCTTCCACTGGGGTTGGGACAATATTGTGTGGTACCCCCCCCCTTCTGTTCCAGCGATGAAGAGGCAAGAGGTAGAGATGAGTTTAGGGCAGGAAATTGGGGGTGCATTCTTGTATTCGGGGAGCACAATAGCTTCATTTACATGTGGTTCGCTGTTGAATCTCCAGGGCCTCACAGTGGGTGGGTGTATGCACCATGTTGGACAATGTCAAATGTCTCCTAACTTCCCAAACTGCAGCCCTTGTCTAAGCACTTTAAAAAAAATAAAATTTAAAAGTGTTGACTTTCATAAGTGTACAGGGCAGCTTGTGGGGAAGCTGACCAAGATACATAAAGTAGGAGATACAAGTGATGACCTGGGGTTTCTACACTTCGTTCTGCTCACAGAATATTTATTAAGGTTGTTTAATATTTGATTTCTCACTTGGCGTTTTGGAAGTCCTTTCCTGTAAAGATAATCCTTCTGTCTGGTGACGATCACTCTGCACCTCCATGCCAGATAAATTCCATTTCCTCCTGAGACACTGGTTTCCTTCTGTATTTCTGAGGTAATGTTTTTATTGTATCTGCAGTGTCTGGTGGCCCCTGATGCATCAGGAAATCTGGGGACATGCTCCCTTTAGAATACTGTGAAATCAAGAGTGGGAGAGTAGCACAGCAGATCCCAAAGCTTCTGAGGCACTGAGTTTAGGATTGTCTCTTCTGTTAGGGAGCCTTATTGATGGAGCAGGTGGCTTCACTACCTGCACGACCCTGCTGGCAGAAGTCATCTTTCCCTTGTATAGGCTTTCGTGGAACTGTTGTGAGGCGGGAATCTGCATGTTGGTGTCTGGTATATAAAGCACAGACAAGTGACAGGGACATAAGATGCCTTGGGAGGGAGAGAGGCCTAGGCAGAGCTGATTGGCTGAGGAAGCTTCATTGAGAAAGAGGACTGGGAGAGCAATGGATTCCAAGAAAAGTGGGATTTGCAGTATATAGCAATCCAAAACACATACGCACCTAACAACGTGTCATTAAAACACATACGGCCAGAGTTCTGAGGAGAAATGAAACTGAAGTCAGCGCTCAACAGACAGCAGTAGTGTAGATTGCTGTGTAGGTAGTGCTGGTAAAAGCGTGTACTCTGTGGAGGAGGAAACAAAGCAAGACTGAGCCTGTACACTCAAAATATGCATAAATGTACTAATCAAAACCCAGAAAGGAAAAGCTATATTTAACAGCAAAGTATCAAGTCTAGGGAGAAAATGTAAGCATTCTGTAAAACCTTGTCTCCATAAGACATTTTAGTATACATTTAGGGAGAAACCTAGATATAAAAAAAACCCACAATGAATTAGATGATGTTGTGACAAACTGTAAGTAGCATGACCAGAAAGCAAGAATATGAAATATTAAATATGTGCAAGAATATAATTTCATGTGCAAAGTACATATGTGCATACACACACACACAAATACACACACACCATCCATGCCACACATACATACACATACACATACATACACACATGCTGTGCACACACACACACACACACACATCATATTCCACACGCACAAAGAAATTATGTTTACAACAATGATAACATTATCCCTGAATGACTTCACTTATTGGCAAACTAGCTGGCCACATGCTCCCAAGATCCTCCTGTCTCCATGTCCCCAGGGCTGGGACCATAGGCGTGCAGACACCTGTTGATGCTAAGGATCTGAATGCAGAGCTTCATGCTTACACAGCAAGATACTTATCTGCTGGGCCATCTTCCCAGCTCGATTCCTATAATACTTTGCTTAGTATTTAATGTTGGTTTGGTTTCAAATAGGATTTTTTTAAATTTTATTTTTATTGTGTGACAGAGTCTGGCCATGCTGCGCTTAAACTCCTGGGCTCAAGTGATCCTCCTGCCTCCGTTTCCCAAGCAGCTGTCCTACAGATGTGTGCTATTATTACCCAGCTATGGGGACAATGGTTTTTGAGGTTTGTGTGAAGAAGTATATAGGTGAGCACTGCTGATACTTGTTTTTATTTTTGAGACAGGGTCTCACTGTATTTCAGGCTAGCAACTCATTCTGTAGTACATGCTGGCCTTGAACTTAAGATTCTCCTGCCTTAGCTTTCTGCATGCTGGGATAACAGATACACACCATCACACCTGGCTGTGGATACATTTGTGTGTATGTGTACACACACGTGGATGTGGGTGTGGGTGTCCATGTAAAGGACAACTTCGGGTGTTATTCCTTGGGCACTATCTGCTTTTTTTCCCCCTTGAATCTGGGTCTTTAGCTGGTCTTGGAAGTAAGCAAGGTTGCCTGGCCAGTGAGGCCCAGAGATCTATCTGCTTATCTCTGCCTCCCTGGGCTGGGATTAAGATACCCAGGCTACTATACCCAGCCTTTTCCATCTGGGCTCTGGGGATTGACTCCAGTCTTTATGTTTGTAAGGCAGGCTTTCTGTGGTCTGAGCCAGTCTCCTCAGCTCCTATAGATACATTTTTTTCTTTTTAAAAAAGATGTATTTATTTCATGTATGTGGGTTCACTGTCACTGTCTTCAGACACACCAGAAAAGGACATCAAATCCCATTATAGATGGTTGTGAGCCACCATGTGGTTGCTGGGAATTGAACTCAGGACCTCTGGAAGAGCAGTCCATGCTCTTAACCGATGAGCCATCTCTCCAGCCCCTGTAGGTACATTTTTGAAAAGGAGAGCTAGTGCGTATATATTTTACCAAGAGCTGCCAATATGATGCTACCAAGAGAAATGGGCATCATAGAACCGAGTACAGAAGAACACACAGGAAGATAACACAGCATAGGCGACATTTGGGTAGCGATTGGGATCAGTAACAGATGGGGCCACACATTGGGCTCCTTGCGGCAGAGGAAGACTGAACTGAGCAGATGCGCATGGCATCTGTGAAGGTTGTTTCTCAAGACCTGTTAAGTCTTAAAGAAAAAGATGCTGAACAGTGAAAAGACTGGGTTTGCTTTTCCTGAAAAGGCCAGATCTCTCTGACACGGGCAGACTGTGGTGTCACGGGGACAGACTGCAGGGCATGGCATGATTTCTGGGAGAGGGAGAAAGGTAGAGAGAGCGTCTGTGATCTAACCAATGTCCCTCTCTACCTCCCCTCCTCCCTCTTTCTCTCTCTTCCCCTTTTCCTTTCCTCCTGACCAACAAGGTCTCTAATAGCCAGGGCTAGTTTCAAATGTGTTGTGTAGCTAGCCTAGGAAGACCTTGAACTTCTGATCCTCCACATCCCTGAGTCCCTGGATTTCAGGAGTGCTCCATGACATCTGGATTACACGAGTGCTCCATTACATCTGGTTTATGGGGTGCCAGGATTGAACTAGGGGGCTAGGTGATTGCTTAATCAATTGAGCTATATCTTCACCTCTTGAGAGGTATTCTTTTCCACTGGACTGGGCTGGTCTGTTCCTGCCTATGAGATCTCTTAACAGGCAGGGAGCTCAGGTGTGGGTGAACTGTGTGAGATTCAGGCCGATCACAGACATCTCTGATATATACTCCCCACCCCCCCATGTTGCTCTTGGCCCAACTCTGTGAATCTTTCCTGCATGTAACGTAGAAGTGATTTCTGTTGCAAAATCAACTTGAAAAAAAATTTGGGGAAGAAAACATGAACATTTTTCTTTCTTTACCAGTGTCTCCAGATGCACACAGAAGTTTGGGCTCTCCTGTCGCTGAGGTCTTAGAAGCTGGCATGCCTGAGACCTGCTGCTTTATCCAGGACACATCTGTGGTCACACAATTTCCAGATGTGGGTTTCAGAGATTCCTATGGGGTGTTGGAGTCTCACAGTCAGGCCACCCCCCAACCCCCAGGGAGCTGTTGTGGAGTTTTGCATGATAATTCCAATAACCAACTCTTGCCTGCTGCTCACAACATGCTGTGGGACTACAGCAAATGAAACAAGGAGGGAGTTTCCCAAGGGAGCATACCTTTAATTCTTCAAATCAGGCTGTTACAAAACCTGACACTGTCTCATTTAAGGAAAGGAGTCAGAGGGCAGCTGGGTGCATGGAGCTCACCAGCCCTGAAACCCTGTGACCCTGCACAGGTGTCAGCTGCCCCATCCTGCAGAAGTCACCTCCGTACCCCGCCCAGGGTGTGCCTCTGGTGGCTACCACCACTACGTGCAGGTGGGCTGGGAGGGGCCCTGGTGCAGGACAAAGTGTTCCTCAGCTGGGAAAGAGACTGCATGACTTTGCCTCCCCCTCTCAGACCAGGCTGCCCCCTCCTCCATCCAGGCTGTTCCCCTCCCCTTACCCCCTCAGACCAGGCTGCTGTTTCCCTGAGGAGCCACACACCTTTCCTTTGATGGTTAGGGTCACGGTGAAATGGGCTCCATATAAGCTCATACCATCTCGGATCTACGAGGGTAGGAACCTCTGGAAACCCCACCCCTGCTCCATATGTGCTACCGGGAAGGAGTGGCATTGAGCCCAGTTCTGAAGAAATTTCCCCTGGCTCCCCTGGGCCAGGTAGAGGATAGCCACGTATAACAAGTGCCTCTTCAAGGGTTTCTTATTCTTAGTCACCACAAGCCCACAAGCCTCATCACGGGGACGTAAACGGCACATCATGGTCTCCAGGGAGAAGGGAAGGCCAGAATACCCATCCCTTACACAGACCCTCCAGTACTCTGCAGATAATCCCTTCTTCTTCTTCTGTTCCTGTACTTCCCCCTTCCATTTCTCCCCCTCCCCCATCTCGTCCCTCCAGGTCTATCTGTTCTTGTCTGCTCCCTGTCTTATGGTCTCTTGTCTCTCTGACTCTCTAATCACAGGGTCTTGAGCTCGCAAACACCCACTGAGTCAGACACTGCCAGGGCCTTGAGTTGGGTCTTTCCCCTACTTTCTTCTCTATCCATCGTTGTCCTCTCTCCCTCTCTGTTTTGTGGTACTCACCCTCTTGCCAACCCCCTCCCCCCCTCCATACACACCAAACCATTTGCAAACAAACACCCACAGTATCAGGCTCTGCCTGAGTTCTGAGCTGGGACATTCTGGGGGAAAACCATGTGTCTTAGGGGCTTATGAAAGGGGGTCCTGCTGAGTTGGAAGCATCCCTCAGGGAATTGAGAACCCAGGCAACGCACCCTCTGCCCGGCCACTCAAAACCCTTTCCTCTGGAACAGATCTCTTTAAGGATGGCTCCCCCCACAGGGGAATTCCTGAAGCCAACAGTTGACAAACCCACACACCCTCCCAGGGCTGGGCACCAGATAAAAAGCCCTCCTCAAAGCCGGCCCTCCTGGGGACGGTGTGGGACCCGGCAGTGCAGGAGACTTGCCTCTGTCACCATCTAAGACTGATCCTGATCTCAGCACAGAACAGACGATCTGACCTTCTGCAGGACCTAAGGCTGACCTGACCCTGCTGCATGTTGGAACCTCTGGGGACACTCGCCCCAGCTGGGAGAAGGGACCTGTCTGGGAATCCTCAAGAGAGCACGAGGTGGACCGGCAGAGCACCTGTCCCTATCAGTAGCTGCAGGTCTGCCAAGGTCACCTGCACGAGTCCTGCACAGCAGCCTGCCACCGCTGTCATCTGCACCCAGGAAAAACTGGTTTTCTAAGTTTTTCTTGTTCTCAGTGCTCCTCTGAAGGATCTATTTCTGTCTCTCCTTCAAGAGGGTGAGCTTTGCCAATGACTAATCCCAGTCCTGAAGATTGATACTGTTGTCACCTGCACACGGGACCCAAGCCCAGCAGGAAAGCAGAAAGATAAGCCCTTGCCTGCAGCTGAAGCTCCAGCCTGCCAGGGCCACCTGCCTTTTGCTACTGCAGAACAACTAGGGGCTGTCATTGCTGCCAGGACCACCTCTGTCTTCCTGCAGATACAAACATGGGCTCATCACAGTGACCACCTGGGGTCCAGACCGCCCCTCGTAGGGAATTAGGAGTGGCTGCCTCTCTGCAGGCCCGTGGAGCCCCTGGATGGATCTTGGGACTCCAGCCCCTCATGTCTGCCCTGCTGATGTTGTGTGTGGCGCTCTTGCTTCTGGGTACCCCCAGCCATGGTGTCCGGCCCTGGGAGCCCTGCACAGGTAAGGTGACTACATGGGGACATGGGAAGGGCATCTTTTGTGAAGTTGGAGGGAAATGAGTTTCGACACACCACTTCCTGACACCAGGTCACTTGTGTGTGGTAAGATGCTGGCCTCCTAGAAACCTGGACAGTTATGGGTGACAGGGGAGATACAATAGAGGGGGGCTGCACAGGCAGTCACAATAAAAGGTTTCTCTAAGCTGTTAGAGGTAGGAGGAGTTTCAAGTTTCAAAGAGCTAACAGCAGCCATTCTGGCTTCACAAGTACTTACCTGCTTGGCTGCTGGGGAAGGCCAAGCACCTGCTTCAGGAATGAAGTCCCCGGCCCTGGGGCTCCTGGCATAGAGATGAGCTATCCAACCTGCACTTAGCAAAGCTCTGGGCTGCCACGGGCCTGGCTCTGTCCCCAATTGAAGGAGAAAACACAGGCCCTGCCCCAAACACACCCACAACCCACACCTGGGTTCAGCCTGGAGCTCCCCAAGGTGGGCTGACTGCAGGCCTCCTTCTCTTCTTAGAGAGGCCACTGGGAACACCAGTGACCATGACATCCTGTCCTAGGGTTCCCTGCAAGAGATTCTAATTATCAAGTCACAATTAATGGGGTAAAGACACAAGACAGTTGGATCTGGTAACTGGATCTGCTGGGAGATTGCAAGTTGGTGGTGGGGATCCCAGGGACAAGAGGCACTGGTGTGACAGGTGGCTGTGTTCTCATGTGCATACCTTCTGCTGGGTTGCCAGGAAGTGTGAGGCTCCTTCACGCACTGGGCTGTTGCTCTCTGTGACATGGTGTCATGGTGGTGTGTGTGTGACCCTGTGATCGAGGTTTGGAACACCAACCTGGGTAAACGGTGCATGCAGTTTATAACCTAACTACCTAGAAGTGACTGACTGTAAGTCCCAGCAGCCACTACACTATACAGTACCACCAGTGGGGACTGTGGCAGAAGAGAAGCCCCTGCAACACACACACACACACACCCTCACCCGCCCCCCCCCCCCCCCCCCCCCGTGTTCTCCGGCCACACCTGTAGTGATGGCTTTGAGTGTGGAGTTTCTAAGTCAGTTGTCACCACACAAATCCCCTGGCTCCAAGTGACGGCATCTGGGTGTCTCCCTTTCCCCCTTCTATGCAGGGCCACCTTGCAGTTGCAAGGTGAGCATGTAAACGAGCCCCAGAAGAACCCTGCGCCGGCCTGGCTGGCGGTTGTGAGGACCGCCATGCTTCTGGGGGCCGGGATGAGTCACAAACATGTGCTTTCCTGTTCCAGGAGCCTGGGGAGCACAGCCGACCTGAAGAGTTACAATAAAGGTTATTTATAAAGCCCGCCCCCTCTCCCCTGAAGGTGTGTTTTGAATAGTTAAAAGATGACCTAGTTATGAATATGGTGAACCAGAGAGGAAATATAAAAGTCAAGCTAATATTATAAAGCTATACAGAGGCTTGGGAGACCAGTGAGGGTTGACCCACTTTAAAATCCCTCTCTGGTTCTACTCTGTGTTGAGCATTGACCATCTCTGAAATATGTCATGGGACACATGCGCATGCTCGAGTCTGCCTTCTCCTGGCCTGGGCTGCCCTGCTTAGCAGACGGGAAGCAGGAAGGTCTGGACTGCCTGGACCCACATCTGTAGCCACAGGGGAAACACCATGGACCTGGGACTGGTGGTCCTTGTGCAGGTCACAGCAGGCAGGAAGCTTGAGGAAAGCAAGTTTTCGAGAGCCAGAGCCGTGAGCATTCACTCCTGCTACAGTTGGCTTTAGAAGTGACTGGAGGAGCCCTGATTTTGCCCTTGTTAGGTGTTTCTTGGTGCTTAACTTGCAAATGAGGTGACAAGATGGGTTTCTGGTAGGAAATATCTCTGGCCACTGTCCACATACCTGTCCCTGTGGGGTCTAGTAGTCTGTGTTCTGGGGGTTTTCTGAGAAGGGTTGGTGGCTTCACTCTCCAGCAGGTGGCCAGCAGCATGGAGCTCAGGGCCCCCAGGTTATTGGTCTCAGATACTGTAGAGTGTAAGTCTTCCGTAGGGGTTCTGTCACAGACAGGGGACATTGCAGATACCAGGTGAGTGAACACCCAGGAGTGTTCTGGTTCCTAGTGGAAACTGACTTCTCTGCCCTCTCTTTAATAAGAGGGTCCCCAGGAGAGTGGGAGGCAGGAGCGGGATGCCACCTGTCTTCACGGCCTTAGAAGGCAGGAAGGCTTGATGAGTGGGCAGGAGCAGAGTTTCCAAAGGGCCCTCTCCCCACTGGGCATGGTCCAAGCCGGTTGACTTAGAGATCCCTGGAGCCTCCTAGGGTATTAGGCGTCTCAGCTTCCTGGGTTTTACAGCCTGCTTGCTCTCACCCCTGTTGTCTCCAGCATGCTCGTGCTTGGAGCTGAGAGGACCCTGGTGTGAGGGTGGAGAAGGACAGCAGGCCAGAATGTGGCTGTGGCCCAGAAGGCATGGCATGCTTGGGGCTCTGGAGATGCGGGGACATCCATATTGACCCAAGGAGAGAGAGAGAGAGAGAGAGAGAGAGAGAGAGAGAGAGAGAGAGAAGACTCAGGCCCCAGACCCCAGAGGGTGGATTAAGAAGCCTTTGCTCTTTGGTTCCTTTCTCCTTGATAGCCTCTTCCCACCTCCAGGCTGTATTCTTCACGAGGTCACAGATCTACAGGTTGGGACATTTGAACAAAGCAGTACAGAGGCCTCTTCAGGAGTCACTGTGCTTTGTATGCGACAAACCCCTGCTGGCCCTACCCTCCTGGTCCCTGAACAATCTCAAACAACCAGAGATGGTGAGACTTAATGAGGCTGGTCTCTCTTGCCAGGGACTAATCCAGCTGCCGGCTACCAGCCACAATCCACTGGGGAAGCTGCAGGTGGGGAGGGGTGGGCACCAGCTGTGGGGTGTGATATGGTGGGGCTGTCATGTTATGCTGGTGCCAGAGGTGAGACACTCCCAAGTCCTAGGGCTCATCTGGATCTTCTAGAACATCCCTGACCCTTGTGTGAGGCAGGAAGAGGAAGATGCTCAAAGGCCAGGAAGAGAGGTTTATTAATGGCAGGGCCAGATGTGCATTGGGGAAAGCAGAGGTGTGCTGGGAAGGTGGGAGCTACCAGGGATTACAGGAAGCTGCAGGTGTGGGGGGTGGGGTGGGCACCAGCTGTTGGGGTGTGACACTGGGGATCTGTCATGTTATGCTGGTGCCTTGTAGGTCACTGTGAGGCAAGGAAGGAGCTGAGCTCCCGAACCCTCAGCAGGATAGGCCCCTCAGCAGCTGGACTTCTGACCAAAGCAGGCCTGTCTGGAGCAGGCAGAGCAGCACAGCAGGGACACACAGGAGGCTGGGCGACAGCAGCTGGGCTGGCAGGAGGAGGCACAGTAGGACGAGGTGGGCACACAGCAGGCAGGTCTGCACACAGGGCTACACAGCAGGGACATGCTGGAGCAGGGCTTGCAGCACACAGGCTTGCA